>OY744527.1:40631409-40883909 GCA_963556195.1 Sepiola atlantica | reverse complement strand
ATTTCAACATGCAGATTATAATGCGATCTCGATTCCGACTGAAGAGGACTTACACACCTCGATTAATGCCTTTGCAGATGAATACTCACAACTAAGACTAAAAATATACGTTCGACAAACTGATGTGTTATTGTAACCTTTACCCTTCCTCAAGATAACAACAAATACCCTCCTAATATCCAACCAGGCGGCGAATTGCTAGAAAACGTGGATCGCATCGCGTACCTGGGTAGCCACCTCGCTTCCAATGCCACCATTGACGACGAAATCCAATATCATATTAGGTGCGCAAGTGCCGCTTTCAGTAAATGTCGTTCCAGAGTCTTTGATGATAAGGATTTGAGGCTTGATCACAACATATTAGTGCATCGAGCCATTGCCCATCCAACATTCTTGTGTACATTGGAGACCTGGACGACACACCGTCAACATCTTATAGTACTCGAAAAACTACATCAAAAACATTTACGAAAATTTAAAAAAATAACTGACAAGATAGGCGAATTAACACCAGTGACCTGAAAGAGTCTAATTCATGTTACCTGTGAATGTTAGGCCAAGGAGTCTGAATGATGAACTCTCAGGTAGGGTGTTATTTGCCATGACAATCGGTGGATGGAGAGGCTTCTTGTAGTTGTTGAAGGAAAGGAGCTTAGTCTTTGCGGCATTAAAAGTCACCAACCATTTATGGCCCCAATCCACTACAGCCTGGAGGTCATTTTCTAAGGATTCAGCCATTACCTCAGATATGATCGCGTCTGTTTTGCCAACATGGCGAGAGTATTTTTAAGATTATAAAAAATATTCTGACGCTAATGATGACACGTTCACAAAGGAAATATTAGAATATCGCCTTTTAATATTTACCATGAACTAACATCACATTAAATATTTTTGGAAATTATATTATTTTTTTGGTGAAAAATTCTTAATTCAATGATAATATCGTAAATGTGAGAAATTACTTTTTTTCATGCAGGATTTATTTTATTAATTCTGGGTAATTAATCTTATCTTAGTATTAATTTAAACGATTTGTAAATAAATTCTAAACATTTTCCACAAAAACACCGAAGTATAACAATCTTAATAGTTGCTTGAATGTATGGCTGAATCTATGAAACTGGCTCTAAACTGTTTAACTTAAAATAACTTGTTAGTCTCGTATCCAAATGACCTAAATAAACACCTGAAGGCTAATTTATGTAACTTTAGACAGTAAAAAAATACCCTCAAGTGAATTAGAAATTTTTATGAATAAATTATAGAACATTAACAATTTTAAGAAATATTACTGAAATAAAATTTATAAATGTCCACACAACTTTTAGGATGTACCAGCTCTGAACGAAAAAATAAAAATGGCGTATTAGTGGGTTCCCCCACGTGTGAGTTTGCTCTTTTCTTTGTTTTTTGTTTGGTTTCACCCCAAAATGAACCACTGTATAGTGTAGGTTTTTCAAGACACTTTAATGCAAGAACGTTTTACTCTTTATGAATATTTCTGATGATTTTGTAATGTTGCAGAGACGATATTAACATAAAATATTGTTTGGCACAAGACAAATGAAACGGACCGTAAAAATATATCTCACAAAAATGTTGTTTTTTTAGAAATGTGAAAAAATAAAAATTAAAATAATTAAATAAAAACATGGTTATTAGGATATAACATGTATCTGCCCTTGTTGGTGTACGTACGTGCATGCATATACCAACAAACATGTATTTGTCTATGCGTCACCCTTTCTATCCACATGAATGTGCGTGTATGTGCTGGTATAGATGTGTATTATGTGTATGCATGTATACATGTGTATGTATGCATATATATATATATATATATATATATATATATATATATATATATATATATGTATGTGTATGGATACGTATGTGTGTGTGCATGTGTATATGTGTATACATGTGTGTTGGTGTGTATGCGTGTATATGCATGCACCCATCTCCAGAGTATTTTCATTTTTCATTTTCTTAAATTCACAAACTTCCCGTGGACTAAAAATCACCCTCACTCTGAACTTTCCATGACTCCAGCCAATTGAGCTATCACCAATCTCCACTCTTCTCTTTCCTGCTTCATATGTATATGGATGTATGTCTGTGTGTGCGCGCGTATATAGGTAAGCTGACATAACTCGGTGAACGTGCTGATGTGTCTATGTGTAGGCGTGGAGATGTATAAACACGGATCACATGTGTATCTATCTACATATTAATTTATTTACATTCATTAATATCCGGGTAGATTTGAATAATGTTATGACCTTATGACTCTTGCCTCTCAGCTATTAGGGACGGACTCCTGTTTTTTTCACCATTTAACTGGCCTTCCCCACACCTTTCTCCCATTCAACAACCCCCACCCCCATCGCACATACACATTCCCCCATTACACTGACGAAGGCCGAAGAGTCGCGGCCGAAAATTTGGTACTTCTTTTAAGAAAACGTTTTTTTAATTATATATATGAGACAATTGCTATTCCTACACGTACAAAATATAGAAATTAAATATAAGATATATTAAAATATATACCTTTCACATTGATTTTTTACACATATGTATATATATATATATATATATATATATATATATATATATATACAGGGTGGGCCAAAATAAGGGTCCTATCTTTAAATTTGAATAACTTGAATTTGAATAACTTCCACAAAATAAAAGTTAAACTCACCAAACTTTATGTGTGTGTAGACTGACCCTTCCGAGATTTTTTGAAATAAACAAAACAAATTTTAGCCGAAAAACACTTCTTAAAACTTACAAAAACTAAAGTATTGTTTTTTACACTGTTTTGAGTTTTTTAAGCAAAAATAATGTTTTCTAAATGAGGGTACGTTCCTTAGGGCTAATACGGCTCATGCTTGCTTCGGAATGGGTCCTTTACTTATTCAAAAAAAAAAAAAAAAAAAAAATCAATAAATAAAAAAGTTATGAATTTTTAAAAATAGGACCCTTATTTTTGCCCACCCTGTATATATATATATATACATATATATATATATATTTATATATATAGATATATATAAATATACATATATATTAATTTAAAATTATATATATATTAAAAATTAAAAATATGTATATATATATATATTACATTTTTACGTACATAAAAGTAATCTATGGAAACGTGATTATCGTCAGTTAAACAATAAAAGTACAAACACATACACACACACACACACACACACACACACATATATATATATATATATATATATATATATATATATATATATTATATTTATGCAAACATTGTTAAAAATAACAGAATTTGTCTGTCTCTTTATAGCTTTTTAATTTTTTCAACTTTTGTGATGGTCTTTTTTGTATTAAAATAATAATAGTAATAAAATGTTTTATAGGTTTCACAGGATTCCCGAACGTTTTCGATTCTTCGTCGACTCATCTTCAGGTGTTCTGTGAAGCTATCCAGCGTTGCTTAATTTAGATCGTCAATGACTTCCTGGAACAATGCGAAAACGTTCTCTGCGCGTTTCTCCGCTGTCTTTTTAAAAATTATCTTTTTTCACCAGTTTTTTGTTTATATGCTTTTGACACCTTCACAAAAATATAATTAAACAGACGAATTCTGTTATTTTTAACAATGCTTGCATTAATGAGAAAATGTTGCCTAAATACACACACACACAATATATATATATATATATATATATATATATATATATATATATATATATATATATATATATTAAGGCATGTTTTATTAAAGACGACAGAGATCTTCTGTTTAGTGATTCCTTTTTTTATTTTTTCCATTCGTCGAATGATCTTTTTGACGTGTAGATGGAATGAATTGATGAAGGATCCATGTGTTTGACTAACGTTTTCGATTCTCTCCGGAATCATCTTCAGGTCTTTTATGGCAAACATGAATAAAAAGCGAGTGAAAGAATGGAATTTCTTAAAAAATACGCCGGCAAACCGTTAGCGTAAAATACGGACGTCTACATTTTAAAATGTGACAATTGAAACAGTTCTTCGTTTATTTATTAATTTTATTTATTATTCTTATTATTTTTAATTTAAAATAATGGCTGATTTAATTTTGTCTATTCTAATAATTATGGAGAAGGAAAATGGGGGAGATAGGCAGTAAGTAATTTTAATAAGATGTCCCTATTTTTTAATTGAATTAGGCTACACCGGTTGATATCACTGAACTAGACTAAGCATTTGAAAATAGTTTTACTTGTCTCGTATGAAATGTTATTGATTTTAGGTTGCTGCGTTTTTATGTATACGGCTTCAAGTATTTTTAATTTTTTTAAATTAGTTTCGGAATGTATTATTTTTGTGTTAATTACTAATATCTGTCTCAACTCAGATGTAGGGCAGTTGTGCGTTTGTAGGTGTTTATATATTGAACTAGTGTTTGCGAGGTGCATAGTGAGGCGGCGGGATAGAGTGGTTGTTGTAAAACCAATGTAGCAATTATTATTTTGGGAGGTACATCATATTCATTTTTGCCATAAAAGACCTGAAGATGATTCCGGAGAGAATCAAAAACGTTAGTCAAACACATGGATCCTTCATCAATTCATTCCATCTACACGTCAAAAAGATCATTCGATGAATGGAAAAAATAAAAAAAGGAATCACTAAACAGAAGATCTCTGTCGTCTTTAATAAAACATGCCTTAATGAAAAAATGCTACCTAAATACACACAATATATATATATATATATATATATATATATATATATATATATATATATCTATATATATATATATATATATCTTTGGTTGTATATTATCTGTATTTGTTGGCATTCATTACTCATACTTTTTTATCGCAAAATAAAAAGAGGTATGAAATCAAGTACACACTTATTGAACCATACCTATGGACATACGATCTAAATACCAAATATATTGACTTGAAACAGGAAAATCTTTAGAAAAATCCCAAATATAAAATAGATCCCTGATTTTCAATAAGACACACATACACGCACGCAAACAGAAAATGGTCTTTACGTATAATAATACTTCGATAATCAAATGTATCCGACAGAGTAGTTGAAAACTGAATAACAATTAAGTAAAACAGATTTACATCGAGTACTAAACGTTTCACAGCCATAAAAGTTAATATTTCGGAATTGTCAATTAAATCAGAGTGCCCACATTTGGCGGGAAACGTTTAGTAGCGAATAAAATCTGCGTCATTTGATTTGTGATTTGTGATTTTATTTAGTTTCAGAATTTATTTTAAATGAAGGTTCATAATTATTATTCATTTTTTATTCAGACTTTTATCCTGTCGTGGTTGTTACATTTCGGCCGATATACACTCTGACTTTATTTATGGTAAAAACAGTTGATTAAAAACATTTCTGAGAGAGAGAGAAAGAGAGAGGGGGAGACATAGAGAGAGAGAGAGAGAGGAGAATTTAATACAAACAGACGAATAGACAGAGATTAAAAAAAATAACATGCTTTCATTTAAGTATGTAAGTATTTTCTTACACGAAATAAATAAAGACTAAAGAACAAAAAGGCGGGAAGAAGCAATGCACGATACAAAAATGAAACTTAGAAGTCGAATAGAGACATCTTGATGTATAAAACAACAAAAGAAAGCAACTCCTCACACGTGACATTATCCTGTATCTCTACAAAGCCAACATCCGCCCATGCATGGAGTAGTGTTGCCACATCTGGGTTGGTGCATCATCTACTAGTCTCTTCCTCTTTGGCAAAATCCAAAAAAGAGTCGCCAACCTAATAGGTCCCTCACTATCAACCAAGCTCCTGTCCCTGTCCCATCGCCGCAATGTAGCATCCTTGTGCTTGTTTTACAAATACTTCAATTTATTATGCTCCGATGAACTGGCTACTCTGGTGCCCCCCGACATAAAATCACTAGACTAACTCGACAATCAGCTAAATCCCATCCATTCATTGTGGAGGCCCCCAGATGCCGAAGAGCTTTCTACTCTGATAGCTTCTTTCCTCGTGCTGCTAACCTCTTGAACTCCCTCCCTGCCCTCTGTTTTCCCGACGGTACTGACATGCAGAAATTTAAAACTAATGTAAACAGACATCTCGCTGCGCAGCTCCCAATCTAGGTTGACCCCCCAAACCTTCTCCCTTTTTTCTCAGTAGCCCCTTACGTTCACAGTGGCGTCCTGCCTTGTTTGGGGTGAACTATGATAACATATTAAAAAACAAAAAAAATAATTCTATTTCAAACATTTTGGAATTGATATTCACGAAGAAAAAATTGGTTAATAAAATAGCAAGTTTTTCTTAAGTTGTCTCATCGAATTACATTGAATTTTGCCGTTTTGTTTTTTTATGTTTTACATTTCTAAGTTTTCTGATGAAAATTGCTTCCGTGGCTTTAATATAACCGCTTGATGAAATCAGGCAATAGTCTCCGCATTTTTAATATCATAAATATGCAAATTCGATCAATATTGACACGGATATTGAAAATTGAAAAATTGCTACAAACACAGCTTATCAACTGAATGGTAGCAACTGAATATTTATTCAATAAAACAATAACTATGTACTATTGACTCAATAAAACAATAACTATGTACTGTTGATCCAATAAAACAATACTATTGATATATGTATACTGTTTATAACAGTTCCTATAATTCATACTCGAATTCTCCACATAGACACTCGGCGCAACGGATAAACGTGTTAGTATGAAATGCGTTCAAATTGATAATCTTCTGGAGATTGAAGGTTCAATCATCACTGCAGGCATGAATTATAATGAAAAAAATGCAGATATCAAAAGAAGCTTAGGACTAACAAGTCCGCCAACGACGTTTTTAGAAAATAGATTAACGTTGTTTGGATATATTTCTTAATTAACAGACACCAGCTATGTATAGAGATGATATAGAAAAAATTTTTATTGATGAAAGATCAAGACAACCACCACTAATAAGATGGGTCGACCAGATAAGAGTTCGGACTGGTATGCCGTTCGACAGCTGAAAGACTGGCTTAAGTCCGTGATAAATGGAAGAATCTATTTTCCCGAAGAATGCGGTGAAGAGTACGCACATAAGTTAATTAATAAAGTAATGTAAAGTGAAAGCTACGCATTAAACGTATTTCATTTGTTTTAAGACATCTTGTATATTGCTACATTGGAACTAAACACCTAAACTTGTATGGCAGATTTAGTTCTGGAAAAAAATTCCTTCAAATTACTAGTATGAGGAGAGATGTTAAAATGTGTCGCAAATAGAAATCCAGTGAATTATTTTGAAGTCCCAATTGAGTCACCCATAATATTTCTCTCCAGTAAAGTAATCAAACCTAAAGATTCCGACATTTAGTCTTTGTGTTCAGTTTAGTAACATTGCACACCTTCTAATTTTAATATAATATACCAATTCCCTTGTTTAGCTACTGATTCCCAGAATTGAGTATTGTATTACACTCTATGAGGTTTTATTAAAGTCTTATATCTATAATATTTGTAGTCAATAAATAATGAGTCCCATCAGGTTCTGAATGTGTGAAAGTGTTAGTACTACTAATAGTTTTATGATTACCTTTGCAATTAGAATAACCATTTCATTATTTATAAACAACTATGATTCTCGCAGATGATGAACGCAGGCTCTCCGTATTTGAAATTTATTTTCTTGAGAACCATGGTTGTCAAAACCCGTCTACATCGCTGTAAGATACCCCAAATTAAAGAAACTATTGGGTTTAGAAATTACATCATCGAGATTATATAAAAAGAAGGAACTGGTTTAGCTACTTCGTAAAAGGGGGTCGTGCAAGTAATGTCTGCCGAGTATTCAATGAATAATTTCCTCGTGGCAAGGCTCCAAAACCCCCGACTGATTATATCTACAGAGCTTCTCGTACTAACGCTAGAAAAAAATCACAGTATACTGAAAAAATGTGAAGATTTTGTAGCTAGATAGTCTGCGATGATTATGCAATTAAGTCGAGGTGAGTCAAGCGATTCTCGCCCTGCAAATGATGTTTCCACGGATCCACACGCACACCGTACACACTACACATGTTAACTATTATTTTAATACATATTATGTTGTAGTAATATGTTTTTAAAATTAAATAGATTTATTCGTTGCAAGGTGCAACGAGTAATTAGGTACGATTAACGCGGTATTGCTTTGCGATGAGCTGTGGCCACAGTTAAGAAGTGGATAACTGGGTGGTTGATTCATTCATATAACATTGGTGCGATTTGAAGTTACTGACATATTCCGATCGACTTTCGATCATATGTAATACATAAATAAATCCGTGCGTTTAGACCACTAATGCCCTTCTCAAGATAGGCCGCAAGCAACTCGTAATTAAGGAAATAGATACACGTAGTTCATACGATTCTGTTTGTTCCTTTTTAGTTAGTTATCACAAACTAGCATTGCTAATATCATGCGTTTAATTAAAAAGATGTAATTCATTCAAATTCGAGTAGTATTAATAGATCTTTCTTTGTACAGAGTTCGCCATCATTATCATCATCTAGTCGTGGTAGTGTCATAGATTTTTCTGGACTCTCCCACGCCATCCCTTTGTATCCTATATCATGCCAGGCCTTCATATGTGAATTGTCAGTCCTTGTTAGTTGCTTGACGTAAGTATAGTTTGGTCTCATCACTGAACCACTTCCCTGTATTGGCATCCACAAAAGAACATAGCTCACGATTTCATCCTTAGCCCTCCAGCAGTGGGCAGCAAATCTGTTTCTTCTCTCTTTGACCAAGGCTGAAATCTAATGAAGGTGTTCGTAGCGTTGTTCTTTCTTAGGGTGCTGCCTCCAGGAGATGTTAAGAGCAACTCTTAACATTTTGGTGTACACACTGTCAAATTTCTCTCCAATCGTTTCGTATTACTCCAGCGAAGCTGGTCAGTCTAGTGCTCTGGAGGCCTAACACAAGTTATTTTACCAGGAAATTCTTCGTTATATGCTCGGTATACATTGCTTTCAGGAACTCTTCTGACGCCATGGTCAAACAACTTTATTCTTCTTTTCTTGATTACCTGAATGATATCATTTCGAAACCCAAGAGTTTCTTTAATTTGGGGTATCTTGCTGCCATCCAGATGGGCTTTGTCAACCATTGTTCTGCGTTCATCATTTGCCTTAAACGTCCAAGTCTCAGAAGCATAGTCATATCTTGATTTTAAGTTTTGTAAGGGGGAATAAAAGTGGTACATAGTTGTTCTGTTCGGGGAATTAATTTTACCCTTCCCAGCATAAGTTTTCTAATAGTTTACTATGTATGAAACTATCACCTAAAATCCATACAAGAATTGTATCTTTCAAAAATGTAATTACAATGAATAAAACAACCGTGGAATTTCCACAGGTCTCGCTATTATTATTATTATTATTATTATTATTATTATTATTATTATTATTATTATTATTATTATTATTATTATTATTATTATTATTAAAACTTCACCCTTTTTGTCATGAAAGGAAAGGAATAATAATACATTTTCAGTCCGATCTCGTGAAAGGCGGGTACTATCGAAAGCACTCATCACGAATTCAAAACACAAACGCAATTTAACTTTTGATGAAACATAATTGAATTTTAATATAATTGATTTCCCTCTCTTGGAAAAGAAATAACACATTCGGTTTTCACCCGAACGCCTTGTACACGATAAAATATTAAACTTTCATAATTTGCTCAAAATATGATTTTTATTGCCCGAAATTTTATTTCTTCCCTCTTTAATCCTTTGACTTTTCACTGAATTGAATGAAAATAACAACAAGAAAAAGAGGTTTAAAGTTTTTATTTGATTTTAGAGAACGAAGCAACTGGCATCATCGTAGCTGCGACTCAACAGAGGCGGAATTTGGCGCAGAGCCATTTTATCATGGTTGCCGATCAGAGGTCGACGGCCATTATGGTTGACGGCAGGCGACAAACCAAGATAAAGAACGCAAATAGTCAAGATTTAAGACCTGAACTTTCGGCATTTAACCGCACCAAGAGTATAATCATTGCAAACAGAATGCGGCCATTGATTTTCTTTTTACGTGGAGGGTATCGAATTGTTCGGAGACTATGACCAATGCACTCGCTGAAATACACACGGTTATAGACCATCAAGCAATTAGTCAGCTGTTATAGTTAGTCATAGAAGTACAACAGTTCTAGCCACACGGACTATAAGCTGGTCCCGTTGTGTTCGAATTCTATCGATCAATTGCCTTACACTGACAAATTCCATTGGAAAAGGCATGAACATACCTCCACTTCCCAAATACCTGGAATAGTATGGTAGACTATATTCTAAAGCAGGGGTTCCCAACCTTATTTTGCTTGTGGACCGCCTGAAAGCTATTTTAGCATCTGTGAACCCTATATATGCCTATACAATTTTTAACATAAAATAGTTGTTTCTAGGTTTGTAGAACTAAAAATGAATTAATTTTGTTATATTTATAATAAAAATATAAATCTGTCAAATTTCAATATACGCATGTACATCTCTTAGTAAACAGAACACGATTAATAGAAATTATTTTTTGTGAGTCCCCTTAGAACTTTGTGGAACCCTACCGTGTATTCAGATCAAGAAACCGACCATTCTTTTCGGAGTTCACCATCCTCACCGCTAATATTTGCACCATCGTTTTTTCAATGACTAAATATAACACCTGGGTAATTTTAAGGTGACGTCACAAAGCCCTTGTAGTTTTGATGAGTTCACAGGTCGTGAAAGCCAAATAAATCACTTGTCTTTTGTTCTATCAACCAACAGAAACGACCATTATCAAACCAATTGATTCGATATAGAACGGCTTTTAATCGATTTACTTGGGTTCCTATTGATTATTTATTTGTATTTGGACATCTCTCACTTTGATCAATGCTCTCATTTAACATCTTTTTAAAACTACACCCCACACACGCATACACACACACACGCTTATATATATATATATATATATATATATATATATATATATATATATATATAATATTTTTGTTATGTAGTTAAACTAAAGCGTGAAGCTCAATGAATATTAGACGTTCCAACGGTACTAATATAATGCTAGAGCAATTAAAAATTGAGCTATTTCCGACAAAGACAAGGTTTTGTATAACGCAAATCTGATCTTTAGTAAACTATAACATCTATTTCTTCATAACCAATTTTATTGTAATATTAGTAATTTCAATGTTCGGATTTTATAGACAAGTGAATGCTAAGATTTACAGAACCCTCCAACTGACTTCGGATATTTCTACGGAATAACGTCCATTTTTCCTACTATAGACGCAGCGAATAAAGTATGATTTTGATTCGAGAAAATCTTGAGCAAAATTCTTTTGCATGATATTGATTGTAGAAAATGTCTAAAATTTAAAGTTGAAAAAATTCAAGTACAATGTATCTTGCTTAATGTATGTGTTATGACTTAAAATCTAATTTAATGCAAATCTGAAACATTTGAATTTCCAAATATGGGGGTTGTGCTCATATAGACCCTTTAAAATACCCGTAAAGAAACTATCTGAATTTTCACCGAGCGCTTCCACACCTCTTTGCCCCTTTGCACACAACTAAATTAAACTAAATATATCCCTTATCATTATCCACATTTACGCCTAGCAGCTACATTCATAATGATCAGTTAATTAGTTTAGGAGTGAAATCTGTACATTCAAATATATAAACATGTACACATATATAAATTAATTACAATCTCAGAGAATATCTCTATCTTTAATATATATATATATATATATATATATATATATATATATATATATATATATATATATATATATATATATAACTTATATCTGGATATTCTTTCGTAGATCCTTTCCATTATCCGAATCAGAATATAAGTTTCGGGGGTGGAATTGGCCGATGAATCGGCGATAGTTTTCATTTGTGCCACAAATTACTTTCAGACCCACCGGGTCCATCTTCAGGGGAATGAGGGCAATCAGGTAAATATCATGTGTTTGTATTATAGATGGTTTTGACAGGAATTATATAATAAGTACGAAACTATACTAAGCATTATAAATATTTTAGTATATTATTGCTGGTATGTAAGTTAATTCTGTTAATTACGTTTTCTGTTTGTTTTTATATATAGGGATTCTAATATATGGAGTTTTTGTTTTTTAGTACTATATTCTAAGATTTTGGTATTTCTACTAAGAGTTTCCTGAATTCCGATCGGAGGCAGGAATGGCTGTTAGTTAAGTGTTGGCCTATAGCGTTAGTATCAGATAAATGCATCGTCAATCTCCTCGGCAAAGTCGTGGTAGTCAAGCCTATGTATATGTTTTTTCTTGGTTCTCGGAGACACAGTCTACCAAAGGACATTTGAACTCATAAAGAAGGTTTGTCTAATCGAGGGGGAAGAATTATTTGTGATTATAAGGTTAGTGGTTTTAACTTTATTGTAGAAAATGATCAGTTTTACTTTTTTATTTGGGTCAGTAGGAGTACGATTTTATTAATAATATTTCTTAGAATTTGTTCATCTATTTCATAATTATGACGGAACTGGTTGCGATAAACTAGTTTAATAGTTGTGTTACGTGGAGAATTGGATTTATTATTATTATTATTATTATTATTATTATTATTATTATTATTATTATTATTATTATTATTATTATTATTATTATTATTATTATTATTATTATTTACTAACTAGGAGTTATCACACTGGTCATCGTCAGTGATCGCCCACTGCCAACAACCTGTGGTATTCCCTGGAGTCTGAGTGACAACAAGTCTCCTCAGACTTCCAGTATGCTCCACTTCTTTTCGTTCATCACCGCTGATGACCTTGCGGTATCGCAACAGCCACCTACCATCGATTTCCCGCGGATAAGAGCCATTGGTCCCCTCTGGGGCCCGAGTGGCAACAAACCTCCCCAAGGTCCCAGAGCTGTCCGCGCTCTTCCAGTGGAGGTCTGGTTTGCGCTTTCCCTCCTCGACCCTCTGTCCATAATTTTCGTGGTAGCATCATCATCATCATCATCATCATCATCATCATCATCATCATCATCATCATCATCATCATCATCATCATCATCATCATCATCATCATCATTATTATTATTATTATTATTATTAAAAATAATTCCCACGATAATAATAATTAAGCGCTTAAAAAAGTAGAATCTCATTGAAAAATAACTTTGGTTCAAATTTAGTATAGGGACCGCTGGAATATCCTGCGTTTTTCGCTCATTTCGTTCTTAATGATTAAAAGGGAAATAACTTATTCAGTTCAATTCAGTTTACAAAAACGTGAATTACTAAAATATTAAATAAAAGAAGAAAAGTCTAATAATAATGTTAACGCAACAATGCGTAAATTTTGGAGGCGAGTTTAGTAATTTTCGTTAAAAAAAGACAATAAAAGAAATATTGGTGTTTAATTATTCGATACTATATAAGAATGAGAAGTAATGTAAATACGTATAAAGCGAAAAGAAAAAGAATACTTATTCGCTGAATCGTTAGTTTGTTAAAGTTATATTTTCGTGTAAACTCTAACAATGTGTTTGACGAACGATTTGATGAATAATGTCTATGTAAGCGTAGCTCTGATCGGCTGTTTTACAAATTCTCAAACGGTTAAACTATTGTGAAATAATGACCTAACGGTGTTTAAGGAGGGTAAGAGTTATTAATTCATAGAGAGAAATTAGCGTATTACCCTCTCATTGGAGTATTCGGTTAGGAGAATTAGTCCTATGGGATTAATAATAGGAATTAATGTTAGATTTTAAAAATGTGTAAGTTGCTAGAAACACGGCCGAGTTAAAGGTGTATATGTAGAATTTATTTTCCATGTGTTTTATGTATTAGTTTTCTTGCCTGCTCTAACTGATTTGGAAGGGAAGAAATAAAGTTCACTTTATATATATATATATATATATATATATATATATATATAAATATATAAATATATAAATATATATATATATATATATATATATATATTTATATATATATATATATATACTAAGCCCCTTAAGGAAATTAAAGTTGAGCACTCTCGGGGACATTAAAATAGACTGTCAAAAAGCTCTAATGCAAAGTCCGAATACGTTCGACTAGTCTTCTATCTGTGCCCGCTTCTAGGTACATATAGATTTAATTTCCCTTAATTACGTGACAGTTTCCGTTGGCCGAGTGGATATGGCGACTGCTTACATATTCTAGTGACCTGGGTTCGCGCCTCCTGACCGTCTTAAATTGTTACTTTCTTGCACTGATGAGAGCAATAAGCTTGAAACGCTAGCGTCTGTAGGTATTAATAATTTAATATATATTTATGAATATTATATATATATATATATATATATATATATATATATATATATATATGAGAATAAATATGAAACTAAAAGTAAACTTTTAGTAGAAAGAATCTATAGTGAAATGGTAAAAGCTCAATATACGAGATAGAGCAATTATAAAGTTAAATGGACGAAGAGTGATAAACATGCACGAATGTCCAAATTTATTTCAAACTTCGATTGTTCAATGCAAGGTATATTCTGTAATAGAATTATGTTTATTTTTCTTTCCTTAAGCCAAAGCTTTTCAAAGATCAAGATCTTATCATCAGAGGAATTATATAGATAGATAAGTTGGCAATAGGAAAGCCAAAATTCAACATTTGAAAAAATATTAAGAAAATGATTGGTGAAAAAAGCCTTGACATAAGGAAAGAATAATAAACATACTTTTATTACAAAATATACCTTGCATTAAACAATCGAAGTTTGAAATAAATTTGGACATTCGTGCATGTTTATCACTCTTCGTCCATCTATCTTTATATCTATATATATATATATTTATATATTATAATATAAAATGAAGTAATAAAATAAGGTGTCAATCAAATTTTATTACAATTCAAAGTTCAAGCAAAGTATCTTAAAGTCCTTATATATATATATATATATATATATATATATATATATATATATATATATATATATATATACGTTCCATATTTATGTAGACCTCTGGTAAAGGAAATAATGATTTCCACTTAGAATTAAGGCGTCAAAATAATTGAGTACCTTCAGTTATCAGCAGTGTAAAAAATATTAATCAATTAATAACATCATTTATAATTCAATATAATTTATCTCACAGCAGCTAGTAGTTTCGTAGCTCAGTTAGTAGAGCCCCGAACGTAAATCACTGGGGCCTTGATTTCGAATCTTAGTAAGGCTAACCATACTAACAAATCGTAGAGACAATAAAACACGTGTGTTCGGATAATTACATTTATTTAGAGAATAATTATAGGTATAATCTCCGCTATAAAGGGCACTTGTCTGTATGTATGTATGTATGTCTGTATGTGAAGCTTCTCCTCAAAAACTAAGCGGCGACATGTCAAAAAGTGTATATCTTCAGCACCGTACAACACCTGAGATCATAATATCTCAAAATTACAACAAAAAAAAATGTTCCTGGGGGTCAACGGGGCCAGTCTTCGGCAGCAGGTCTGCTTTTTTCAAACTTTTCTAATGTTATTCAGTAGTAATTTGGAAATCAGCCAATGTAATTATGTAATAATAATTTTGTTTTCAACCAACTTATTCTTGTGCACGTGACGTCACAGTAATAAGTATATGACGTCATCGTTATAGGTTTTTAATTTTTTTTCTCTTCAAAACTTATTTTACTTCAACATATTTTTATATACACGTTTACAGTGCCCCGTTGAGTCATAACCACTCTATATATGTACAAAAAAAGGAAAAAGAATAATTTAAAAAGTACACGTTTACAATGACCCGTTGAGTCATAACCACTCTATATATGTATAAAAAAAGAAAAAAAGAAGAATTTAACAAGTACACGTTTACAATGACCCGTTGAGTCATAACCACTCTATATATGTATAAAAAAAAGAAAAAATGAAGAATTTAACAAGAACACGTTTACAGTGACCCGTTGAGTCATAACCACTCTATATATGTATAAAAAAAGAAAAAAGAATAATTCAACAAGTACACGTTTACAGTGCCCCGTTGAGTCATAACAACTCTATATATGTATAAAAACAGAAAAAAGAATAATTTAACAAGTACACGTTTACACTGACCCGTTGAGTCATAACCACTCTATATATGTATAAAAAAAGAAAAAAAGTAAGAATTTAACAAGTACACGTTTACAGTGACCCGTTGAGTCATAACCACTCTATATATGTATAAAAAAGAAAAAAGAAGAATTTAACAAGTACACGTTTACAGTGACCCGTTGAGTCATAACAACTCTATATATGTATAAAAAAAGAAAAAATGAAAAATTTAACAAGTACACGTTTACAATGACCCGTTGAGTCATAACCACTCTATATATGTATAAAAAAAAGAAAAAATGAAGAATTTAACAAGAACACGGTTACAGTGACCCGATGAGTCATAACCACTCTATATATGTATAAAAAAGAAAAAGGATTTAACAAGTACACGTTTACAGTGACCCGTTGAGTCATAACCACTCTATATATGTATAAAAAAGAAAAAAGAATTTAACAAGTACACTTTTACAGTGACCCGTTGAGTCATAACCACTCTATATATGTATAAAAAAGAAAAAAGTATTTAACAAGTACACTTTTACAGTGACCCGTTGAGTCATAACCACTCTAAAAAAAGAAAAAAGAATAATTCAACAAGTACACGTTTACAGTGACCCGTTGAGTCATAACCACTCTATATATGTATAAAAAAAGAAAAAAGAAGAATTTAACAAGTACACGTTTACAGTGACCCGTTGAGTCATAACCACTCTATATATGTATAAAAAAAGAAAAAAGAAGAATTTAACAAGTACACGTTTACAGTGACCCGTTGAGTCATAACCACTCTATATATGTATAAAAAAAGAAAAAAGAAGAATTTAACAAGTACACGTTTACAATGACCCGTTGAGTCATAACCACTCTATATATGTATAAAAAAAGAAAAAAGAATTTAACAAGTACACGTTTACAGTGACCCGTTGAGTCATAACCACTCTAAAAAAAGAAAAAAGAATAATTCAACAAGTACACGTTTACAGTGCCCCGTTGAGTCATAAACACTCTATATATGTATAAAAACAGAAAACAGAATAATTTAACAAGTACACGTTTACACTGACCCGTTGAGTCATAACCACTCTATATATGTATAAAAAAAGAAAAAAAGAAGAATTTAACAAGTACACGTTTACAATGACCCGTTGAGTCATAACCACTCTATATATGTATAAAAAAAAGAAAAAATGAAGAATTTAACAAGAACACGTTTACAGTGACCCGTTGAGTCATAACCACTCTATATATGTATAAAAAAAGAAAAAAGAAGAATTTAACAAGTACACTTTTACAGTGACCCGTTGAGTCATAACCACTCTAAAAAAAGAAAAAAGAATAATTCAACAAGTACACGTTTACAGTGACCCGTTGAGTCATAACCACTCTATATATGTATAAAAAAAGAAAAAAGAAGAATTTAACAAGTACACGTTTACAGTGACCCGTTGAGTCATAACCACTCTATATATGTATAAAAAAAGAAAAAACAAGAATTTAACAAGTACACGTTTACAGTGACCCGTTGAGTCATAACCACTCTATATATGTATAAAAAAAGAAAAAAGAAGAATTTAACAAGTACACGTTTACAATGACCCGTTGAGTCATAACCACTCTATATATGTATAAAAAAAGAAAAAAGAATTTAACAAGTACACGTTTACACTGACCCGTTGAGTCATAACCACTCTATATATGTATAAAAAAAAGAAAAAATGAAGAATTTAACAAGAACACGTTTACAGTGACCCGTTGAGTCATAACCACTCTATTATATGTATAAAAAAGAAAAAAAGAATTTAACAAGTACACGTTTACAGTGACCCGTTGAGTCATAACCACTCTATATATGTATAAAAAAAGAAAAAAGAAGAATTTAACAAGTACACTTTTACAGTGACCCGTTGAGTCATAACCACTCTATATATATATATAAAAAAAGAAAAAAGAATAAATCAACAAGTACACGTTTACAGTGACCCGTTGAGTCATAACCACTCTATATATGTATAAAAAAAGAAAAAAGAAGAATTTAACAAGTACACGTTTACACTGACCCGTTGAGTCATAACCACTCTATATATGTATAAAAAAAGGAAAAAGAAGAATTTAACAAGTACACGTTTACAATGACCCGTTGAGTCACAACCACTCTATATATGTATAAAAAAAGAAAAAAAGAATTTAACAAGAACACGTTTACAGTGCCCCGTTGAGTCATAACCACTCTATATATGTATAAAAAAGAAAAAAGAAGAATTTAACAAGTACACGTTTACACTGACCCGTTGAGTCATAACAACTCTATATATGTATAAAAAAAAGAAAAAATGAAGAATTTAACAAGAACACGTTTACAGTGACCCGTTGAGTCATAACCACTGTATATATGTACAAAAAAGAAAAAAGAAGAATTTAACAAGTATACGTTTACAGTGACCCGTTGAGTCATAACCACTCTATATATGTATAAAAAAAGAAAAAAGAAGAATTTAACAAGTACACGTTTACAGTGACCCGTTGAGTCATAACCACTCTATATATGTATATAAAAAAGAAAAAAGAATAATTCAACAAGTACACGTTTACAGTGACCCGTTGAGTCATAACCACTCTATATATGTATAAAAAAACAAAAAAGAAGAATTTAACAAGTACACGTTTACAGTGACCCGTTGAGTCATAACCACTCTATATATGTATAAAAAAGAAAAAAGAAGAATTTAACAAGTACACGTTTACAATGACCCGTTGAGTCATAACCACTCTATATATGTATAAAAAAAGAAAAAAAAAATTTAACAAGAACACGTTTACAGTGACCCGTTGAGTCATAACAACTCTATATATGTATAAAAACAGAAAAAAGAAGAATTTAACAAGTACACGTTTACAGTGACCCGTTGAGTCATAACCACTCTATATATGTATAAAAAAGAAAAAATAAGAATTTAACAAGTACACGTTTACAGTGACCCGTTGAGTCATAACCACTCTATATATGTATAAAAAAAGAAAAAAAAAATAATTTAACAAGTACACGTTTACAGTAACCCGTTGAGTCATAACCACTCTATATATGTACAAAAAAAGAAAAAAGAATAATTCAACAAGTACACGTTTACAGTGACCCGTTGAGTCATAACCACTCTATATATGTATAAAAAAAGGAAAAAGAAGAATTTAACAAGTACACGTTTACAATGACCCGTTGAGTCACAACCACTCTATATATGTATAAAAAAAGAAAAAAAGAATTTAACAAGAACACGTTTACAGTGCCCCGTTGAGTCATAACCACTCTATATATGTATAAAAAAGAAAAAAGAAGAATTTAACAAGTACACGTTTACACTGACCCGTTGAGTCATAACAACTCTATATATGTATAAAAAAAAGAAAAAATGAAGAATTTAACAAGAACACGTTTACAGTGACCCGTTGAGTCATAACCACTGTATATATGTACAAAAAAGAAAAAAGAAGAATTTAACAAGTATACGTTTACAGTGACCCGTTGAGTCATAACCACTCTATATATGTATAAAAAAAGAAAAAAGAAGAATTTAACAAGTACACGTTTACAGTGACCCGTTGAGTCATAACCACTCTATATATGTATATAAAAAAGAAAAAAGAATAATTCAACAAGTACACGTTTACAGTGACCCGTTGAGTCATAACCACTCTATATATGTATAAAAAAACAAAAAAGAAGAATTTAACAAGTACACGTTTACAGTGACCCGTTGAGTCATAACCACTCTATATATGTATAAAAAAGAAAAAAGAAGAATTTAACAAGTACACGTTTACAATGACCCGTTGAGTCATAACCACTCTATATATGTATAAAAAAAGAAAAAAAAAATTTAACAAGAACACGTTTACAGTGACCCGTTGAGTCATAACAACTCTATATATGTATAAAAACAGAAAAAAGAAGAATTTAACAAGTACACGTTTACAGTGACCCGTTGAGTCATAACCACTCTATATATGTATAAAAAAGAAAAAATAAGAATTTAACAAGTACACGTTTACAGTGACCCGTTGAGTCATAACCACTCTATATATGTATAAAAAAAGAAAAAAAAAATAATTTAACAAGTACACGTTTACAGTAACCCGTTGAGTCATAACCACTCTATATATGTACAAAAAAAGAAAAAAGAATAATTCAACAAGTACACGTTTACAGTGACCCGTTGAGTCATAACCACTCTATATATGTATAAAAAAAGAAAAAAGAAGAATTTAACAAGTACACGTTTACAATGACCCGTTGAGTCATAACCACTCTATATATGTATAAAAAAGAAAAAATGAAGAATTTAACAAGTACACGTTTACAATGACCCGTTGAGTCATAACCACTCTATATATGTATAAAAAAAGAAAAAAAGAAGAATTTAACAAGTACACGTTTACACTGACCCGTTGAGTCATAACCACTCTATATATGTATAAAAAAAAGAAAAAATGAAGAATTTAACAAGAAAACGTTTACAATGACCCGTTGAGTCATAACCACTCTATATATGTATAAAAAATAAAAAATAAGAATTTAACAAGTACACGTTTACAGTGACCCGTTGAGTCATAACCACTCTATATATGTATAAAAAAAGAAAAAATGAAGAATTTAACAAGTACACGTTTACAATGACCCGTTGAGTCATAACCACTCTATATATGTATAAAAAAAAGAAAAAATGAAGAATTTAACAAGAACACGTTTACAATGACCCGTTGAGTCATAACCACTCTATATATGTATAAAAACAGAAAAAAGAATTTAACAAGTACACTTTTACAGTGACCCGTTGAGTCATTACCACTCTATATATGTATAAAAAAAGAAAAAATGAAGAATTTAACAAGTACACGTTTACAATGACCCGTTGAGTCATAACCACTCTATATATGTATAAAAAAAGAAAAAAGAAGAATTTAACAAGTACACTTTTACAGTGACCCGTTGAGTCATAACCACTCTATATATATATATAAAAAAAGAAAAAAGAATAAATCAACAAGTACACGTTTACAGTGACCCGTTGAGTCATAACCACTCTATATATGTATAAAAAAAGAAAAAAGAAGAATTTAACAAGTACACGTTTACACTGACCCGTTGAGTCATAACCACTCTATATATGTATAAAAAAAGGAAAAAGAAGAATTTAACAAGTACACGTTTACAATGACCCGTTGAGTCACAACCACTCTATATATGTATAAAAAAAGAAAAAAAGAATTTAACAAGAACACGTTTACAGTGCCCCGTTGAGTCATAACCACTCTATATATGTATAAAAAAGAAAAAAGAAGAATTTAACAAGTACACGTTTACACTGACCCGTTGAGTCATAACAACTCTATATATGTATAAAAAAAAGAAAAAATGAAGAATTTAACAAGAACACGTTTACAGTGACCCGTTGAGTCATAACCACTGTATATATGTACAAAAAAGAAAAAAGAAGAATTTAACAAGTATACGTTTACAGTGACCCGTTGAGTCATAACCACTCTATATATGTATAAAAAAAGAAAAAAGAAGAATTTAACAAGTACACGTTTACAGTGACCCGCTGAGTCATAACCACTCTATATATGTATATAAAAAAGAAAAAAGAATAATTCAACAAGTACACGTTTACAGTGACCCGTTGAGTCATAACCACTCTATATATGTATAAAAAAACAAAAAAGAAGAATTTAACAAGTACACGTTTACAGTGACCCGTTGAGTCATAACCACTCTATATATGTATAAAAAAGAAAAAAGAAGAATTTAACAAGTACACGTTTACAATGACCCGTTGAGTCATAACCACTCTATATATGTATAAAAAAAGAAAAAAAAAATTTAACAAGAACACGTTTACAGTGACCCGTTGAGTCATAACAACTCTATATATGTATAAAAACAGAAAAAAGAAGAATTTAACAAGTACACGTTTACAGTGACCCGTTGAGTCATAACCACTCTATATATGTATAAAAAAGAAAAAATAAGAATTTAACAAGTACACGTTTACAGTGACCCGTTGAGTCATAACCACTCTATATATGTATAAAAAAAGAAAAAAAAAATAATTTAACAAGTACACGTTTACAGTAACCCGTTGAGTCATAACCACTCTATATATGTACAAAAAAAGAAAAAAGAATAATTCAACAAGTACACGTTTACAGTGACCCGTTGAGTCATAACCACTCTATATATGTATAAAAAAAGGAAAAAGAAGAATTTAACAAGTACACGTTTACAATGACCCGTTGAGTCACAACCACTCTATATATGTATAAAAAAAGAAAAAAAGAATTTAACAAGAACACGTTTACAGTGCCCCGTTGAGTCATAACCACTCTATATATGTATAAAAAAGAAAAAAGAAGAATTTAACAAGTACACGTTTACACTGACCCGTTGAGTCATAACAACTCTATATATGTATAAAAAAAAGAAAAAATGAAGAATTTAACAAGAACACGTTTACAGTGACCCGTTGAGTCATAACCACTGTATATATGTACAAAAAAGAAAAAAGAAGAATTTAACAAGTATACGTTTACAGTGACCCGTTGAGTCATAACCACTCTATATATGTATAAAAAAAGAAAAAAGAAGAATTTAACAAGTACACGTTTACAGTGACCCGTTGAGTCATAACCACTCTATATATGTATATAAAAAAGAAAAAAGAATAATTCAACAAGTACACGTTTACAGTGACCCGTTGAGTCATAACCACTCTATATATGTATAAAAAAACAAAAAAGAAGAATTTAACAAGTACACGTTTACAGTGACCCGTTGAGTCATAACCACTCTATATATGTATAAAAAAGAAAAAAGAAGAATTTAACAAGTACACGTTTACAATGACCCGTTGAGTCATAACCACTCTATATATGTATAAAAAAAGAAAAAAAAAATTTAACAAGAACACGTTTACAGTGACCCGTTGAGTCATAACAACTCTATATATGTATAAAAACAGAAAAAAGAAGAATTTAACAAGTACACGTTTACAGTGACCCGTTGAGTCATAACCACTCTATATATGTATAAAAAAGAAAAAATAAGAATTTAACAAGTACACGTTTACAGTGACCCGTTGAGTCATAACCACTCTATATATGTATAAAAAAAGAAAAAAAAAATAATTTAACAAGTACACGTTTACAGTAACCCGTTGAGTCATAACCACTCTATATATGTACAAAAAAAGAAAAAAGAATAATTCAACAAGTACACGTTTACAGTGACCCGTTGAGTCATAACCACTCTATATATGTATAAAAAAAGAAAAAAGAAGAATTTAACAAGTACACGTTTACAATGACCCGTTGAGTCATAACCACTCTATATATGTATAAAAAAGAAAAAATGAAGAATTTAACAAGTACACGTTTACAATGACCCGTTGAGTCATAACCACTCTATATATGTATAAAAAAAGAAAAAAAGAAGAATTTAACAAGTACACGTTTACACTGACCCGTTGAGTCATAACCACTCTATATATGTATAAAAAAAAGAAAAAATGAAGAATTTAACAAGAAAACGTTTACAATGACCCGTTGAGTCATAACCACTCTATATATGTATAAAAAATAAAAAATAAGAATTTAACAAGTACACGTTTACAGTGACCCGTTGAGTCATAACCACTCTATATATGTATAAAAAAAGAAAAAATGAAGAATTTAACAAGTACACGTTTACAATGACCCGTTGAGTCATAACCACTCTATATATGTATAAAAAAAAGAAAAAATGAAGAATTTAACAAGAACACGTTTACAATGACCCGTTGAGTCATAACCACTCTATATATGTATAAAAACAGAAAAAAGAATTTAACAAGTACACTTTTACAGTGACCCGTTGAGTCATTACCACTCTATATATGTATAAAAAAAGAAAAAATGAAGAATTTAACAAGTACACGTTTACAATGACCCGTTGAGTCATAACCACTCTATATATGTATATAAAAAAGAAAAAATGAAGAATTTAACAAGAACATGTTTACAATGACCCGTTGAGTCATAACCACTCTATATATGTATAAAAAAAGAAAAAAGAATTTAACAAGTACACGTTTACAGTGACCCGTTGAGTCATAACCACTCTATATATGTATAAAAAAAAGAAAAAAGAAGAATTTATCAAGTACACGTTTACAATGACCCGTTGAGTCATAACCACTCTATATATGTATAAAAAAAGAAAAAAGAAGAATTTAACAAGTACACGTTTACAATGACCCGTTGAGTCATAACCACTCTATATATGTATAAAAAAAAGAAAAAATGAAGAATTTAACAAGAACACGGTTACAGTGACCCGATGAGTCATAACCACTCTATAGATGTATAAAAAAGAACAAGGATTTAACAAGTACACGTTTACAGTGACCCGTTGAGTCATAACCACTCTATATATGTATAAAAAAGAAAAAAGAATTTAACAAGTACACTTTTACAGTGACCCGTTGAGTCATAACACCTCTATATATATATAAAAAAAGAAAAAAGAATAATTCAACAAGTACACGTTTACAGTGACCCGTTGAGTCATAACCACTCTATATATGTATAAAAAAGAAAAAAAGGAATTTAACAAGTACACGTTTACAGTGACCCGTTGAGTCATAACCACTCTATATATGTATAAAAAAAGAAAAAAGTATTTAACAAGTACACTTTTACAGTGACCCGTTGAGTCATAACCACTCTAAAAAAAGAAAAAAGAATAATTCAACAAGTACACGTTTACAGTGACCCGTTGAGTCATAACCACTCTATATATGTATAAAAAAAGAAAAAAGAAGAATTTAACAAGTACACGTTTACAGTGACCCGTTGAGTCATAACCACTCTATATATGTATAAAAAAGAAAAAAGAAGAATTTAACAAGTACACGTTTACAGTGACCCGTTGCGTCATAACCACTCTATATATGTATAAAAAAAGAAAAAAGAAGAATTTAACAAGTACACGTTTACAATGACCCGTTGAGTCATAACCACTCTATATATGTATAAAAAAAGAAAATAGAATTTAACAAGTACACGTTTACACTGACCCGTTGAGTCATAACCACTCTATATATGTATAAAAAAAAGAAAAAATGAAGAATTTAACAAGAACACGTTTACAGTGACCCGTTGAGTCATAACCACTCTATTATATGTATAAAAAAGAAAAAAAGAATTTAACAAGTACACGTTTACAGTGACCCGTTGAGTCATAACCACTCTATATATGTATAAAAAAAGAAAAAAGAAGAATTTAACAAGTACACTTTTACAGTGACCCGTTGAGTCATAACCACTCTATATATATATAAAAAAAGAAAAAAGAATAAATCAACAAGTACACGTTTACAGTGACCCGTTGAGTCACAACCACTCTATATATGTATAAAAAAAGAAAAAAAGAATTTAACAAGAACACGTTTACAGTGCCCCGTTGAGTCATAACCACTCTATATATGTATAAAAAAAAAAAGAAGAATTTAACAAGTACACGTTTACACTGACCCGTTGAGTCATAACCACTCTATATAGGTATGAAAAAAGAAAAAAGAAGAATTTAACAAGTACACGTTTACAGTGACCCCTTGAGTCATAACCACTCTATATATGTATATAAAAAAGAAAAAAGAATAATTCAACAAGTACACGTTTACAGTGACCCGTTGAGTCATAACCACTCTATATATGTATAAAAAAACAAAAAAGAAGAATTTAACAAGTACACGTTTACAGTGACCCGTTGAGTTATAACCACTCTATATATGTATAAAAAAGAAAAAAGAAGAATTTAACAAGTACACGTTTACAATGACCCGTTGAGTCATAACCACTCTATATATGTATAAAAAAAGAAAACAAGAATTTAACAAGAACACGTTTACAGTGACCCGTTGAGTCATAACAACTCTATATATGTATAAAAAAGAAAAAATAAGAATTTAACAAGTACACGTTTACAGTGACCCGTTGAGTCATAACCACTCTATATATGTATAAAAAAAGAAAAAAGAATAATTTAACAAGTACACGTTTACAGTAACCCGTTGAGTCATAACCACTCTATATATGTACAAAAAAAGAAAAAAGAATAATTCAACAAGTACACGTTTACAGTGACCCGTTGAGTCATAACCACTTTATATATGTATAAAAAAAATGAAGAATTTAACAAGTACATGTTTACAGTGACCCGTTGGGTCATAACCACTCTATATATGTATAAAAAAAGAAAAAAAGAATTTAACAAGTACACGTTTACAGTGACCCGTTGTATCATAACCACTCTATATATGTATAAAAAAGAAAAAAGAAGAATTTAACAAGTACACGTATACAATGACCCGTTGAGTCATAACAACTCTATATATGTATAAAAAAAGAAAAAATGAAGAATTTAACAAGAACACGTTTACAGTGCCCCGTTGAGTCATAACCACTCTATATATGTATAAAAAATAAAAAATAAGAATTTAACAAGTACACGTTTAAAGTGACCCGTTGAGTCATAACCACTCTATGTATGTATACAAAAAGAAAAAAAAAGAATTAAACAAGTACACGTTTACAGTGACCCGTTGGGTCATAACCACTCTATGTATGTATAAAAAAAGAAAAAAAAGAATTTAACAAGTACACGTTTACAGTGACCCGTTGGGTCATAATCACTCTATATATGTATAAAAAAAGAATAATTTAACAAGTACACGTTTACACTGACCCGTTGAGTCATAACCACTCTATATATGTATAAAAAAGAAAAAAAAGAAGAATTTAACAAGTACACGTTTACAGTGTCGCGTTGGGTCATAATCACTCTATATATGTATAAAAACAGAAAAAAAGAATTTAACCAGTACATGTTACCAGTGACCCGTTGGGTCATAACCACTCTATATATGTATAAAAAAGGCCCAGAACCGGGGGTGCTTCAACAATATAGGACCCGGAGGCTTCTGCAGAATAGGGACCATGGGTGGTTCTACAGTACAGGACCCAGAACTGGGGGTGCTTCTACCATATAGAACCCAGAGGCTTCTACAGAATAGGGACAAAGGTGCTTCTACAGAATAGGGACCAGAGGTGCTTCTACAGTATAGGACCCAGTACTGGAGGTGATTCTACAATATTAGAACATAGAGGCCTCTGCAGAAAAAGGACCATGGGTTCTTCTTCAGTAAAGGGACCAGGGGTGCTTCTACAGTATATAACCCAGCACAAGGGGTGCTTCTACATTTTAGGACCCGGAAGCTTCTGCAGAATAGGGGCAATGGGTGCTTCTCCAGTATGGAGACCAGGGGTGGTGCTTCTAAAGTATCACGGCCCGTCAGGAATGTTGGTGATTCTATAGTATAACCGTCCCTAGAAATATTGGTGCTTCTCAAGTATAACGGTCTCACCCCAGGAATGTTGGTGCTTCTAAATTATAATGGTCCCAACAAATATTGGTGCTTCTCAAGTATAACGGTCCCCCCCGGAATGTTGTTAAAGGATAGCTAAGGAAGAGCGATAACTCACGTTTAAAAAAAAAGTTGGGGGGCTTGGAGTGATTAAGGGGTCAGGCCGAACCTTTTTAGGGTCAAGCCCAACCTTTTTAGGGGTCAGGCCAAATTTTTTTCTTTTTTTTTTGTTTTGAACTCAAAATATTTCTCAGGGTGGGGAGAGTGAAAAATTAGTTGGGATGAGGGGCTGGAGAGATTGAGGGGTCGTGGAAAATTTTAGGGGTCAGGCCGAACTTTTTAGGGGTAATGCCGAACTTTTTAGGGGTCAGGCCAAATTTTTTTGTTTTTTTTTGGATTGAACTCAAAATATTTCCCAAGGTTGGGGGAGAGTGAAAATGTAGTTGAGATCGAGGGCTGGAGAGATTTAGGGGTTCGGCCGAACTTTTTAGGGGTCAGGCTGAACTTTTTAGGGGTCAGGCCAAATTTTTTTTTGTTTTTTTTTGTTTTGAACTAAAAATATTTCTCAGGGTTGGGGAACTGTGAAAAATTAGTTGGAGACATTGAGGGGCCGAACTTTTTAGGGGTCAAGCCAAATTTTTTTCCTTTTGTTTTGAACTCAAAATATTTCTCAGGGTGGGGAGAGTGAAAAATTAGTTGAGATGAGGGGCTGGAGAGATTGAGGGGTCGGGGAAAATTTTAGGGGTCAGGCCGAACTTTTTAGGGGTCAGGCAAAACTTTTTGTTTTTTTTCTGAACTCAAAATATTTCTCAGGGTTGGGGGAGAATGAAAACTTATTTGGGATGGGGGGCTGGAGAAATTGAGGGGTCGGGGAAAATTTTACGGGTCAGGCCGAACTTTATAGGGGTCAAGCCAAATTTTTTGGTTATTTTTTTGTTTTGAACTCAAAATATTTCTCAGGGTTGGGGGAGAGTAAAACAAAATTGGGTGGTGCGGCTTTAGATATTAGGGGTCTGGGAAAATTGTAGGGATCGGAAAAACTTTTTAGGGGGTCGGGCGAAATTTTTTTGTTTTTATGAGCTTAAAATATTTCGTAGGTAAGTATATAGTATGCACACCGGGGCGGCGATAGGTACGAATATAGTATGCGCACTGGGGCGGCGATAGGTATATATATATAGTATGTGCACCGGGGTGGCAATAGGTACGTGTATAGTGGTGCATAGAGATGGCGATAGGTACTATATAGCATGTGCACAGGGATGCAGTAAGTATGTATATAGAATGCGCACCAGGGCGGTGATAGGTATTTATTAAGCATGCGCTCCGGGCCGGCGATCGGTACGTATATAGCACGCACACCAGGGTGGCGATAGGTATGTATTTAGCATTTACACCGGGGCGGCGATAGGTAATATGTAGCATTAGCAACGAGGCGGCGATAGGTACATATGCAGCATTCACACTGGGGTGGCGATACGTACGTATGTAGCATTTGCACCGGGGCAGCGATAGGTACTTATGTAATATGCATACCGGGGCGGCAATAGGTACTCATATAGTATATGTGCACCGGGGTGGTGATAGATATGTATATAGTATGAACGCGGGGCGGAGATAAGTACTTATATAGAAAGCGCATATAGATGTAGTACTTTTTATAGAAATATGTCATACTATTGACCTGGGCAACGTAGGAGAAATGGTAGGGAAAAAGCAGCTTTCACAAAAAACAAAATTAGAAAGTAGCAGTGAAATGGGGTGACTAGGGAAGAGAAAGGTAAAAAGATAAAGAGACGGCTATAGAGGAGGGGGAGAAATAGAAGTTTGAATATAAAGATGTTACACACGGGATTTTTCTTCAATTATATGTTTTTATGACCCCGAGCAACGCCGGGTAGCCCCGCTAGTCTCCGCTATAAAGGGCACTTGTCTGTATGTATGTATGTATGTCTGTATGTGAAGCTTCTCCTCAAAAACTACGCGACGACATGTCAAAAAGTTTATATCTTCAGCACCGTACAACACCTGGGATCATAATATCTCAAAATTACAACAAAAAAAAATGTTCCTGGGGGTCAACGGGGCCAGTCTTCGGCAGCGGGTCTGGTTTTTCAAACTTTTCTAATGTTATTCAGTAGTAATTTGGAAATCAGCCAATGTAATTATGTAATAATAATTTTGTTTTCAACCAACTTATTCTTGTGCACGTGACGTCACAGTAATAGGTATATGACGTCATCGTTATAGGTTTTTAAATTTTTTTCTCTTTAAAACTTCTTTTAATTCAACATATTTTTATATAAACGTTTACAGTGACCCGTTGAGTCATAACCACTCTATATATGTACAAAAAAAGGAAAAAGAATAATTAAAAAAGTACACGTTTACACTGACCCGTTGAGTCATAACCACTCTATATATGTATAAAAAAGAAAAAAAAGAAGAATTTAACAAGTACACGTTTACACTGACCCGTTGAGTCATAACCACTCTATATATGTATAAAAAAAAGAAAAAATGAAGAATTTAACAAGAACACGTTTACAGTGACCCGTTGAGTCATAACCACTCTATATATGTATAGAAAAAGAAAAAAGAAGAATTTAACAAGTACACGTTTACAATGACCCGTTGAGTCATAACCACTCTATATATGTATAAAAAAAGAAAAAATAAAGAATTTAACAAGTACACGTTTACAGTGACCCGTTGAGTCATAACCACTCTATATATGTATAAAAAAAGAAAAAATGAAGAATTTAACAAGTACACGTTTACAGTGACCCGTTGAGTCATAACCACTCTATATATGTATAAAAAAAGAAAAAATGAAGAATTTAACAAGTACACGTTTACAATGACCCGTTGAGTCATAACCACTCTATATATGTATAAAAAAAAAGAAAAAATGAAGAATTTAACAAGAACACGTTTACAATGACCCGTTGAGTCATAACCACTCTATATATGTATAAAAAAAGAAAAAAGAATAATTTAACAAGTACACGTTTACAATGACCCGTTGAGTCATAACCACTCTATATATGTATAAAAAAAGAAAAAAAGAAGAATTTAACAAGTACACGTTTACACTGACCCGTTGAGTCATAACCACTCTATATATGTATAAAAAAAGAAAAAAGAATAATTAAACAAGTACACGTTTACAATGACCCGTTGAGTCATAACCACTCTATATATGTATAAAAAAGAAAAAAGAAGAATTTAACAAGTACACGTTTACAATGACCCGTTGAGTCATAACCACTCTATATATGTATAAAAAAGAAAAAAGAAGAATTTAACAAGTACACGTTTACAATGACCCGTTGAGTCATAACCACTCTATATATGTATAAAAAAAGAAAAAATGAAGAATTTAACAAGTACACGTTTACACTGACCCGTTGAGTCATAACCACTCTATATATGTATAAAAAAAGAAAAAAGAATAATTTAACAAGTACACGTTTACACTGACCCGTTGAGTCATAACCACTCTATATATGTATAAAAAAAAGAAAAAAAGAAGAATTTAACAAGTACACGTTTACACTGACCCGTTGAGTCATAACCACTCTATATATGTATAAAAAAAGAAAAAAGAATAATTTAACAAGTACACGTTTACACTGACCCGTTGAGTCATAACCACTCTATATATGTATAAAAAAAGAAAAAAGAATAATTTAACAAGTCCACGTTTACAATGACCCGTTGAGTCATAACCACTCTATATATGTATAAAAAAAGAAAAAAAGAAGAATTTAACAAGTACACATTTACAATGACCCGTTGAGTCATAACCACTCTATATATGTATAAAAAAAGAAAAAAGAATAATTTAACAAGTACACGTTTACAATGACCCGTTGAGTCATAACCACTCTATATATGTATAAAAAAAAGAAAAAAGAAGAATTTAACAAGTACACGTTTACAATGACCCGTTGAGTCATAACCACTCTATATATGTATAAAAAAAGAAAAAATGAAGAATTTAACAAGTACACGTTTACAGTGACCCGTTGAGTCATAACCACTCTATATATGTATAAAAAAAGAAAAAATGAAGAATTTAACAAGTACACGTTTACAATGACCCGTTGAGTCATAACCACTCTATATATGTATAAAAAAGAAAAAAGAAGAATTTAACAAGTACACGTTTACAATGACCCGTTGAGTCATAACCACTCTATATATGTATAAAAAAAGAAAAAATGAAGAATTTAACAAGTACACGTTTACACTGACCCGTTGAGTCATAACCACTCTATATATGTATAAAAAAAGAAAAAAGAATAATTTAACAAGTACACGTTTACACTGACCCGTTGAGTCATAACCACTCTATATATGTATAAAAAAAAGAAAAAAAGAAGAATTTAACAAGTACACGTTTACACTGACCCGTTGAGTCATAACCACTCTATATATGTATAAAAAAAGAAAAAAGAATAATTTAACAAGTACACGTTTACACTGACCCGTTGAGTACTAACCACTCTATATATGTATAAAAAAAGAAAAAAGAATAATTTAACAAGTACACGTTTACAATGACCCGTTGAGTCATAACCACTCTATATATGTATAAAAAAAGAAAAAAAGAAGAATTTAACAAGTACACATTTACAATGACCCGTTGAGTCATAACCACTCTATATATGTATAAAAAAAGAAAAAAGAATAATTTAACAAGTACACGTTTACAATGACCCGTTGAGTCATAACCACTCTATATATGTATAAACAAAAGAAAAAAGAAGAATTTAACAAGTACACGTTTACAATGACCCGTTGAGTCATAACCACTCTATATATGTATAAAAAAAGAAAAAATGAAGAATTTAACAAGTACACGTTTACAGTGACCCGTTGAGTCATAACCACTCTATATATGTATAAAAAAGAAAAAATGAAGAATTTAACAAGTACACGTTTACAATGACCCGTTGAGTCATAACCACTCTATATATGTATAAAAAAAAGAAAAAATGAAGAATTTAACAAGAACACGTTTACAATGACCCGTTGAGTCATAACCACTCAATATATGTATAAAAAAAGAATAATTTAACAAGTACACGTTTACAATGACCCGTTGAGTCATAACCACTCTATATATGTATAAAAAAAGAAAAAAAGAAGAATTTAACAAGTACACGTTTACACTGACCCGTTGAGTCATAACCACTCTATATATGTATAAAAAAAGAAAAAAAAAGAATTTAACAAGTACACGTTTACAGTGACTCGTTGAGTCATAACCACTCTATATATGTATAAAAAAAGAAAAAAGAAGAATTTAACAAGTGCACGTTTACAATGACCCGTTGAGTCATAACCACTCTATACATGTATAAAAAAAAGAAAAAAAGAAGAATTTAACAAGTACACGTTTACACTGACCCGTTGAGTCATAACCACTCTATATATGTATAAAAAAGAAAAAAGAAGAATTTAACAAGTACACGTTTACAGTGACCCGTTGAGTCATAACCACTCTATATATGTATAAAAAAGAAAAAAGAAGAATTTAACAAGTACACGTTTACAATGACCCGTTGAGTCATAACCACTCTATATATGTATAAAAAAAGAAAAAATGAAGAATTTAACAAGTACACGTTTACACTGACCCGTTGAGTCATAACCACTCTATATATGTATAAATAAAGAAAAAAGAATAATTTAACAAGTACACGTTTTCAATGACCCGTTGAGTCATAACCACTCTATATATGTATAAAAAAAAGAAAAAATGAAGAATTTAACAAGTACACGTTTACAGTGACCCGTTGAGTCATAACCACTCTATATATGTATAAAAAAAGAAAAAATGAAGAATTTAACAAGTACACGTTTACAATGACCCGTTGAGTCATAACCACTCTATATATGTATAAAAAAAGAAAAAATGAAGAATTTAACAAGAACACGTTTACAATGACCCGTTGAGTCATAACCACTCTATATATGTATAAAAAAAGAAAAAAGAATAATTTAACAAGTACACGTTTACAATGACCCGTTGAGTCATAACCACTCTATATATGTAGAAAAAAAGAAAAAAAGAAGAATTTAACAAGTACACGTTTACACTGACCCGTTGAGTCATAACCACTCTATATATGTATAAAAAAAGAAAAAAGAATAATTTAACAAGTACACGTTTACAATGACCTGTTGAGTCATAACCACTCTATATATGTATAAAAAAGAAAAAAGAAGAATTTAACAAGTACACGTTTACAATGACCCGTTGAGTCATAACCACTCTATATATGTATAAAAAAGAAAAAAGAATAATTTAACAAGTACACGTTTACAATGACCCGTTGAGTCATAACCACTCTATATATGTATAAAAAAAGAAAAAATGAAGAATTTAATAAGTACACGTTTACAATGACCCGTTGAGTCATAACCACTCTATATATGTATAAAAAAGAAAAACAGAAGAATTTAACAAGTACACGTTTACAATGACCCGTTGAGTCATAACCACTCTATATATGTATAAAAAAAGAAAAAAGAATAATTTAACAAGTACACGTTTACAATGACCCGTTGAGTCATAACCACTCTATATATGTATAAATAAAGAAAAAAAGAAGAATTTAACAAGTACACGTTTACACTGACCCGTTGAGTCATAACCACTCTATATATGTATAAAAAAAGAAAAAAGAATAATTTAACAAGTACACGTTTACACTGACCCGTTGAGTCATAACCACTCTATATATGTATAAAAAAAAGAAAAAAAGAAGAATTTAACAAGTACACGTTTACAGTGACCCGTTGAGTCATAACCACTCTATATATGTATAAAAAAAGAAAAAAGAATAATTTAACAAGTACACGTTTACACTGACCCGTTGAGTCATAACCACTCTATATATGTATAAAAAAAGAAAAAAGAATAATTTAACAAGTACACGTTTACAATGACCCGTTGAGTCATAACCACTCTATATATGTATAAAAAAAGAAAAAAAGAAGAATTTAACAAGTACACATTTACAATGACCCGTTGAGTCATAACCACTCTATATATGTATAAAAAAAGAAAAAAGAATAATTTAACAAGTACACGTTTACAATGACCCGTTGAGTCATAAGCACTCTATATATGTATAAAAAAAAGAAAAAAGAAGAATTTAACAAGTACACGTTTACAATGACCCGTTGAGTCATAACCACTCTATATATGTATAAAAAAAGAAAAAATGAAGAATTTAACAAGTACACGTTTACAGTGACCCGTTGAGTCATAACCACTCTATATATGTATAAAAAAAGAAAAAATGAAGAATTTAACAAGTACACGTTTACAATGACCCGTTGAGTCATAACCACTCTATATATGTATAAAAAAAAGAAAAAATGAAAAATTTAACAAGAACACGTTTACAATGACCCGTTGAGTCATAACCACTCTATATATGTATAAAAAAAGAAAAAAGAATAATTTAACAAGTACACGTTTAAAATGACCCGTTGAGTCATAACCACTCTATATATGTATAAAAAAAGAAAAAAAGAAGAATTTAACAAGTACACGTTTACACTGACCCGTTGAGTCATAACCACTCTATATATGTATAAAAAAAGAAAAAAGAATAATTTAACAAGTACACGTTTACAATGACCCGTTGAGTCATAAGCACTCTATATATGTATAAAAAAAAGAAAAAAAAGAAGAATTTAACAAGTACACGTTTACACTGACCCGTTGAGTCATAACCACTCTATATATGTATAAAAAAAGAAAAAAGAATAATTTAACAAGTACACGTTTACACTGACCCGTTGAGTCATAACCACTCTATATATGTATAAAAAAAGAAAAAAGAATAATTTAACAAGTACACGTTTACAATGACCCGTTGAGTCATAACCACTCTATATATGTATAAAAAAAGAAAAAAAGAAGAATTTAACAAGTACACATTTACAATGACCCGTTGAGTCATAACCACTCTATATATGTATAAAAAAAGAAAAAAGAATAATTTAACAAGTACACGTTTACAGTGACCCGTTGAGTCATAACCACTCTATATATGTATAAAAAAAAGAAAAAAGAAGAATTTAACAAGTACACGTTTACAATGACCCGTTGAGTCATAACCACTCTATATATGTATAAAAAAAGAAAAAATGAAGAATTTAACAAGTACACGTTTACAATGACCCGTTGAGTCATAACCACTCTATATATGTATAAAAAAAGAAAAAAGAATAATTTAACAAGAACACGTTTACAATGACCCGTTGAGTCATAACCACTCTATATATGTATAAAAAAAGAAAAAAGAATAATTTAACAAGTATACGTTTACAATGACCCGTTGAGTCATAACCACTCTATATATGTATAAAAAAAGAAAAAATAAAGAATTTAACAAGTACACGTTTACAGTGACCCGTTGAGTCATAACCACTCTATATATGTATAAAAAAAGAAAAAAGAATAATTTAACACGTACACGTTTACAGTGACCCGTTGAGTCATAACCACTCTATATATGTATAAAAAAAGAAAAAATGAAGAATTTAACAAGTACACGTTTACAATGACCCGTTGAGTCATAACCACTCTATATATGTATAAAAAAAAAGAAAAAATGAAGAATTTAACAAGAACACGTTTACAATGACCCGTTGAGTCATAACCACTCTATATATGTATAAAAAAAGAAAAAAGAATAATTTAACAAGTACACGTTTACAATGACCCGTTGAGTCATAACCACTCTATATATGTAGAAAAAAAGAAAAAAAGAAGAATTTAACAAGTACACGTTTACACTGACCCGTTGAGTCATAACCACTCTATATATGTATAAAAAAAGAAAAATGAATAATTTAACAAGTACACGTTTACAATGACCCGTTGAGTCATAACCACTCTATATATGTATAAAAAAGAAAAAAGAAGAATTTAACAAGTACACGTTTACAGTGACCCGTTGAGTCATAACCACTCTATATATGTATAAAAAAAGAAAAAAGAATAATTTAACAAGTACACGTTTACAGTGACCCGTTGAGTCATAACCACTCTATATATGTATAAAAAAAAGAAAAAATGAAGAATTTAACAAGAACACGTTTACAATGACCCGTTGAGTCATAACCACTCTATATATGTATAAAAAAAGAAAAAAGAATAATTTAACAAGTACACGTTTACAATGACCCGTTGAGTCATAACCACTCTATATATGTATAAAAAAAGAAAAAATAAAGAATTTAACAAGTACACGTTTACAGTGACCCGTTGAGTCATAACCACTCTATATATGTATAAAAAAAGAAAAAAGAATAATTTAACACGTACACGTTTACAGTGACCCGTTGAGTCATAACCACTCTATATATGTATAAAAAAAGAAAAAATGAAGAATTTAACAAGTACACGTTTACAATGACCCGTTGAGTCATAACCACTCTATATATGTATAAAAAAAAAGAAAAAATGAAGAATTTAACAAGAACACGTTTACAATGACCCGTTGAGTCATAACCACTCTATATATGTATAAAAAAAGAAAAAAGAATAATTTAACAAGTACACGTTTACAATGACCCGTTGAGTCATAACCACTCTATATATGTAGAAAAAAAGAAAAAAAGAAGAATTTAACAAGTACACGTTTACAATGACCCGTTGAGTCATAACCACTCTATATATGTATAAAAAAAGAAAAAAGAATAATTTAACAAGTACACGTTTACAGTGACCCGTTGAGTCATAACCACTCTATATATGTATAAAAAAAAGAAAAAATGAAGAATTTAACAAGAACACGTTTACAATGACCCGTTGAGTCATAACCACTCTATATATGTATAAAAAAAGAAAAAAGAATAATTTAACAAGTACACGTTTACAATGACCCGTTGAGTCATAACCACTCTATATATGTATAAAAAAAGAAAAAATAAAGAATTTAACAAGTACACGTTTACAGTGACCCGTTGAGTCATAACAACTCTATATATGTATAAAAAAAGAAAAAAGAATAATTTTACACGTACACGTTTACAGTGACCCGTTGAGTCATAACCACTCTATATATGTATAAAAAAAGAAAAAATGAAGAATTTAACAAGTACACGTTTACAATGACCCGTTGAGTCATAACCACTCTATATATGTATAAAAAAAAAGAAAAAATGAAGAATTTAACAAGAACACGTTTACAATGACCCGTTGAGTCATAACCACTCTATATATGTATAAAAAAAGAAAAAAGAATAATTTAACAAGTACACGTTTACAATGACCCGTTGAGTCATAACCACTCTATATATGTAGAAAAAAAGAAAAAAAGAAGAATTTAACAAGTACACGTTTACACTGACCCGTTGAGTCATAACCACTCTATATATGTATAAAAAAAGAAAAATGAATAATTTAACAAGTACACGTTTACAATGACCCGTTGAGTCATAACCACTCTATATATGTATAAAAAAGAAAAAAGAAGAATTTAACAAGTACACGTTTACAGTGACCCGTTGAGTCATAACCACTCTATATATGTATAAAAAAAGAAAAAAGAATAATTTAACAAGTACACGTTTACAGTGACCCGTTGAGTCATAACCACTCTATATATGTATAAAAAAAAGAAAAAATGAAGAATTTAACAAGAACACGTTTACAATGACCCGTTGAGTCATAACCACTCTATATATGTATAAAAAAAGAAAAAAGAATAATTTAACAAGTACACGTTTACAATGACCCGTTGAGTCATAACCACTCTATATATGTATAAAAAAAGAAAAAATAAAGAATTTAACAAGTACACGTTTACAGTGACCCGTTGAGTCATAACCACTCTATATATGTATAAAAAAAGAAAAAAGAATAATTTAACACGTACACGTTTACAGTGACCCGTTGAGTCATAACCACTCTATATATGTATAAAAAAAGAAAAAATGAAGAATTTAACAAGTACACGTTTACAATGACCCGTTGAGTCATAACCACTCTATATATGTATAAAAAAAAGAAAAAATGAAGAATTTAACAAGAACACGTTTACAATGACCCGTTGAGTCATAACCACTCTATATATGTATAAAAAAAGAAAAAAGAATAATTTAACAAGTACACGTTTACAATGACCCGTTGAGTCATAACCACTCTATATATGTATAAAAAAAGAAAAAAGAATAATTTAACAAGTACACGTTTACAATGACCCGTTGAGTCATAACCACTCTATATATGTATAAAAAAAGAAAAAATGAATAATTTAACAAGTACACGTTTACAATGACCCGTTGAGTCATAACCACTCTATATATGTATAAAAAAGAAAAAAGAAGAATTTAACAAGTACACGTTTACAGTGACCCGTTGAGTCATAACCACTCTATATATGTATAAAAAAAGAAAAAAGAATAATTTAACAAGTACACGTTTACAGTGACCCGTTGAGTCATAACCACTCTATATATGTATAAAAAAAAGAAAAAATGAAGAATTTAACAAGAACACGTTTACAATGACCCGTTGAGTCATAACCACTCTATATATGTATAAAAAAAGAAAAAAGAATAATTTAACAAGTACACGTTTACAGTGACCCGTTGAGTCATAACAACTCTATATATGTATAAAAAAGAAAAAAAGAAGAATTTAACAAGTACACGTTTATAGTGACCCGTTGAGTCATAACCACTCTATATATGTATATAAAAAAAAAAAGAATAATTTAACAAGTACACGTTTACAGTAACCCGTTGAGTCATAACCACTCTATATATGTATAAAAACAGAAAAAAGAAGAATTTAACAAGTACACGTTTACAATGACCCGATGAGTCATAACCACTCTATATATGTATAAAAAAAGAAAAAAGAAGAATTTAACAAGTACACGTTTACAGTGACCCGTTGAGTCATAACCACTCTATGTATGTATAAAAAAGAAAAAAGAATAATTTAACAAGTACACGTTTACAGTGACCCGTTGAGTCATAACCACTCTATATATGTACAAAAAAGAAAAAAGAATAATTCAACAAGTACACTTTTACAGTGACCCGTTGAGTCATAACCACTCTATATATCTATAAAAAAAGAAAAAATAAGAATTTAACAAGTACACGTTTACAGTGACCCGTTGAGTCATAACCACTCTATATATGTATAAAAAAAGAAAAAAGAAGAATTTAACAAGTACACGTTTACAGTGACCCGTTGAGTCATAACCACTCTATATATGTATAAAAACAAAAAAAAGAAGAATTTAACAAGTACACGTTTACAATGACCCGTTGAGTCATAACCACTCTATATATGTATAAAAAAAGAAAAAAAGAAGAATTTAACAAGTACACGTTTACACTGACCCGTTGAGTCATAACCACTCTATATATGTATAAAAAAAGAAAAAATAAAGAATTTAACAAGAACACGTTTACAGTGACCCGTTGAGTCATAACCACTCTATATATGTATAAAAAAGAAAAAAGAAGAATTTAACAAGTACACGTTTACAGTGACCCGTTGAGTCATAACCACTCTATATATGTATAAAAAAAGAAAAAAGAAGAATTTAACACGTACACGTTTAAAGTGACCCGTTGAGTCATAACCACTCTATATATGTATAAAAAAAGAAAAAAGAATAATTCAACAAGTACACGTTTACAGTGACCCGTTGAGTCATAACCACTCTATATATGTATAAAAAAAGAAAAAAGAATTTAACAAGTACACGTTTACAGTGACCCGTTGAGTCATAACCACTCTATATATGTATAAAAAAAGAAAAAAAGAAGAATTTAACAAGTACACGTTTACAATGACCCGTTGAGTCATAACCACTCTATATATGTATAAAAAAAGAAAAAAAGAAGAATTTAACAAGTACACGTTTACACTGACCCGTTGAGTCATAACCACTCTATATATGTATAAAAAAAAGAAAAAAGAAGAATTTAACAAGTACACGTTTACAATGACCCGTTGAGTCATAACCACTCTATATATGTATAAAAAAGAAAAAAGAAGAATTTAACAAGTACACGTTTACAGTGACCCGTTGAGTCCTAACCACTCTATATATGTATAAAAAAGAAAAAATAAGAATTTAACAAGTACACGTTTACAGTGACCCGTTGAGTCATAACCACTCTATATATGTATAAAAAAAGAAAAAAGAATAATTCAACAAGTACACGTTTACAGTGACCCGTTGAGTCATAACCACTCTATATATGTACAAAAAAAAAAAAAAGAAGAATTTAACAAGTACACGTTTACAGTGACCCGTTGAGTCATAACCACTCTATATATATAAAAAAAGAAAAAAAGAATTTAACAAGAACACGTTTACAGTGCCCCGTTGAGTCATAACCACTCTATATATGTATAAAAAAAGAAAAAAGAAGAATTTTACAAGTACACGTTTACAGTGACCCGTTGAGTCCTAACCACTCTATATATGTATAAAAAAGAAAAAATAAGAATTTAACAAGTACACGTTTACAGTGACCCGTTGAGTCATAACAACTCTATATATGTATAAAAAAGAAAAAAAGAAGAATTTAACAAGTACACGTTTATAGTGACCCGTTGAGTCATAACCACTCTATATATGTATATAAAAAAAAAAAAGAATAATTTAACAAGTACACGTTTACAGTAACCCGTTGAGTCATAACCACTCTATATATGTATAAAAACAGAAAAAAGAAGAATTTAACAAGTACACGTTTACAATGACCCGATGAGTCATAACCACTCTATATATGTATAAAAAAAGAAAAAAGAAGAATTTAACAAGTACACGTTTACAGTGACCCGTTGAGTCATAACCACTCTATGTATGTATAAAAAAGAAAAAAGAATAATTTAACAAGTACACGTTTACAGTGACCCGTTGAGTCATAACCACTCTATATATGTACAAAAAAGAAAAAAGAATAATTCAACAAGTACACTTTTACAGTGACCCGTTGAGTCATAACCACTCTATATATCTATAAAAAAAGAAATAATAAGAATTTAACAAGTACACGTTTACAGTGACCCGTTGAGTCATAACCACTCTATATATGTATAAAAAAAGAAAAAAGAAGAATTTAACAAGTACACGTTTACAGTGACCCGTTGAGTCATAACCACTCTATATATGTATAAAAACAAAAAAAAGAAGAATTTAACAAGTACACGTTTACAATGACCCGTTGAGTTATAACCACTCTATATATGTATAAAAAAAGAAAAAAAGAAGAATTTAACAAGTACACGTTTACACTGACCCGTTGAGTCATAACCACTCTATATATGTATAAAAAAGAAAAAAGAAGAATTTAACAAGTACACGTTTACAGTGACCCGTTGAGTCATAACCACTCTATATATGTATAAAAAAAGAAAAAAGAAGAATTTAACAAGTACACGTTTACAGTGACCCGTTGAGTCATAACCACTCTATGTATGTATACAAAAAGAAAAAAAGAAGAATTAAACAAGTACACGTTTACAGTGACCCGTTGAGTCATAACCACTCTATATATGTATAAAAAAGAAAAAAGAAGAATTTAACAAGTACACGTTTAAAGTGACCCGTTGGGTCATAACCACTCTATGTATGTATACAAAAAGAAAAAAAGAAGAATTAAACAAGTACACGTTGACAGTGACCCGTTGAGTCATAACCACTCTATATATGTATAAAAAAAGAAAAAAAGAAGAATTTAACAAGTACACGTTTACAGTGACCCGTTGAGTTATAACCACTCTATATACGTATAAAAAAAGAAAAAGAGAAGAATTTAACAAGTACACGTTTACAGTGACCCGTTGGGTCATAATCACTCTATATATGTATAAAAAAAGAATAATTTAACAAGTACACGTTTACACTGACCCGTTGAGTCATAACCACTCTATGTATGTATAAAAAAAGAAAAAAAAGAATTTAACAAGTACACGTTTACAGTGACGCGTTGGGTCATAATCACTCTATATATGTATAAAAAAGGCCCAGAACCGGGGGTGCTTCAACAATATAGGACCCGGAGGCTTCTGCAGAATAGGGATCATGGGTGCTTCTACAGTAGAGGACCCAGAACTGGGGGTGCTTCTACCATAGCGAACCCAGAGGCTTCTACAGAATAGGGACAAAGGTGCTTCTACAGAATAGGGACCAGAGGTGCTTCTACAGTATAGGACCCAGTACAGGAGGTGATTCTACAATATTAGAACATAGAGGCCTCTGCAGAAAAAGGACCATCGGTGCTTCTTCAGTAAAGGGACCAGGGGTGCTTCTACAGTATATAACCCAGCACCAGGGGTGCTTCTACATTTTAGGACCCGGATGCTTCTGCAGAATAGGGACAATGGGTGCTTCTCCAGTATAGAGACCAGGGGTGGTGCTTCTAAAGTATCACGGCCTGTCAGGAATGTTGGTGATTCTATAGTATAACGGTCCCTAGAAATATTGCTGCTTCTGAAGTATAACGGTCTCACCCCAGGAATGTTGGTGCTTCTAAATTATAATGGTCCCTACAAATATTGGTGCTTCTAAAGTATAACGGTCCCCCCCGGAATGTTGTTAAAGGATAGCTAAGGAAGAGCGATAACTCACGTTTAAAAAAAAGTTGGGGGGGCTTGGAGTGATTAAGGGGTCAGGCCGAACTTTTTAGGGTCAAGCCCAACCTTTTTAGGGGTCAGGCCAAATTTTTTTGATTTTTTTTGTTTTGAACTCAAAATATTTCTCAGGGTGGGGAGAGTGAAAAATTAGTTGGGATGAGGGGCTGAAGAGATTGAGGGGTCGTGGAAAATTTTAGGGGTCAGGCCGAACTTTTTAGGGGTAAGGCCGAACTTTTTAGGGGTCAGGCCAAATTTTTTTGTTTTTTTTTGTTTTTAACTCAAAATATTTCCCAAGGTTAGGGGAGAGTGAAAATGTAGTTGAGATCGAGGGCTGGAGAGATTTAGGGGTTCGGCCGAACTTTTTAGGGGTCAGGCCGAACTTTTTAGGGGTCAGGCCAAATTTTTTTTGTTTTTTTTTGTTTTGAACTAAAAATATTTCTCAGGGTTGGGGAACTGTGAAAAATTAGTTCGGAGGGGGGCTGGAGACATTGAGGGGTCGGGGAAAATTTTAGGGGTCAATCCGAACTTTTTAGGGGTCAGGCCAAATTTTTTTCTTTTTTTTGTTGTTTTGAACTCAAAATATTTCTCAGGGTTGGGGGAGAGTGAAAAATGAGTTGGCATAGGGGGCTGGAGAGATTGAGGGGTCGGGAAAATTTTAGGGGTCAGGCCGAACTTTTTAGGGGTCAGGCCAAATTTTTTTCTTTTTTTTGTTTTGAACTCAAAATATTTCTCAGGGTTGGGGGAGAGTGAAAAATTAGGGGACTGGAGAGATTGAGGGGTCGGGGAAAATTTTAGGGGTCAGGCCGAACTTTTTAGGGGTCAGGCCAAATTTTTTTCCTTTTGTTTTGAACTCAAAATATTTCTCAGGGTGGGGAGAGTGAAAAATTAGTTGAGATGAGGGGCTGGAGAGATTGAGGGGTCGGGGAAAATTTTAGGGGTCAGGCCGAACTTTTTAGGGGTCAGGCAAAACTTTTTTGTTTTTTTTTGTTTTGAACTCAAAATAATTCTCAGGCTTGGGGGAGAGTGAAAAATTAGTTGGGATAAGGGGCTGGAGAGATTGAGGGGTCGGGGAAAATTTTAGGGGTCAGGCCGAACTTTTTAGTGGTCAGGCTAAATTTTTTTTTTTTTTCTGAACTCAAAATATTTCTCAGGGTTGGGGGAGAATGAAAACTTATTTGGGATGGGGGGCTGGAGAGATTGAGGGGTCGGGGAAAATTTTACGGGTCAGGCCGAACTTTATAGAGGTCAAGCCAAATTTTTTGGTTATTTTTTTGTTTTGAACTCAAAATATTTCTCAGGGTTGGGGGAGAGTAAAACAAAATTGGGTGGTGCGGCTTTAGATATTAGGGGTCTGGGAAAATTGTAGGGATCGGGAAAAACTTTTTAGGGGGTCGGGCGAAATTTTTTTGTTTTTATGAACTTAAAATATTTCGTAGGTAAGTATATAGTATGCACACCGGGGCGGCGATAGGTACGAATATAGTATGCGCACTGGGGCGGCGATAGGTATATATATAGTATGTGCACCGGGGTGGCAATAGGTACGTGTATAGTGGTGCATAGAGATGGCGATAGGTACTATATAGCATGTGCACAGGGATGCAGTAAGTATGTATATAGAATGCGCACCAGGGCGGTGATAGGTATTTATTAAGCATGCGCTCCGGGCCGGCGATCGGTACGTATATAGCACGCACATCAGGGTGGCGATAGGTAGTTATTTAGCATTTACACCGGGGCGGCGATAGGTACATATGTAGCATTAGCAACGAGGCGGCGATAGGTACATATGCAGCATTCACACTGGGGTGGCGATACGTATGTATGTAGCATTTGCACCGGGGCAGCGATAGGTACTTATGTAGTATGCATACCGGGGCGGCAATAGGTACTCATATAGTATATGTGCACCGGGGTGGTGATAGATATGTATATAGTATGAACACCGGGGCGGAGATAAGTACTTATATAGAAAGCGCATATAGATGTAGTACTTTTTATAGAAATATGTCATACTATTGACCTGGGCAACGTAGGAGAAATGGTAGGGAAGAAGCAGCTTTCACAAAAGGCAAAATTAGAAAGTAGCAGTGAAATGGGGCGACTAGGGAAGAGAAAGGTAAAAAGATAAAGAGACGGCTATAGAGGAGGGGGAGAAATAGAAGTTTGAATATAAAGATGTTACACACGCGATTTTTCTTCAATTATATGTTTTGATGACCCCGAGCAACGCCGGGTAGCCCCGCTAGTTATTATATAAAGGGTATCAGGAGAGACGGTGGCTCAGATACCGAAGAGAATCCTAAAACGATATGGGATGCACAATATTCTTAGTTGTTTTCATACATTTTTTATATACTTCCTTACTAATTAACTAACTATATATATATATATATATATATATATATGAAAAGTTCGAATGCAAAACGCGATAAACACTATTTTCAAAATCACGAAACTGCCCCTACTAAAAGTGTTGCATTTCAACAGTCGACGACACCCCAAAACTATATGTTGCATGATAGGATACGGAAATAATTTTTTTATTATTTCAATTAAAATCAGTTTTCATTCGAAGTTTAGATTTGATTTATTCGTGTTTTTATTGTTTAAGGTCTCAATTTAAACGAATTGGATTTATCTCGTTTTGCGTTCGAACTCTTCATATATATATATATATATATATATATATATATATATATATATATATATATATATATGTGTATGTGTGTGTGTATGTGTGTGTGTGTGTGTGTGTGTGTGTGTATGGGTGCATATCTAAAACGAGAGAGAGATAGAGAGAGATACAATTCTTGGAAAGTAACTATTCAATGTCTTTAGCGATGAATTTCAACATGGATGTGATCTGCTGTGATTCGTTTAATTTCATCAGTTTTTGGCTTAAATATGAATCGATATAAGTTTAAGACGAGATTGGCTTAAATATGTGTATATGTCCGCGTGATTTATTATTATTATTATTATTATTATTATTATTATTATTATTATTATTATTAATGTTGCATGAAAGCATGCGTCAGCGATTTGAAAGAGAGAGAGACGCGATGTTTTGCAAGGAAAGTCGAGTGTGATGGTCTTTATTAGCTTGTGTTGTATGCTATCTTCGTTGAGCAAATGCAGCTTCATTGTAGGCAAACAAACGCAGCCACGTTTTCCCAATATTAAAAAGAAAACAAAACGACACGAAAATGCCATTTTATTGATCCACATTTTCTAATCTCCGGCTTACATGGTTTCTATTCCGTGGGAAATAACATATGAGATCTCTTCATAATTAGCTTTATTTATTTTATGTACTTTCCCCGCGCCGCATTTTCTCTTCTCTAACCCTCTCCGTGCAATACACACACACACACACACACACACACACACACACACACACACACACACACACACACACACACACACATATATATATATATATATATATATATATATATATATATATATATATTTGTCATGAAAATATATTTATGGCAATATATATATATATATATATATATATATATTGAAAGGAAAGTTTAGTTCAATAACTATAACTTTAGCTATATCACCAAGAGATACTATAACACCACTTTATAAAAAAATAAATATTACAAATCCCCAAGATACAACTACATACTGCTTTGATACACTTTGAGCTCAATGGTTAACACATGAAATCTAACAGAGCTCATATATTTTAATTCAGTATAATACAACATTTCTGACATAATTAATATTTTGTAACTATGCTCGCACAAATACAACACTAACAATATTTATCGTTGTGTGCATATGTTGCAGATGTTTTGAATGTGATGATAATATGATGATAATATGATGATAATATAGAAAGTTCTGAAACATATGTACACAAGGATAAATATTGTCAGTGTTAGCATTTGTCAGAGTATGATAACAAAATACATTTTTTATTATGTTGAGTTATTATAAATGAGGTTTTTTTTACGAAGGTTTAAACCTATTAGATACTTCAGAGAGCTGTAGTGTAAGCTAACAGACTTATACAATTCTACTAATAACACTTATAATATATAAATGTATTGTATCGGATATATAGCGACTATATTACTAAGATATAACTTTGAGTATGTATGTATATATATATATAATATATATATATATATATATATATATATATATATATACATATACATATGTAAAGGAGTAAGGCTACCAACACTTGTAAAAAGTTATTTTCAACATTTATTTATTATTTTGTTATTTTATAATTTTATAATTTTATATAACGCGTTTGAAGCGGTGGTCCGCTCTCATCAGATATGCAAATCTATTTGTAGAAATGTCTTTCGATTTTAAAGAGTGTTGTTTGATTTGGGGAAATGTGTTATTGTTTTGCGTTTTTACGCATTTGTGGGTTTGCGGGTGTCTGTGTACGTGTTTTAATATTTTAATATTTTAATTTTAATTTTAATTTTTTTCTGCTTCTCTTGGTCAAAGTCGTGTGTGTTTATTCCGTTCGTATTATTTTGAACTTTATTATTATTTTACCGATCATCTCCATTTTTGGAGTGTTTGAATATTCATTTGAAATTTATTATTATTTTTTCCCTGTCGCCGAATTAGCTGTTGTGCCCGCGCGCGTGTGTGTGTGTGTGTGCGCGCTTGTGTGTGCGTGTGTGCGGTGTGGTTGGTTCTGAATCTTGTACATAGGTGCGCGACACCCCCCACCCACACCCCTCCCCCACACACGCAAACACGCACACATATATGTACATACACACAGGCGTATGGTTAGATAGATTGATAGAGAGAGTTGATAGAAGTGCGGTCCGTATAGTTTGTTGTTTGAGTTACAATCTGTTTAATGCTGAATTGAATTTAAATATGAAGTTATTTTCTTGTGTTAGTAAGTATGTGTAATCTTGGCTTTGGAAAATTAGCATTATTTTAAATTTTCTTCCGCTGCAAAAGTGCACATGTTGGGAGACGAAAAATTTACGGTTTTCTTTGATTTTAATGTTGCTTTTATGTAATATACTCTATTATTATGTTTTGGTAGCACCGATGTAAGATTCGTGACATATTGTACATTCTAGCACATAGACAACGTTCTTTGTGGTGCAGTTAAGGTCTTTTTTATTGTGAATTTTTGTGTTGGTTTTTTTAATAGGTATCAGTTGCCCTCTATTATTAGGTCACAGAATCCACATCTTTCCTTGTAGCATTTTGTGACCCCTTGTATTGTATGTTGGTTGAGTTTGGATGAGGTTAACATTTGTTTGAGGTTTTTTGGTTGGCGTTTGCTTTTTATTATTTTCGTTGTTTTTAATACTAACGTGTGTTGTTTTGGTTGAGTAGGGTTTGGTTTCTTGTTATTTCTGTGAATAATTCTGGATTGTTTTTGTTGTGTGTAGAGATGTATACTAATATTTGTTCTTTGTTTCGTTTTGTTTTTGGATTCGTAATTGTTCTAATATAATGTTTTCTGCTAGTTCTATACCTTTATGTATTATTTGTAGCGGGTATCCTCTTCTTGTTAAAGTTTTCCGTAGTTCCTCCAGTCAGACAATCCGGAGGTCTTTGTAACTGACTATAGTACATATCCTGCGTGCTAGGGAATAGGCTATAGATTTTAGGCAGCTTTTGTGAGTGATGGCTTCTAAAATGGAGATATTGCTGGGTGTATGTGCGTGTGTAGTAGATGTCTGTGATTATGTGATTGTTTTTAATTTTAATTAGTACATCTAGGTAGGGTAGTTCTGTTTGACTGTGTTCAATCGTGAATTTAATGTTGGGTGTAGATTTTGTAGTATGCTGTGTAATTTATTGACTTTCCCTCATGTGGGTTTCTCAGAGGATAAAACAATCATCCAGGTATCTTTTCCAAGATTTTATGAAGAGAGTTTGAATATTCTATCCATATATTTCTTCTATCCTTTCATACAAGATCTTCTCTAGGTAGGCCAGTGTTAATGTGGCATATGTTGGTGCCATTTTGGTTCCCATTGCTGTACCTTGAATCTGGATGTAGATTTTACTATTGAATTAAAAGGAGTTATTGTTGAGAATAATGTCTATGCTGTCGAGGATAGATTGTTTGCTGACTCTGTTGTGTACTATTTGTGGGTTTTTGTTGATCTAGTGTGACATTGCCTGTTTACCTAAGTCATGGGGTATGTTGCTATATATATAAGCTGCTGATGTCAAATGTAACTAATTTAGTCCCGGGATATATTATTTGTGGTAAGGAGGCTAGGAAGTGTAGGTCGTCTTTTATTTAGCTTTTGACTTGATCAGTGAATGGTTGTAGTAATATGTCAATTAATTTATGCCTGTTGGGCATGATGGTCCTGCTACTATGGGTCTACATGTAAGGTCACGGGGACTCGGGACACTAATATATTCTGATTTCTGTGTGTTGATGGCATTGCTCATCTCATTTGATTTATGTATCTTAGGTAGTCCGTAGAAGTTGTTTGTTTTAATCATGAAGTTTGTTAGGAAATCCTTTTTTTTGCTAGTATTTTATTGTATTTTGTGCAAAGTTTTGTGATTTTTGAAATGGTGTTTTTATCAATGTTGGTGCTAAAACGCATCATATAAAATTATAAAATGATAAAATAACAAAATAATAAATAAATGTTAAAAAAAACTTTTACAAATGTTGGTAACCTTACACCTTTAAATATATAGTTTTCACTCGTTTGAACTGCACTACCTACCTTTATATATATGTATATATACACACACATATAAAAGTATAATAAAACAAACATTGTGATATGTTCATGGACATTTTAATAAAGACAAAACGTTGATGAACATATCACAATTTTCGCATTTTTTTTCATTTTTCGTTGTATTAGAAATTCCGGAATTATCATCACGCACACATGTATATATATATATATATATATATATATATATATATATATATATATATATATATATATATATATATATATATATATATATTACTATTTAATGAATCCACATAACATGAGGAAATATACTTTTTCATGTATCAATTTTCAGTATTTACTTCAACAGTGGTCGATACGTAAGTAGAGCTAAGTAGTAAGCTATGAAAATATATATATATGGCAATTAAGCTACACAGAGGCTCCCGCGTTTCATACCCGGGGATAATCTACAGGCTAAAATGCCTGAGGATACCCCCCGGGGATGAAACGCGGGAGCGTCTGTGTAGCTTAATTGCCATACATATATTTTCATAGCTTACTATATATATATATATATATATATATATATATATATATATATATATATATATATATAATGTAAAATAAAAATGCAATAAAGGATAAGCAAATCAAAAATTAACAAAAATAAACCCCAAACATATATTGAATAGTTATACCAAAATATTTCAATTTTTAAGACAATCATCATCAGTTGGCAGCAAAACTTTAATTCAAAAATATTTTTTTAAAAATTTGTACGAAGAACGCTATTTGGAAAAAAATAGTCACTCTAATAAACAGTAGACAGGGAGAAAGAAAGAAAGACATGTTAAAAAAGAAAAGGAAAGAAATACAAAATCAGCAGTTAGCATGTAAACGCCGATCGGAAAGGCTGTAAGTTAATAAAGTGGGGAAGGAAGATTAGTAGTAATTTAAAACGAATGACAGCAAGGAATTAAACAAAGAAGCAGGGGGAGGAGGAGGAAGACGGACTCAAAGATGTAGAAGTTGTCCGTTATCATATTGATTTAGGTTCATTTCGATTTGAATCGATCTGGCAGATAGTGTAGAAATATTATAGAATCCTGGTCTTTGAATAATTGTGTTATTATGACGCAGGATTAAACATGATTAAACGACGGAGTTTAGTGTCGTGTATATGTTTTATTGAAATCGCCCTCTGTGTATTGAAGTGATGAGCAAAAGAAATCATGTGGGTACATAACATATTTTTATTTTACATTTCTCTTATTCCTCATATATATATATCATGAAAATTAACTATTCAAACTAGGAAGATAACAAAATCAAGAATACAGCCGTTTAAAGAGATAATATCTTTTCGATTGCGATTTATAACAATAATTAAAGTGTTAAGATAGGCGTGATTCTAAACCTTGCCCCTAGGGTGTTTTTCTAACTAAGCTATTATATCTGGTATGTATCCTATTTAAATGTATCCATTAATTTATTAATATTTTTACGGTACTGATAACTGATAACTTTGCCCAGCTGATTTCATATAAAAATAATTTGGTAAAAAGCAAATAGCATAGTTAAAAGTCAAATAAATAACAAATATAACAATGAATCTAAAAATACGCCCGGACAGCGCGTTACAGGTAGAGTAAGTTTTAATTAATTTACGTAATTTAGTATAACCGTTTTTTTCACTATCTATTGCAGCCTAATAACACTATTCAATTCATCTGTTTACATTTCACTCGAATGCGTATAAGTATCTATCTTCCTACATATCCACTTATCTCTCTCTCTCTCTCTCTCTCTCTCTCTCTCTCTATATATATATATATATATATATATATATATATATATATATATATATATATATGCGTGTGTCTGTATGTGTGTGAAAATATATAAATATATATATGTGTCTTCGAGAATAAGATGTAAGTAATTTATACACTAAAATAACATATATATTCAAGATTAATATAATGCAAACTAAAATACCTCAAACTGTATAAGCCATCCACAAACAATGCAGAAGTATTTTTTCTTCTATATTCCTAGTGCCAGCAGTACTATCCTAACATGCATATATGGCCGTTAAAGAGTGTCAATCCTAGTGAGAATCACTAAAACCGAATCGAATATTACATACTTAGACCACGTATAAGCCATGTTTATACACACACACACACACACACACACACACACATATATATATATATATATATATATATTTTAATTTATTACTTAAGTTCAAATATTAACTAAATGAACAAAGCCATTACTTTTCAAAAGTGCTCAATATATATTAGAGCTTTTATATTAAAATAAACATAGTCTGAGTATCCGACAATTGTTTCAGAATCTTCTCGCCTCCTCCTCAAGGATATACTGATGAGCAAAGATTATACCCGCCAATACACAATCATAAGAAAGAAAAAACAGCAAAAAAAAGCATGGAGAACAATAGATAAAAAAGACTCTTCTGATTCATTTGATGTTGCAATGGGTTCTTTGGGTTCGGCTGAGATGTCTGATCTGGTTGGATTATTTATATCATACAAGCTTGAGACAGGTATGTGTAGTGTTAGGAATATAGGCTTATATAGAGACGATGGTTTGGCAGTTATTGAAAATAGTAGTGCCCTTAAAGTTGAAATGACTAAAAAATATATCTTCAGAACTATGAAAGAGTTAGGACTCAAAGTTGAAATAACTGCAGGTATAAAAATTACAAACTTTTTAGATATTACTCTCAATCTTAACCAAGGAGTATACAAATCATATATGAAAGATAACTATGATCCAATATACGTAACTCCCAAATCAAACCATCCACCAAGCGTTATTAAACACATACCGTTATCCATAGGTCATAGAATTAGCAATAATTCTTCTAATGAAGAAATTGTCAATAACAATAGTAGTGCTTACAATTATTCCCTGAGTAATAGTGGTTATATTAAACGACTATCGAATATCAAGATAATAGGCATAGAAATAAAAGTAAAACAAATAGAAAACGAAAAAGTATTTTGTATACACCTCCGCTTAACCAACTAGTTAAAACTAAAGATTAGACACATGTTCTTAACTTGTTAAATAAGCATTTCCCAATTAAAAACCCATTGCATAAAATATTTAACAAAAACACAATGAAACTTAGTTATAGTTGCACTAATAATTTAGAAAAAATAATCAAAGGTCACAATAGACAAATACTAAAGGATAATGATACAAACAACGTAAGTAGCATACAGGATAATGAATGTAATTGTAGAAATAAAAGATAGTGCCCGTTACAAGAAAAATGTTTAATGAAAAATGTAGTATATCTAAGTACAGTTTTCCCACAGAATGATCCTAATTTAAAAAAATTCTACATAGGGGGTACTAGTACTGATTTTAAGGATAGGTATAGAAACCATAAATGCTCATTTAACAAGATAGATACTGATAGAAAAGGCACTTTATTATCTAGATATATTTTATCCCTAAAAATAATGGCATAGTTCCTGTAGTGAAATGGAGTATTTTTAAAAAGGCACCAGTACCTACACTAAATAACCCTACCTGTTTTCTGTGTTTAAATGAAAAACTGGCTATAGTTTTGTTTCCTAATAAAAATGCTCTACTAAACCAGAGGGACGAGGTAGGTTACAATTGCAGGCACTTCAAAAAGTTCACCTTAGATAAGTATTGTGAGAACGATGTAAACATAACTTAAAAAAAATAAATATAAAATAAAAAAGAAATAAATAGAAATAAAAAACAAAAATAAATAAATAAATAAAATAAATAATAACAAATGAATAAAAAATAAAAACAAAGATTAGAAATTAAAATCGTTATTTCTTTAAACATAACATTAAATTATTACAAATAATAATGATAAGTAGGATTAAGTTAACTAATTTAATCATATGGAAACTAGATGTAGAGATCTTGCAAATATAATTAATAACAACAATACATCTTTCTTAAGGAAATCAAAAGATTGGTTAATACACACCATAATTAATTAAAATTTTGGAAAGTATAGATATTAAAGTTAGTATTATAGATATAGTTTGCAGATTATTTTGGTGGGTTATTATTATACATGATCGGTTATGTAACTGATTGTATTGGTATGACTCCGGATGATGGGATAACTATTAGTATCCAGGAGATCTATAAATTAATAAGTTACAAAGTTTAGAATTTATATTGAAAGAAGAGGTTTATTAGTAGGTGAACATAATGATACAATTAGTGAAATTAAATTAATATCAATTAATCGTCCATTAGACTAAATCAATATAGATGGACACATAAAGAGAGAATGTAATTAATCTAAACTAAAATAAAAAATAAAAAATGCAATTCCTTTATAAAATAACGCAGAATTATTACAAAAATAAAGTTTTAAGTAGATCATCATGAAAAACTAGATAAAAATAATAACTAGTCGATATTAAAAACATGGTTTCTAATTCTCAATTAATTAGGGAAAAACTATTGTGGTTAGATCAACTTAATTCGTCGGTAAATATGATTGATATTTGTTAAGAATTTTAATTAAATAATAAACAGCGATTGCATATAACACTATATTTGGTGGCTTATTGGGAAAATGTTTAATAAGAAGATTAAATAAAAAATAAAATCCTTAATACATTACGCAAAATAGATAAATATATATATAAGTGTGTGTGTATATGTGTGTATATATATGTATGTGTGTATATATATATATATATATATATATATATATATATATATATGGGTGTGTGTGTGGATATATTAATATATGTGTATATATGTATTTATTTTTACATCTATATATGAGTGTGTATGTGTGTTTGTGAGTATGTAAATGTGTACGTATAAGCGTGGATGTGTGTGTGGTAGTGTGACTCGGTGTGTGTGCATGTGGTTAAGGAAGGGGAGACGGATATGTCTAGTCGATCCTACCAAAAGTTAAAGCAAAATAGATAAATATATTTATAAATGTGTATGTGTATGTGTGTATATATATATATATATATATATGTATATATATATATATATATGTATGTATATATATATATATATGGGTATATGTGTGTGTATACATATGTATATATGTTTTTAATTTTACATCTATATATAAGTGTGTATGTGTGTTTGTGAGTATATAAATGTGTACGTATAAGCGTGGGTTTCTGTATGTGTGAGTGTGTTTCGGTGTGTGTGCGTGGGGTTTATGAAGAGGAGGCAGTCGAGTTTAGTGGGTCCTGCCAAAAGTTTGAGCATGACCGAATTTCTTATGTGTAGATAGGTAGGTGTAAAAGTTGTCATCTTGTGGGAAAGGGTTTCTCGTCTCGAAAATTTTTGAAATGTAATTTGTCTGCTTGTTTTTATTTCTTCTTATGATTGTATATTGGCGGGTAAAATCTTTGCTCATCAGTATATCCCTGAGGATGAGCCCAGAAGGTTCTGAAACAATTGTCGGATACTCAAACTATGTTTATTTTGATATATATATATATGTATATATATATATATATATATATATATGTATATACATATATATATATATCTATATATATATATATATTTATATATATAATACAGTTTCATATATCCACATACAAGTTCATGAGGAGATATTATTTTTTTATGTATACATCTTCAGTATTTACTTCAAGAGTGCTCGTAAGTAGAGCAATGTAGTAAGTTATTAGAATATATTTATGCCAATTAAGTTACACAGAGGCTCCCGCGTTCCATCCCCAGGGGAATCTTTATTAACCCTAAGATTCCCATCGGGGATGAAACGCGGGAGTCTCTATGTAGCTTAATTGCCATAAATATATTTTCATAATTTACTATAATATATATATATATATTATACATATATATATATATATATATATATATATATATCATATACATATATGTATATATATATTATATATATATTATATACATATATATATATTATATATATTATATACATATATATATTATATATACATATATATATATATATATGATATACATATATATATTATATACATATATATATACATATATATATTATATGCATATATATACATATATATATATTTATATTTATATATATATAATTATTTCTACAAGCAGATAACGACGCAGCCCATGACCCATGAAAGCTATAAACCGGAAATCGTAGACCTGAGTTTTGTCATCCCTTGGGGTCATCAGTAGAACATATACGAACTCGCATGCGTTGCTTGTCATCTGCCACTAAGCCAACTCGCGACATACAATTATCTGCCGAGTTAAGTCCGTCTAATAGGTAATATGTTTTTAGGGGTCTATATCTAGATTTCAGTGATTCGCAGTGTGTTTGTAAACATAAATATAAATATAGTCACACATCCACGCACACACATACACACATGTCTGTGTAAATGAAAATAATCATATATATATATATATATATATATATATATATATATATATATATATATATATATATATATATATAGATATACATAAATAGACACACACACATACACATACAGATATATGCCAATCAGTCAACTTATATACAGATTGGACTCTAATATATAAACACACACACACACACATATATATATATATAAAGAGGGATAGAGATGAAAATAGTTATCTATATATCCCATATTTCCCATATATATATATATATATATATATATATATATATATATATATATATATATATATATATATATATATATATCTATATATATATATATATAATTATAAGTTTGGTATGTGTATATGTTTATGTGTGTATGTACATGAATAACTCTCAAACTAATTAACCGATCATTATGAATTTTGGTTGGTTTGGTTTGGTTTGCTTGTTTTGTTTTACGAAATATCAACTCTTTTCGGGTTATTTAATGCCGAAACTAAATTCAAAATCCTATAATAAATAACATATTACATTAATTCCATAAACTAATATAATGAAACTCACAATTAATAGTACATTTTGAATATATGATATCCAATAAATTTAATAACATTTAGAATAATAAAAAATAACTTAATTAATTACTTCATGTTAAAAAAACGACAATAAAACAACACACAGAAACAAATAAAAATAAAAATATATCATCAAAACTAACAGTTAATTCATCACCATTCAATACAATACCTATCATTTATCTAATATTACACACATATATTTGAACACTACATTTATATACAAAACATAACTTTTAAATTTATTAATTTATATTCTCTGCGGAACTGGTTAGCCCCTACCCTACTCTCTGGCATTCATTTTGGTGAATTCTCTACACAGACGGATTTGTCCTTTGGAGTTTATTATTTTTGACAAAGGAAAGTTTTTTTCCCGAAATATTAAATACATGATTTTTAATAATCATCATGACAACACACAAACAGCCAATACCACACCCGCTGTTATGTAAGATTTTAAGAAGAAATAAATTGTAAGTTCTATTTCGATTCATTCTTTTTGTTCCTTCCAGCTTACAGCCTACCTTTGCATTGCTCTCTACCTTTTTAAACATACTATATATATATATATATATATATATATATATATATATATATATATATATATATATATATATATATATGTGTGTGTGTGTGTCTGTGTGTGTGTATATCTAGGCAGCATCTTCTCTTGCAGGCAAGTATTGTTGAATATAAGAGACCACTCGTGTCTAGATATCCTTGCTGTAGATCCTTTCAATAGTCCGATCTTACTTTCGGAGGGGAATTGGCTGATGAATTTGCCATAATTTGCATCTGTCTTCCAAGTACTTTCGGACCCATCTGGGTCGATCTTCAGGGGGAATGAGGTAAATCAGGTCTAGACCATATGTAGTATTTATAGAAGGTTTTTGGCGGGAATTACGTACTAAGTACGAAACTATATTGGAGCTCTAAACATTTTAGAATATTATTACTGATATCAAAATTAATTCTATTAATTAGGTTTTTTTTGTTTTTATATATAGGGCTTCTAATACATGGAGTTTTTGTTTGTTAGTACTAAATTCTAAGATTTTGGTATTTTCTACTAAGAGTTTTCTGAATTCCGATCGGGATGGATCCAGATAGGTCCGAAAGTACTTGGAAGACAGAGGCAAATTATGGTAAATTCACCAGTCAGTTCCCCGCCGAAACTAAAATCCTAATTCGGACTATTGAAATAGTCTACCAAAGGATATCTAGACACGAGTTTTTTTATATTCAACAATATATATATATATATATATATATATATATATATATATATATATATATATATATATATATATATATATATATATATATATATAGTGTGTGTGTAGTTTTTATATAGCATAATGTTTCAGATTGAAATAAACACAAGAAACTGAATATTTTTTCAAATGTTTCGAACAGTTCCACGGAAATACTGAAGCCAGAAGAATGTGAGATGAACATATTTTTTTGTATCATTGTTTGATAATATTTTTTCGGTTGGTTATTTAACTGCAGATAAAATATTTCTTGTGTTTCATGGCTCAATACTGTAAAACATATAATGCACGATTTTGTTGCGATGTAAATTATAGATGTATTGAAAATCTATGGCTTAATACGTTTCCTAACACTGATAGTCAGTTAGTCTAGAAATCTGGTTTGAACTTAGGTTAGGCTATTTCATTAAATAAAAAAACAGTTGGTTACAAATAAAATGGCATAATTAAAAGAAAAGAAAGCGAATCAAAAAAGTAATTAAAAAAGACTCTCGGGCAACGCCGTGCAGGTTTTAATTAATTTTTGTAATTCAGAATGAACTGTTCCTTTACCATCAAGCATATATTTATTGAGGTATGTATCTATCTATCTATATGCGTGTGTGTACATTTAAAAAGAAGGCTTAAGAAGTCATTCATACACGAAAACACACACGTACCCCCCCCCACATATATATATATATATATATATATATATATATATATATATATATATATATGTGCCAGATAAATAGTATAATGCAAACTTAATTAGGCAAATTTACAGGAAACGCAATCAAAATAAAGAACACAACTCCTACCAATAGAGAAGCATTCTCTCTTTGATAGCATTGCTATCGTAACACGAATATACGGTCACCAATGGATACTAAGTAAATCTGAATATTATAGACTCAGAACTATAAGCCGATTTATATGCATATTATTTATATATCATATATATGTTACATATACATAATATTTAAATATTATATATATATATATATATATATATATTATATATACATATTATTTTTGGGGATGTTATGGTGGCTAAGTGGTTAACGACGCGGACTGAGGATCTTCAACTATTCACATACTAAAAGAATACCAGTCACAGGACGTGGAAAATGAATTACCTGAACATTACAGTTTTTCAACATTTTATGTTCCCTATGAAGATTACACTACAGATATTATTTTGTTAAACCTCATGTAAAGCATCATTATTCTGATTTTGTTTAAAATCCATTTCATTATTTTGATTAAAGAAAATGTCTACAATTTAAGGCTTTCAATTAAGAGGTGTTCAGAAGAAATTGAAAGCAAGGGATCTTTCTTTATTAATGTCTAAGGACTACGGATCAAATCATACCTCACTTATATGTATATATATATATATATATATATATATATATAGGATCAAATATAAACCAAAGTAAAAACTTTTAGTAGATGGAACCTATTGTGAAGAGGATTAGCTCAATATACGAGATAGGGCAATTGTAGAGATAGAAGAAAAAAGAGTGATAAATATGCGACGATTGTCCAAATTTATTTCAAATTTCAATTGTTCAATGCAAGGTGTATTCAGTAATAAACTAGTGTTTATTATTCTTTCCTTAAGCCAAGGCTTTTCAAAGATCGAAATCTTATCATCAGAGGAGAAATACAGATGGATAAGTTGGCTTTCGAAAAAACCAAAGTTCAAATATTTGAAAAATATGAAAATTATTATTAAAGGAATTTTTGTTAAAAAAAACGCAGGGAATGAAAAGAAAAATTCAGTGAAAAATATATGCAGATTGTCCGGGTGGTAAATTTCCGTTGAAAAGAAGTCAAATGAATTGTAGAATGTGAAGAAAACTCTTTGCGTGGGAGCAGTGTGGAGAAAGTGCTCAAAATATAGGTGAGTCCAGACGAACTCAAAAGGGATTGAAAAGGGAGAAATTGGCCATTTTTATATACTTCCAGGACCAAATAAGGCAGATGATATCTCGTTCCAGGTTTAAATCCAATATATATATATATATATATATATATATATATATATATATATATATATATATAGATACATATATATATATGTAGATAGATACATATATATATATGTAGATAGATAGATACATATATATATATATATATATAGATAGATAGATAAATACATATATATATATACATATATATATATATATATATATATATACATATATATACATATATATATACATATGTATACCTACGATTTGAACTTAACATCTCACTATTGGAGTTACTTCATTTTATGTACACTTTTCCATGCTGCCTTCACGAAATACTTTTCTTCTCCATCTAAATCTCCTTTCATTGTACACATTATCAACGGACGATTACCAACTGGACAAACCCCATATCTTTTTTACACGAACTTTTTTTTCAACTCTCCATTCCTAATATTTTTAACAAATGTTTAATGTTGGCTTTTCAACTACCAACTTAACTATCTGCATAATTCCTCTGATGATAAGATTTCGATCTTTGAAAAGCCTTGGCTTAAGGAAAGAATAATAAACAATTTTATTACAGAATATACGTTGCATTGAACAATCGAAGTTTGAAATAAATCTGGACATTCGTACATGTTTATACCTCTTCTTTCATCTATCTATCTATCTATCTATCTATCTATCTATCTATCTATATATATATATATATATATATATATATATATATATATATATATGTATATATATATATATATATATATATATATATATATATATATATATATCATAGTTGAAAGAAAAGAAAAACGCTTTACATATTTGACAATTGATCGCATAAAATTCCGAATTGCATTGCGCTTACAAATAGATGCACAAACATGCCATTATTAATTTGATTTGTTTCAGCGAAGCGGTGTGTCAAATCTATTTTCGCCGTGTTCTTACACAAACAGGTTAATTGGATTAATTACTCTTGTATATTTCTGTGACTCGCTAAGCAATCAACGAAGAAGCGATAGTTTTATTTAGAATGTAAGTACGCCTCCTACCAGATTAGGAACACGCCACTGCGTTAAGTAAAACTACTTAGAATTTTTCTCTAAAATAAGTGTTATTACTACAAGAAAACTGAAACTATTTGTATTTAAAAACTTAAAATTTTGTTGGATAGATAATAACTTATATATTTACTGAGTGAAAACAATAGAAAAAAAACTTATATATATATATATATATATATACATTTTCACCCTTTATAAATTATCCATATATATATATATATATATATATATATATATATATATATATATATACATATATACATATATACATGTATATATTCAGATTTTCCACTGATAAGATATTTTATCCAGTGAAGACCGGGATAAGGCCGATAAAAATAAGCTCGATGATACTCGATTACAGGGTACAGAGCATTACTATGTGTTATTTTTTAAAGTTTACAAACACATTTCGTTCACGAAATCATTCATCACCAAAAAATACTTTTTTCCTTTCAAAGTTTATACATAATTCTCCTGATTATCTGCCAAGCAAGGACCTACTTCGTAGAGAAACACGTGTAGGGAAACACTCTTTAAGTTTAGTAAATCTAATAAATAAATCAATAAACTTTGAAAGGAAATAAGTATTTTGTGGTGATGAATGATTTCGTGAACGAAATGTTTTGGTAAACTTTAAAAAAAAACCATATATATATATATATATGTGAGAAGTCAGTGGTGACGAAGAATGAAATGAATATGGAAAGCAATGAGTGGGTACACCTTAGACAGCAGTGAATGGGGAGGGGTGATTATATAGTTGAACTTGCCTTAGGGTGGGAGAGATGAAAGGGGGGAGCTGAAATTTTTGTCGTGGTGAAGTGTGGTATAGATTTTGAGAGGCTTTACTACAGCGCTCACAGTTGCCACGGCTATTACTTTCCTTTATCTCTCCATCATGTCAACCCAAAATTTCGATGTACTTCAAATTATCATCCCGAGGAAGTCTTCCAATAAAGACGAAACGTTGATTAATATATACAAATATTTCTTGGTTTATTACTTTTTCATTTTCCCCCACACACATATACATATATATATATATATATATATATATATATATATACATATAATTACAAAAACTTATAGAGTGAACGTTCATTTACCAACGTTTTGATGAAGAGCCTTTGAAGAAATGTAATATCATAAAAACGTTATTAATGAAAGTTGACTGTTGAAGTGTTTAGTTAATTTAATAAATCCTCTACTCGTTATTGAGCACTTTTGAAAATATTGCTTTAATGTTAATTTTATGAATATATTTGAACTTGATTAATTAATATATATATATATATACATATATATATACATATATATATATATATATATATATATATATATATATATATATATATATATATATACGAATGTCATAGATATATCTTTAGTGGACTGAAATCTGACAAAATGCACAAATGAAAATACAATTGAAATATCGGATAATTCAGACAATCAAAATAGAACCCATAACGCCTAACAAATTTATTCGTTTTTTTGCGATGAATTATATAAATACTTAATGTCATCTTTCATCATTTAGCTTGAAAAAGCCTGAATTACATTTTTAGGAAGAATATTGACTCTGAGTTGACTTAATTGTCTTCTCATTTGGATTGTCCTTATTTTATTCCTCATTTTCATTTAATTTACATCCCCACACATACACACATTCAAACACACACCTACACCCACAAACATATATATATATATATATATATATATATATATATATATATATATATATATATATAATTAAATAATATTGGGTAGACTGTCATTATTATTAATAGTTGCGGTAAGTGGTTTTATATATATAACATTTTAATTCATATTATATTATACACGAGGAACAGAGAATCACAAGAAAGGGGACAAAGAAGAATCACTTCGAATATTTTTGTCCTCAAATAAATGTTTCAAAACTATACGTAAGCGAAAAGGGGACAGCAAAATAATATGATATAAGATAAAAAAAAGGAATGTATTAATATTAAAATAACAATCGGCTGGTTTGACAAGCGAGGATAACATTTAACAACATCACAAAGAATAGAATTACCAAGTAAAAATTTTATATGTATATATTTATATAATGAACAAACAGACAAACAGTAAAACATCAACGGTAAAACATGAATGCTTATAAGCCGATAGAATGGATCAATGAACATGATGTTCTAACAAATAAATTAAATTGTAATACAATAGGCTAATCAAATAGGAACAGAAGACTAAAGTCTCTGTTTTAGTTCTTAGAATGATGGATTCAAATATTTGTATTTGTACGATGCGTTATTAGTCAATTTGAAGGTAAAAGGTGAATTCTAAAAGTACTTATCTGTGATTTCCAGTTCGTTGATCATAAAATATATATATTTTTTTATTATTCTTCATTTTTTCTTCTATGTTTTATTATCTTTCTTTAGTTCTCTTTGCATTCATTTCGCAAATTGTCCGTAGGGTTAGGATTAGGGTTAGTGTTAGGGTTAGTGTTAGGGTTAAGGTTAGGGTTCTCTTTTCAATCATTTCGCCGAATGTCCGTAGGTATTCTATAAAAGGCCTAAGATACATGGTCTCCGGCTTATGCGACTAGTAAACATTTTTATACGGCGAGGCCGTTATCGCAGATACATGCAGATCAATTCTGAACTCTCCACCCTATATTTATTGCGTAACAGATTTATACCAATGCTGCAGTGCCATAACAAGAATGAGTTCGCCATAAAAGATAGTAACTGGACATATAGGATTGTTAAAATTGATCTGGATCGAGTATATCAACATATATTAACATATCTTAATATCTCCTATCTCCCTTCTCCCCTTTCCCATTTTCACTTGTCTGCTGACCTCGTAACATTATATATATATATATATATATATATATATATATATATATATATATATATATATATATATATGTATATATGTATACGTTTATGTTTTTGCCTTTTAAGGGAAGTGGGGTCTGATCAACTCTGCTGGGAAGCCATAAAATTAAATACTGTCTTGTTTTTAAATTCCCAAAACAGTTTTTCATGGTAAACAACTGATGATCCCTTAAATAATTTTAGAAGCAAACTAATATAATAACTGTAAAAACTAAATTGACTTACATGAGTGATTTTCCACTGAACGACTTGGGACTTAAGAGTTTTTTTTATTGTTGATAAACTTCCGAGACTATATATATATATATATATATATATATATATATATATATATATATATATATATATATATATATACCATGAACATATATTTCTGGCATAAGCTACACAAAGGTAGCAGTGAATAGCGTAATGAATAAAAAAGAAAATATTTCAAACCTGGACTAAAGTCACTTGTAAATTTGACACACTTACAAACGAGGTACCTCGATGTAATAGGTTTATATAATCAAAGCGCGTTATTATGGTATCGGAGTAAAAAGCATCAATGGGAAAAAAAAGACTATCATTCATGCGTAGTAGATCTACAAGAGCTGCAACTGTATGGGACAAGCCTAGAAATCTAAAGAAAGAAGTACAAATAATTATAATCTACGTAATTAGTGTGTTGTAGTAATGATGTGTTTTTGTGGTATTTGTGCAGTTGTGATGTGTATTTGTGATAGTAATGCTGTGTATTTGTGATAGTAATGCTGTGTATTTGTGATAGTAATGCTGTGTATTTGTGATAGTAATGCTGTGTATTTGTGGTGTTGATAAGAATTATGACTGTGAATTATGTCGAGTTACGTGGAATAGTAGTTCATGCTCTTCAGAGGAGAGCACGTACTTGACCAGCTGTCATTGGTTTCATAGACATATTTGAATATGGGACAACAATGTATCATGACAAAAATAAATTTATGATGATGATGATGATGATTCTATAAGTAACTTTCCTCTTATTTCTAACCTTGACTGTCGGGAACAGTTGGGACGCAACATTTTTTCCAGCAAGCACAAACAAGAAGCGTAGCAGAATTGAATAGAACTGATAAAGAAGTAATATAACTCATAAAAATATTATATTAGCCAAATTCACACCTATATACGAAAATAGATATTATTATTTCATTCAACAATAAAGTATGGTTATACTTTTATTGTCGTATTTACATAGTCATTTCATTTTAGTCCAGCTATAAAAATACTATTCTCTATCAATTGGTATTTATTTACACGGGTAATTTATATTGCTAACCCCCCTCGACATCGTGACAGAGTCACGGTTTGGATGCGAATTGTAGCGACTTAGAAATGTAACTTGGTTCATACCTGCGTAAGTTCTTGTGTTTTTGAAGCGGTTCAGACGTATCAAATGTGTGTCCTTTCTACAGTAAAGCAGGAATACATTTTTACAGCCAGAATTTATTCATACTGTGCAGAATACCTTATTCAAGAATATGGAGTTGAGAATACCGTTTTATCTTTGTGGCAAGTATTTGTTGACATTAGATTTGAAGATGACCATGTCGTAATCAGTAAGAAAGGTAATCCTTTTGCGGTAATGTGTTCCACAGACGGGAAAACCTGTCAATCTCTCTACATGGGAATTCCGCATGACACTAGACAGATTGAGGAAGTAAAGACAGTTTTCTGTTGTGGTATGAAGACGAATTCTTGTTGTTTATGTTAAGGATGAAAAATGATTGGAGTTCAGTCGAGCATCTTCCTTGCAAATTACAATAGAGCAGAGCAGAGAGAGAGAGATAGAGATAGAGATAGATAGATAGATAGATAGATAGATAGATAGATAGATAGATAGATTGATAGATATATAGATAGATAGAGAGAGATACGCTATCTCTTTCTATCATGCTGGTTAAGCTGCCTTTCTCCAAAGAGGGAAGTTTCCAGGGAATAATATTCCTTTTAAAAGTCTCATTGTATGCTGCTCATTTTAAGGACTTTAGTTGTTTGCATTTTTTGGTAGAGAGGTGCCGCCATCCTCCCACAGACAGCACCTGCTATTCGCAAATGGTCAACAAATGGTCGCCCATCTAGTACCGACCAGGCTCAACATTGCTTCACTTATGCGATCTAACGAGAACCGATGTGTTAACGTGATTATGTCGTATATAATGAGAAGTATTGTTGAATGATGATGAATATTATGAGAGGATTTATACAATGAATGGAATGAATGACATTTGATAAATTATGAGAAAAGTGTATGACAAATGTTTATTGATATTAGATTTGAAGAGGGCCATGTTGCTGTCGTCAAATACGCAATGTGTGGCAACGTATTCCACGGATGCGAAGTTCTTGGAAATAAACTGTGTTCATGGAAATTCCTTTTGGTGTTAGGTACATGGAGGAGGAAAGACAAGTTCTTTGCAGTGGTAATACATTTTCTTGCTATGAACATGTTACCAGGAGGAACCAAAGATTGAAGCTTAGTCGGGATCTTTTCATTAAAATAATAAATAAATTGTATAAAACATGGAAAAATATTTATACTACAAACTGAAAAAGTGTAATGAAACATCACATCAAACTAAGTGAATTATCTTTATTGTAAATAGGACTTGTCTAACCCTGAGTAACCCTGCTGGTTTCTGTGCCAGAAATCGTCATTGAATCCCTATTTACAGGCCAATAAATGGGCACTTTGAATTAGGACACAAATACTAGTTTCCTCTTACTCAAAATGCGAAAAGGACACAAATCGTCATATGTACATAGATATTTAAAATTAGCATATGACTTCGGGCCTGTCGAATAAAAAAAAGTGTGAAACGCAAGCCGACAGGCAGAAACACGAATCGCTTTAGCATTGTATAAAGATAGATTTTCTCTGAATAAAAATAGCAACACAAATTTAAAGGTAATGATTTGTTCATTAATTAACGAACACATCTGATTGCCCGCCTAAAATGCTTAATGATCCTCATCTTATTCGTTCGTTGTTCACACGTGACTAAGATACTCTGCGAACGAGACATCGCTGCTGACTAACTGTTGTAATTGTTTCATTGTACGTGAGTGTGTGGAGGTTAAGCAAATCCAGACTGTTTACACGACCTATTTTCAGAGACTGGGTTTCTTGAAATCAGCTATTGTGCTTGTTTTTATCAGTTTGTTTATTTACCAAACACCATAGAATAATGCGGCTGATCTTTTTTTATAAATTTAAATATCGGTAGTAATTAAGACATAAAGGTTCCAAACACTTATTCTTGAACACAAATAGAACGCAATTATATATTTTATTGTTAGCGGGAGTCTGTTTGCGTGTGTTATTTCAATGGCATTTATTACGACGTAGTTGCAAATACATCTCTATTTATATAAAGTTAGGCATGTTTACATGTTCATCAATTTCTGTGTATATGATTCACTCCTAAACTGAACAACCGTATCGTATGAATCTTGGAACTCGTCTGCAAGGTATAACAGGTTCTAATGTCTGCTATATTTAGTTTAATTGCATGCAAACTAAAAAGGTTGGAAGCCCTTTCGTGAAATTTCAGATGAATTCAAATTCTTGGAAATTGTAACAATAACTATTAGACATCAAATAATAAATATTTCTCCAAAATTTCAGTTAAAAAGATTCTAAAGGGGGATGATATGGACGTCACTTCCGATTTGAAAGTTCAAATATTTACATTGAATTTAATCCCTTTATCTTGATTTAAATCTTTGTAAGGGGACATGAAAGTGGTGCAAAACTGCTCTATTCGGGGATTTATTTTTATTTGTCTTTGGACGGGTATTTCTCGAGATAAGTGGTTCTCTACTTTTTTAGCCGGTGGTCCCTTTCACCATGTATCAGAATGGCATTCCCTCTTTCAGTAGCAATGGCGTTGCACACTGCGTTTTTTTATGGACCTGGATCAAGTTTGATGGTATATTAATTTGTGGTGCCAATCCCCACTCCCGCTGAAATCCGGAAAGTCCCCCCACGGGCAGGAGATTCTTCCCTGGTTGAAAACCACTTCTCTAGATCATTATGAAATCGAAAAGGTAACTGGTCTTACTAAAAACTACTTTTTATTAATGAATTTCTGGTACAATTTGAACCTAAGTGTAAAATACCTGTTTTAATTTGTTTCCGTGACGTATATTAACGTCTTAAACTACTTTCTACAGATAAATTTCTGCTACAATTAAAACCAGAGTGTAAAATATCATTTTTATTTGTTTTGGTGACCTATATAAACGTCCTTAACTACTTTTTACATATAAATATCTGCTCCAATTTTAATAAGCGTGTAAAATACATTTTTTATTTCTTTTGGTGACGTATATTTACGTCTTGAACTGCTTTTTACAGATGAATTTCTGCTCCAATTTTAACCAGAGTGTAAAATACCATTTGGTATTTGTTTTGCCGCGTATATTAACGTTTTATATTACTTTTTATATATGAATTTCTACTACAATTTTTTAACGTTTTATATGAATTTCTGTTCCAATTCTAATCATAGTGTAAAATACCTTTTTCATTTGTTTTGGTGACGTATATTAACGTCTTCAACTACTTTTTTACATATGAATTTCTGCTACAATTTTAACCAGAATGTAAAATACCATTTTCTATTTGTTCTAGTGACGTATATGAACGTCTTAAATTACTTCTAATAGATTAAGTTCTGCTACAATTTTTATTAGAGTGTAAAATTCCTTTTTTATTTGTTTTGGTGGCGTATATTAACGTCTTAAACTACTTCTTATAGATGAAGTTCTACTACAATTTTTATCAGAGTGTAAAATTCCTTTTTTATTTGTTTTAGTGACTTATATAAACGTCTTAAATTATCCATCTATTACCTGGTATATTGGATTGAAATAGACATAAATATATTAATGAAGTAACGACAACCTATATGGCAACGGGGATAAAGTATGGTAAAAGACTGCAGAGTTTTAAGCATCCAATTAACATTCCAGGGGAAGGAAGGTGTTTATCTCTAATGAGAAATTGTGTACACATGTTAACTTTGGCTTCTGTTAGTGCTCCTTTGTTTTGTTAGTGGGAGAGTGTCTGTATCTATGGACTTCTGTACATGTACTTTCGATGAGCGGCGATGGGCCCAGGACGGATTATGTCGTGCGCACCGTTGTTCTATCTGAAAGTAAATGAAAAAAGAGAAAGAAAAACGTTGTGTTTCTTTATAGTATGCGTGACGGTTGGGAAATGAATATTTCTTGCACAGTGATTGGTTTAAATAAACTGCTTTTAACTCTTATCTTATAAGGAGTTGATATTTTAAAACAATATTCACTGCTGCTGCTACATCCGACAAGACCCATTGGGAATTATTTGTTTAGTTTGTCTGTTTTACGGCATAACATCTCTGTAAACGTTGGTGTTTCACATGTTGGCCGGTCATAATTCAGGAAGGAGGTATTTTATATTTAGCACCGTCCTCTTCCGGAAGACATGCGCACGGGGTAACTGTCGTGCCTCTACACCAGCTGCTTGCCGAGAGGCGGTCTTTTCGAATCAGTCAACATGGGAGTCGGACGTTTGTTCCGCTTGTAATAGACGTTGGCTCTGGGGCAAGTAGCTTGGCAAAAATAGAGGTAAGCAACGCATAGTTCTCTAAACCTATTTGAATTTTTACTCTTTTATAATTTGCTTTGTTTTGTCTTAGAACATGGTTGTAAGACTTGTTTATTTTCATGTATTTCCAGTTTTACGGCGAAAAGATGTCATAGTTCAGCGTTGACCACGTGCGCGCAAATAAATACATATTCATCTGTATAATTCGTGTTCGAGATTTTGCTCCAGTTTGCTTGCTGTTACATTCTCGTTTGGTTTTATCGAATGCGAAAACGCAATATTGGATTAATTGAACACAGGTTGCTATTTTACCGATAGCTGTGCGAAAATTGTCTCAATGATATTCTTGTATAAATTGAACGTAATGGATGTGATAGGATTTGAAATCATTGCTTTCGCTTTCGTAGTCCGTAATAATACCCCATTACGTCAATTACGCTCTCTACTCTGTCTTAGAATATGCATTATATTTCGAGAGATTTTTCGTCGGGCTGTTCTGTTCTCAGTCCGAGAATTAGAAATCGTTTTCGATTGGGGAAATTTATAGCGCCACCACCATTTTTGATAGATGGGTTACATTAGAACTCTACATTGTATTTGATTTGTCTTTCGTGGGGGAAAGTAAATAGCGACTGTTGATCGATTCCTGCGATACAAAGTAAACGTGAGTATTTCAAGAGCATTTTAGCGTTTTCACACTCAGTGCAATTTATTTTCGTTATTATCCTGTAGAAACTGGGGAATTACATTAAATACGATTACATATATATGTAACTCGCAAACCAATTAAGGTAGAACGTTTATTTTTTGTAATGTAAGTCTAATGCCAGGCGAATGGACGATGGGAGGATCCCAAAAGATTTTCTCTATGACGAGCTCACAACCGCCTCAATACCAGCATAAATACTCGTCCTATGATACAAGAATATCTGCAAGCTAGACATGAGGGCAGATGGCATCGATGCAACAGGCTGGGAGTCCGTCGCTGAAGATCAGAGCCGCTGGAGAAGAGCTGTAAAGGCATGCTACAAAAGGAGTGAAGAGAGGAGAGACAAGAAGTGGAGGCAGAGGAAAGACAACAAACAGCAGAAAGCTGCATCAGAGCTCTCGCAACCAGACACCACTTACATCCATGGCAACTGCAACAGAGCCTGTATTTCCAGGATAGGCTTGCACAGTCCCAGCAGGCGCTGCAATTCAGCAACGGACAAATCTGAGGCGCTGAAGTCCATTGTCTCATGAGACAGACGGATGCCAATGAAGTTTAACAAGCTTCACATTTTATAAGTTACACTTAAAGGACAGTCTGCGCAGATCATAACTATTCATATTTAATAAATAATTAAACTTTCACAGAAACGCCAACAATCTTAACGAACATTTTAGAAATCAATTGAAATTAAATAAAAATAAATGTGTCTAATTTTTTTCTTTAAAAAAGAAGGTAATCGATATTTCATGTTATGGGTCAGTCGGTTAGTGCGCCACACTTAGAGACAGGGATCGTCAGTTCGAACTTCAACATTCTATGGATTAGAATATTTAAAGAATTTATTTTAATAAAATATTTTAATATCTTAATTATGAAAATGTTCTACTTTCTCACCCGGAAAAATATGTTTAACTCCGTTAGTTTATGTAATTTAAAGTGCATTTTGTTATTATGTGAACATTCTGAAACAAAGGCAAGCTAATATGTAAATAATTCACATAATCAAACTGGTTGAATGAGATAAAATGAAAGTTGAATTATAGGGAATACTATTTTAACACTATCAAGTACAGTCTATAAGTAACTAAAATAATACCGTCCTGTTCTGAACGTCTCCATGGCATAACTTCGATAATACTATATACAATACAGAAAAATAAGGCCCAGATAAGACTTTGCCCCCATACGTTGGCAGTATGTACTAGAAGAATATCCGTCCTAGGACGGGTATAATGAATTCCCTGAACAGAACAGTTTTGCACAACGTGTATGTGTTTTTACAAAGGTTAAAATGAAAATACAATAATACTAAACCTTATAGCTAGAAACCTCATTCTAATTTTGATCAACATTCATTACATGGATTTTTATACTAGAAAATGTCTCAAATTTAACGCTTAAGGAATCTTAAGAAGAGATTGTAATTCGTTTGTGTCTAATAATAATAGATCCAATTCCATACGAATCTGATAGATTTTAATTTTTAAATGGGAAGTTGTGCATTTATAATCCCCCCGATTCTTAAAATACTCTAAAGAAATTGACATTTTGGGAATATTTATTAATTGATATCTAATACCTACTGTGAAAACTTCACAAAAATCGGAGGCATTAAATCTTTTACGAAAGACTCACTTTCATCCCAATTTTCATAAAAAAATATGAAACTAAATATAGCCGACATTACTACCTCTTATACTTAGCAACTGTGTTTAAAAATCATAATAACTGGTTAATTACTTTAGGAGTAAATTGTGTACATACAACATGTAGACATACCCAAGTTTATAAACATAGAGATAATAAAACGTTAATTGCTTTGCAGAAGTTCTGAAAAACTGACCTAGATCTTGAACACATATTTGATATCAAATGAAAATATTACATATATTTTCACTGCATACTATACTAGCAGCGCAACCAAACGTCATCCAAGGCCCACGTTTCTCTTCATTACGTGAATTATAGTAAAAATAAAAGTAAAATTAAACAATCTGCTTAAAGTTGTAAATTGAAAAGTCTGAATTTATTTCGAGCCCAAATCAAAGTAAAATATAACATTGCCCTGGCGAGGTTCGAACTGACGATCTCTGTCTGTAAGTGCAGCACACTAACTGATTGACCCGTTGTTAACTATACCACACCTGTTGTGTTTTTATTTTTTTCTCCCCCTGTCTATATAGTAGAACGCAGGTCAGAAGCAACATAGTTTAATAACTAACGAAGCGGTGTATATAGAAAAACGTTATTTAAAAAAAATCTTTTCCGAGAATTATAAGTGACAGACGTAGTAAATGCGACGTGAAGGTTAGTAACCGCCCGTCTTTTAATGACTAATACATAAAATATTAGTCAGGACTAAATATTAAAAGCGATGAAATCGATTGAAGATTACACTTTCTTTTTAAGAACACGTTCTAATATTTGGTATATAAGTTTGTTTTAACATAGTTCACCCAAAACAAGGCAATTTTCCACTGTAGACGTAATGGAATGCTGAGAATTAGGCTGTCAATTTTAGGGGTCATCTTAAATTGGGAGCTGTACAGCAAAATGCCTGTTCACATGAGTTTTGAGGATTGCAGGTTTGATTCACTTAGTCTTCGTATATCCGGGGGGTTTACTACGAGAAAGGTTTCTATGTCATTGATGCTGGTTCTAAGCTTCCGGATATTTGTGAATGCTAGCCTCAAGGGCGGAGGCGAAGATATTTTTTAGTGGATGTCTGGTTTAGGTTTGTTTCTTTTACTTTGTATTGTCATTTTGGTTTTAAATAGACGGGGGGGAGGGTAAAGTTGGTGCTTGTTTGATGCCAATAAGCTCACACATCCAGACCATTAGTCGAGATTTGGGGTTGTGGCCTCGCGAAAGCTCATTGAGGATAACTGCAGGGCCCCTTTCCATGCGCAACATGACACGTACAGTTAGTTACGATATTATATAACTGTGGATGGAGCAGCCATTCTTTGCGCTACCTAATGATTTAAGAATCTTCCATATATATATATATATATATATATATATATATATATATATATATATATATATATATATATATTTATTTATATGTATATATGTATATATATATAGATATAAGTTAAAACGACACCGCCCAGAGATAACACAAAATTGAAGATGGGTTCCCCTCTCATAAGTAAGCATCAGACAGAGGAAGCTGAGTAATGGCCTCGCGTTTATATTTAGACATTTTCCGACTCGATTCTATTTTATAGATTAGAGATCTGAAGGAAAATATCCCAATTTACCTATATATAAAGAAATATCGTCGATTTAAACAAGAAAAGAAACAGTGTCTGACTTATAAGCGTTTTTCATGTAAGTTCGACGAAACACATTATTTCATCTACTTTTTGTTAAGAAAGCTATTCTGGTCACTGAAATAGGGAACTATCTTACCTTCGTTCATATATAAAATAAATACGCATTTACTAAAATGGTTATTTCTTGCATATATCAAAATTCATCCATGATTCTACGATATTTAGTATTTTAAGGTTCATCAAAAGTATTTTAATTGCATACAACACAAGCAGGACAACACAACGATTCCCGTTTCTTACGTAGATTGCAGAAAAAATAAAACAAAAATTAAACAATCTGTTTTATACTGTAAATTGAAATGTCTAAATTCATTTTAGGACACAATCAGAGTAAATAAGTAATGCCCTGTAAGGTTCAGACTGACAACCCCTGACTTTAAGTGCGGCACACATAACGACTGATCCACGGCGACACGTATGTAATATTGACGTTGTTAAATACATGCATAACACGTTTGCATTATTCCAAGACTTATTCTTGTATATTTTCTTTTATATTCGCATCGGTAGAATTTTAATATAAATTGATCGTGGCATTATGAGTATTGACTACGACTGTTATCTATCCCGTGCTGTAATCTCAGACATAGGTGGAAATTGTAGTTTCAGAAGTCGAGTTCTTGTAATGGAAAATCTGCGGAAAGATTTCAAACGTTCATCGGACTTCACGACCGAGAAAATAATCAGTTATTATTATCAATGCATAAAAGACGTCCACTTTGTTTGATGGACACTCGTCGCATTGCTCTAAAGGGAACACAAATAAAAGGAATTAGACACTCTTTCAACGATGCCGAAGAGATGAAGTAAATTAAATAATTAAACAAAAGGAATTCGTAAAATCTCTATTGTGATTTACAAAATGAATGAAGGACATTTTTGATTGTCGCCATTGATTTGATTTGCCCATTTCAAATTCAATGGTTTTATGAAACGTACGCTGGTGAACTTGACGATTGACAAGGGACCGAATGGTGTCAAAGAGAATTAATATTAAAAAGCGAATAAGAATGTATGAAGTGTTTGGGTAATTTGGCAGATTCCAACTGACAAAAAGCTGCAAAAAGTTATAGACATTTCAAGATATTGAATTCTTCAGGATTTACAGACCATTAATACTTTATTAATTTCAACGATTATTTTTGTACAACTCCTAGTGCTTGTCGACAACGATGGAGACAAGGTGAAGATTCGCCGTCATGAAAAGTAAAATGTCAGGCTAGATCGCGGGAGTTACACAGTTTAATCACGTCTTTAATGGCGAAAATCGTAGGCGCAACGACATTACGCCGATCGATGACAATATGCAGGAAAGTGACTCCGATGGTCGGGGATGATTTGAGTGTCGATAACGACACCGTCGCAAAATTCCCATTTACATTTGATGCGCTGTGAAGCGACCGAGAAGAAGGCAGATAATAAGATGAGCAGACACTCTGCCCAATGATCTCCGTAGAACCGGCCTCTACCTAGACCAAGCCTGTGATTGTGGCAAATGGAAGCAACTGTTCATTAATGCCGATATCGCCGTAACCTGGGACTAACACACAACACAGAAGACTTGCATCCATTATTTTGTATTTTTATTATTTCTTTTCGTCTCCGATTTTCTTTAGAAATACCCGATGGATGTCACTCACAATTAAGTCTCTACAACGCCAATCTTCGCATTTGCATGGGGTATAGTTACCACGTCTAGGTTGGTCCACCAACCACTAGCCTCTCCGTCTGGGAATGGGTGCAAAAAAGAATTTATAACCTAACAGGTTCCGCAATGTCTGCCAAGCTCTATCCTCTGCCGCATCGCCTCAATGTTGCATCTCTGTGCTTGTCTTACAAGTACTTCCACGGAACGTGTTCCGATTAACGTATTGCATTTGTACCCTTTCAACAAAAATACGCTCGACGCACCCGACTAGCAGAAAACCCCACCCCTTCATTGTGAAAGTCCCTAGAAGTTGGAAGATTTTCTATTCTGATAAATTCTTTGGAATTCCCGTTCTTCTGACTGTTTTCCTAACCGCACAGGCATGCAAAAAATTAATATAATTTAAATGTAATGCGAATTAACACATTGATGCCAATCTTCCTACCGAGGTTTTTTCCGAATAAATACTATCACCGTAGATCTTTACGAATAAGTCACAATATGCCTTGTTTGGGTGTGAATGAAAATAAAAAAGGTCATCTTACTTACCTGTACGTTCGTATTTATTGTATTTAGAGTTATTTAGTTTTTTTTTATAAGATTTGATATGCTTTATAATAAGTGTGTATGCTTCAATACATTTCCAAAAATCAATTTCATAATACTGCTTTGAAGCCCTTTATACGTAAAAACGTAAAGTGGTAACCCATAGTCGGGGGCGACCCGAAAGCTCATTTATATTAGCTACTATACAGAAATGTATTGGACGGCGCCACTCTTTTTCTAGGACCGACGATTGAACTCTGTTCTCCCAGCCCATTAGTGAACACTCTATTATGCCAAAAACAAAGAAATGTATACACTATTCCAGAATGAATCCAAACTTGTTCTATAATGCTTCCTGAAAAACGCTAATATAAACAGAGTGTTTGGAGCAGAGTCCACAGGTGATCGGACAGTGCGGAAAATAATCCGTGGTGCTAATTTGAGCCTTATACGGCATAATATCGTTGACACACCGGTTCTCGTAAGATCACCGAAGTTGCGCCTGGTCAGTAACAGAACTTTAGAAATACTAGGTGGTGTATGTCATCTCCCCTGACCAGTGTATACATGCGAAAAAGAACGCATTTAGATTTGATACTCATAGAAGCTTGCTCTTAGGTAGAAACCCTCCCAGAGCGAATACCGCACTAGGAAATTGTTGGCATCCGCCTGTCGCAAGAGACAATAGAGTTATGCGTTTCAGATTTGTCCGTTGCCGAATTGCAGGGTCTTCTGTGACTGTGCAAGCCTATCCTGGATCGACAGGCTTTGTTGCAGTTGTCGCATATCTAGGTAGTGTCTAGTTGCTAGAGATCTGTTGCAGTCTGTTGGGTCGATTCCACCTACCTGCATATCTCGCTTGCAGACATCCTAGTAGTGTAGGATAGGCCTTCTTGCTGGTCTGGAGCCGGTTGCGAGCTCGCCTTAGAGAACACCTTTTGGGATCCTCCCATCGTCCATTCGCCTGGCATGGCAAAGCAACCGGAGTCGTCGTTGGGTGAGCAAAGTGAACATGCTCGGGATGTCTGCCTGATCAAGTACGGTCTTGTTTGAGATGTGTTCCTGCCAACTGATTCCGAGGATTCTCCTGAGGTTTCGCAGGTGAAAGGTGTTCTATTGGCGGGGGTAGAAGGCTGAGATTCACTCCTGTAGAGCAGCGTGCTGAGCGCGCAGACCCGATACACCTTCATCTTTGTATTAGTGGTCAGCATCTTGTAATTAATGACTCTCTTCATCAAGCGATCCATGGCTGTTTCCGCATTGCCAATGCGTTTGTGGAGTTCTACATCTAGGGAAAGATTAATGGAGATTGTGGAGCCAATGTATGTGAATTCTTCAACAACCTCGAGGGTTTAGTCGCCAATGGTGATGCTAGGAGTACTGCTTAAACCTTGGCAGAAGATGTTAGTCTTTACAGGCTGATGGTCGTGCCAAACTTTCTTCATGCGTGCGCGAAGCAGTTGATGAGTCGCTGCAATGCTTTTACAGAGTGTGCCGTCAGTGCTGCATCATCAGAGAAGAGCATCTTGCGTATAAGTACTTTCCGCACTTTGGTCTTAGCACGAAGGCGGACAAGGTTAAAGAGGCTGACACTGCTTCTAGTATGGAGGTACACTCTATCCTCCGACTGGTTTAAGGCGTGGAAGAATAGCAGAGAAAAAAAATGTAAAAGAGTGTCGGGGTAAGTACGCTGTTGATTGGGAAATGGTCTGAGGAAAGAAAACCAAATCTTAAGCGGCAGACGAAAAGTCCCTTTCTGCTGACAAGGTCGAAGCCCTAGGTTACGTCGATGAAGGCGAAATTGGAAATAGTATGTGCTGCATGTCATCTCCCCTGACCAGTGTATACATGCGAAGAAGGACCGCATTTGAATTGGATAGCATATACAATCTTCCTCTTAGGTGAAAGACCGGCCAGGGCGGATACCACACCAGGAAATAGAATGAGAAATTAGCGATGAAGAAGGTAAGGGATGGCCATGCGCCTTCGACAATAAATATATTTATTTATTTTAAAGTTTCAAATTCTCGACGTAAAAATATACTTCTCAGGGGATGTAATAAGATATTTGAGGGGATTGTAGTGTAGTCTCTGTTTTGTTTTAATCATACAATCTTCCGATGCATTACCCCCTCTTTTGAGACGTAGTTTATAATCTGTTTCTTTTCATCATAAGACCATAATCCCAGGCAATCCTTTTTGGAGCAGTGCATGTCCATTCCTCATATATATATCAGAAATATATGCAAGTAGAAGGAAAATATTTTTGCTAGTATCTATATAATAACGTATATTAGCTATATTTATTTGTTCTTAATTGCATTCATTAAAAAATAATGCAGTGTTTGTATTCGCTTTTCAAATTCAAATATTACAATGCTATCAAACACAAACACTCTAGAATTTATTATATTAAGACGTGTGTCAGTGCGTAATTTACTACTGACTTCGACATTTAAACCACTGCCGTTAAGAACAGCAAACATATTTTTATAACTTTCTACTATGTGATAAATATGTTACTCAAAATAAAACAAAACAAGAAAACGTGTAAAACATTTGGGACTTTTAAATAAATAAATATAAAAAAAAGCATTGTTTGGATTCTAACGGATTTTTAAATTTGAATAATTGATTGTTTCTTAAATTGGTCATTATTTTTTTAACAATCGAATAAGTTGTTGTTATATATTTATCCATTGAGTTATATGTCGTTGATCCACTTCGCACCATTGTAGATGGTCCCAGTTCTTTTTAGGGAAGAGGGGTATATTTATTGATGAATCAAACAATATCGACAATTATAAAGATGAACTATATCGGATTTACTAAATTGAGTGCAAATTCTTTAATTAGGATTTTCTCCTGTGCTATCGTCATAAGAAGGAAGAAGGCGTCTTTGTATATCTACAGGCTGACCCCCCCCATTCTCCAAAATGCAACTCATGAAATCGTTAATAAAATTCACAACACTTTTTAAATTTCAGTCTATGTCTGATTTGTCCACCAAGTTTATGTCATGAATGCTCAACAGTCTTTGTTTTATTGCCATTCAATTATGTGCACCGCTGCGTCGTAAACACATCTCTATACTCATGCAAAATTGTCAATAAGTCCGATACACTTGACATTTACCTAATTATTTTATGTGATGGCCTTCTTTAATGTCAGGAATGTATGGAGTCGTGTTTATAGACATTATCTTTGAGATAACAACACATATAGAGGTTTACAGGCTAGTGAATGTGAATCCCATTCATGATCACACTACCTACTAATAATTTGATCACCAAAGTAACCCGCATATAATTGAATAGCGATAAAACATCAATCATTAGCAGTGACTTGTTCGTACACAAAAATAGACCATTGGACATTCATAACTGCTCTTTGGTGGATAAATCAAGCATAGATTAAATTGTATTTGTATCAGATATGGTTGCATTGCCGAAAGGATTGCCAATTTTATTAAAAATTTCTATACGTGGAATTAATTTGGTAACCCTGTATTATTCAGTATCTTACGTAGAGTGTAGGTTTGTTTATAATCGGACAGTATCTGGAACAACTATTTATCTTCAAATCTCTCTTATGTCACCTGTTTAATCTAACCAATCAACTAATTATTATCATATATAATCTAGATTAATTCTATGATAATATTTCAGGATATATCATTGCACGTAGAGAACTATATCTACACTTCACTTCAACTGATATCACTTAATAAAGATATGCAATAACTTACAATACATTGTTGATTTCTTCTTTTTCATATGATTTATTTTAAAAAAAACCTTAGGTGAGTCCTCTATAAAAAGGGTGGGGCTTGCCTGTCAGTCTTGATCGAAGTCTTCACTCCAGGCTCGGCGGTTGTAACGATCTAAGTTTGTAATCCCCAAAGAGGCACCGTCACGTATACATAGACAGCTTCGGTCTTCCGACCTGCCGACTTTATGCGATGAACATGTTTCTGACCCGGAAGATCCAGCTGGAACTTCGTCCGACATGGCCAAGTCATCTCATCTTGCCCAGCTTAAATACATCAGTTATTTCTTGTACACTAATTTACAGGAAATATTACATATCATGCGTAATCAACTGAATGTTAAAAACACATATCATTTCAAAATAAAATCTAATTTAATTCTCATTTTCTCATATCGACAAGTATCCGACCTTATGCCAGAAAAATATTTCAAATACCTGACGGGGTTGGGACCCTAATCCCTTTTTAAAGTATGCCCCTTGTACTTGCATACACTTAGCCCACCGATCCATCCACTGCCGGAATCACCTTTGGAAGTATTTTTTTTAGAATGGTGTTCATCTCCGCCGTCACGTTCCGCATTATCTCTTCTCTAGTCTCAAAATGTGCAGCATTTCAATGACTTCTTCATTTTTCGAAATAACCAGAAGTCGCAAATAGCCATGTCTGTAGAGTATGGAGGTTGGCGAACGACTGGAATTCCATGTTTAGCCAATAAATGTTGGATCAATTGGGATGAATGTGCAGGGGTGTTGTCGTGATGCAGTTGCCAGTTTTTAGCCGTGCAGATTTATGGTCTTTTGCGCGGAACTGCGCCACAGAGACGCCGGAGAACATTTTGATAGTACTCTTTGTCACTGTTTGTCCTTCCGGTGCGTATTCATCATGCACAATTTCACGGATATCAAATAAGACAGAATCACCTTGATTTTGCTTCGCACCTGTCGTGCTTTTTTGGCCTTGGAGACTCGGGATTCTTCCATTGCAACGACTGTCTTTTTGTTTATGGGTCGTACCCGTTCACCTATGACTCATCTCCAGTTATCACGGTGTTCAGACACCCAGGATCAGTTTGTGCGGTTTCCAGAAGGTCCTGTGCAACTTGAAAACGAAGGTCCTGCGACAACAACTTGGACACAAACTCGCAGCCACTCTGTGCATGTTCAAATCATCACGCAAAATTGCATGTGCGGAATCTTTAATCACTCCGACATCTTAGGCGATGTCTCGCACGGTTTAACGACAATCTACGATCGCCAAATCTCGCACCCTCTCAACAACAGCTGCACTCCGAGCAGGTGGGAGCCTGCCAGAACGCTGGCCACTCTCCGCTAACGTGCGGCTAATTTTGTAATCGGTTGAACCACTCCTTAATTTATGTTACACCTATCGCATCTTCTCCAAACACCTGCTGAATCTTACGAATTGTTTGGCTTTGGGAATCACCAAGTGTTTAACAAAATTTGATGCACTCCCTTTGCTAAACACGTTGTGTAGCACCCCAGACAGTGACCGACAGGCAGCGACTAACGCGCAGGAAGGCGGTGATAAAATTCACACATGGGCATCAAGATGTCTTCCTGAACTGTGTAGAGTGGTGCCACCCTATCTACTCTATTTCAGGCTGAAGAAATAATGGTCGGATACTTTTTAGACAGGCGTCTTATACACAGGACACCTGCCACTCTCCTTTCCTGGGAATATCCCGATTTTCATTGCTCTCTTAAATTCAGGAAGGAAAAGATTACAATCTGGGGAGTGTGACGCCCATTCAGAATCACACGTCCTACTGATGGCAAGATCAGCAAAGATGAACGCGCAGCCATTCCAATGCGTAAGTTGAAGTATCGAGAGTTGTTGCATCTTGTTGAAACCACTATTCATTCTGCAGAACATATTCTCTTCGTCTACTCAAGGCTGTCAAAAACTTCTTAACGACCATTATGTAGCGTTCAGCATTGATAGATGGCAGATGCATACATTTGGAGCATAACATTCAATGACTATAAAAGAAAAAAAACTGTTAGTCCTTTCTGACTTAAACTGGGTAGACAAGTCAGGCATAGACTATAGTTTATTTGTACTAAATATGGTTGGAATGCAGAAACGATTATACATTTTATTCATGATTCCATGCGTGTAATTTTTGGGGGTACCCTATATAAGATTCTTAATAGTCAAGTAGATAAAAGAACACCTTAAACACTAAACGAATACTGCATGAGTCTTATTTTCCACTTTGTTCCTGCTCATTTGCAGAAATAATTACTTTTTTCTAAATCATTTTCAAATTGAAATAATTTATTAAAACTGTCAATTATAGAATAATACATACATTATTTAAATTCCTTTAAATTCACACAAAGGTTGTATCATTTACTCAATAGTGGATACCTTACTAGAGCTGACTCAGATACATACTTTTATAAATGTTCCGAATTTGTTTTAAAAAAACATTTTTTATTCATACAATTGTTTCTGCCCATTATCAAAACATTTTTCTTGATAATAAATTCAAGATGTTTTCAAAAGCCTTCAGTGAATTTTACATCTTTCAAATTATACCCTACCCCCAAAACATAACATTTAATATCAAAATTGTTCTCTTCATCTTAATTATTATCTCTTTTTTCTAAAGCAGACAAATAAAAGAAAATTCTGATTGCATCCTTATGGAAGTAAATAATCAAAATTAATATTAAAAGATACTGGAAAAAATGATATTTTGTTTCATAATGTATTTCTATTAAAATAAATTATCACAGAAGAAGGAAAAATAGAAAAAAATACGTAAATGGAAGGAGAAAAAACATGAAACACGGGAAATAATAAGTTTTGAAATATATGACAGTTTTACACTGGGTCAAATTCGGCAGTTTCTTTTTACGTATACATTTTAAAAACTTTATTTTACAATAATTACAATAGTAAAATCCAAGATTTAAGATACATCGTGGTTGAAACTTGAAACTAGAGTTCTCTCCCTCTTATTTGACTCTCCTCAAATTAAAGATAATTTGTTTTTCGCACCTACATTCCACAAGCACTATAATATCTAATAAATCAGAATAAGTTCCCAAGCAACGCCGTTGATGTCTGCTAGTTTAACTATGAATCATACGAGCGAGAACATAGCGAAAAAAACTCTATTTTTATAAATATGTGTTGGGTTTTTCTATTCTTTACAGACAGAGTAGTTACGTGTGTGCTAAAAAAACAAAACTCAACGCAAAAACAATAAGCACAGAGTATCTTCAAACCAAAAAAAAATGCCTACATAACATAAACCCATATAATCGGAGACGAAAAACATCGTTAAATTATGAAGACTATTAAAAGCTAAACTAGAAGGAGAAAAAGCGTAATAACTTTTCGAAAGCCAATGAAACGAACGCCAAACGAGAAAACAACGCTACAGACATAAAAAGAAAGAACGATTTAAGAAAGTCGTAAAGAAAAGTTTACTGACCTCTTTAATATCTTATCGCATTTGTTCGGGATTTGTTGTTGGGGAGCATTTGACGTTAATTCCTGTGTAATTCTGAGGTATTCTTGTTATTCAAAGTATTTACATCTTCAGGAATATTGTATTCGTCGTGAATGTTGTAATGTCCACAATATTTCGGCAATCGTACATTCTGGCCATTTTTATAGGAAATCAGTGCACATGTCATCAAGGGAGTTGTCGCACAAAGCACTCTTTCCTGCGTTGACAAAGTAAAAAATCAACGCCGAGATTTCTTCTCTACAAACATTTTCTCGCAGAAGAAACATTGTTAGTCTCTCTCTCTCTCTCCTTCTCTCTCTCTCTCTCTCTTTCTCTCTCTCTCGTTTTTTTTTCTAGTAAAGGTGCTCAACTAGCTTTAATTTTTGGTCCTTACTTGTAAGACATTCGTTTAGTTTGGTTGTTTTCCTTTACGGCATATCAACACTTTTCGGGTTATTTAATGCTGTCTCAGGTAATTTTAGTAAAAGTTTTGATGCTTCAAGTTGTACATATCTTCAACTATTCATTCATGGTGTTTCGTTTAATTATTGTGTTTTGCGGCATATCAACCCTTTTCGGGTTATTTAATACCGAATTCAGTTATTTTGGTAAAAGTATTTATGCTTCAAGTACTTTATATCTTCAAATATTTATTCATGGTGTTTTTTTTTGTTGTTTTGTAGAGGAAAATTGTTTTTGTTTTTGGTTTTGCAGAACATGATTGAGTTTTGCAAAGGAAAGGAACATCACTAACATCAATGTTTGGTGCATTTTGGGGCAGGAAGCAAGTATCGTCAGACAGTCTTATATTGTATTTGTAAGCCATTCGTAGCAAGAATTGCTTTTCTACCACAACGAAAAAAGACTCTTTCCTCGTTCCATATCAGGTCGAATTTCAATGGAAATACCTTCTTTGCAAGTGATTGACGACTGATGAACACATTACCACGGACTGCTTCCTTACTAATTACAACTTGGTCATTGTCATTTTATTTACCTCCTTTCCAAGAGGTTTAACACAAGGTCAGGTGTGGGTTGGCTGAAAGTGTTTCTGTGGATCGAAATGGATTCGAACTTGGCACACCCAGGTGTTCAGTCCGTGGTGTTAACAACTTAGCCACCGCACGAAGCCAACTTATGCATTGTTATGCTGTGATGGTCATCTACCTAATTTGTGACTAAATGGACTCTTAAAGACACTATGTATAGAAGAGATTACAACGAAGTCTCGAACCGGTTTCTCTGCAACTTCAGTTGCCTAGAGACTCTGGACTGCTAAATACCAGTCGAGAATCCGTTCTAAACAGTCAGTCCGGCGGGAACTGGACCATTTCGGTGGCCTTTCATCTGTCGGGCTGAGGTATTCATCCTGAGTAATCCTAGGAGGTCAACTTTCCCAGGCTTTGCCTCCCTTCATTGGGGTCAAGTAAGGTTATTGCTTACTGCCTGAGGCGCCCTGACCGGGAAATGCCGACGGGGCTGCCCAGGCAATTTTTAAAAAGTCAGAGTGCTCCTTCTTTAGGGTCTGCCTTGATTATCCCCACCTTCCGGCCTTGCGCCACATCTTCCTGCTGTTGGAAGGAAGGAAATAAATATCAGCGGCCTCTCCGCAGCTTTAGTTACTAATAGACTGTTAACTGCTAAATACCAGTCGAGGATCCGTTCTCGACAATCAGTCTGACGGGAACTGTGCCATTTCGGTGGCCTTTTATCTGTCGGGCTGAAGTATAGGTACTGGGTAGTCCTAGGAGGTTCACTCTCCCAGGCCCTGCCTCCCCTCTTTGAGGTGGAGTAAGTTTATTGCTTACTACCTGAGGCGCCCTGACAGGGAAATGTCGTCGGGGTTGCCCAAGCAATTTTTAAAAGGTCAGAGTTATCCTTCTTTAGGTGCGCTGGTTTGACTCTCCCCGCCTTCGAGCCTAATGCCCCATCTTCCTGCGGTGGGAAGAAAGTAAATAGTCTATGGCGGTGAATGCAACAAAAATGTCCATCATGATTAATGTAAAAAAATCTTTACCATTGCCGGGACTTTTTTATTACAAGTTTTTATTTCATAATTAAAAATGTATGATGGTTTTCGTATTTTTCAAAAACTTAAACGAAGTCGTATGTTGGTCAGAAATTATGTATTGTTAATGTCTGAAGATAAGTAATTTTAATAAATAATATTATAATAATATATATTTTTTGAATTACAATTCGAATTCTCTTTTTTTAATTACAAGTTCCGGTTATTATGTTATTTATAGTTATTATTATTATTTATTTGAGAGAATTGAACCTTCAACCCTTTGAATACTCTCCCTTAGAACTGATTGTTAATACACGCCTTTATCCGAAAGGTGAAGGTTCAATACATTGTACATGCGATAATAGTTAAGAATTCTACTCGTTTATGGGTGACGGACGAGACAAATCTACCCTCGTGAATTAACTAAAGGGTTTAGTTTGAAATCTCATATAGGTTCCAGAGTTCGACATAAAGATTCCCAAGTTTTTAAATATGCATCTATGAAAGCCGGGGTTACAGCGATCGAAACCTTGTGAAAAACGTAACCAATTAGAGAATAGTAATCCGAATAATACAAATTATCAATTCTCATCTAAAAAAAATCCGAAATAGTTTTTTGTTGTTGAAACATTTTTTTAACTAACAAATTATGGTAAAATCTTATTTTGGTCACGTAAATTATTGAAAATGACATTTGTTATCGCATTTCTCTCAAACAAGTTATGCGCAAGGGATGGCGTCAAAAAGATGTGTTTCTCATTGCAAGCCTTTTAAACCTTCGTATTTATTTAATATACGGCTGAACTTTGTGATCTTTCGTCAACTAATAACATAATCCAATGGTAAACATGTATGCTAAAAATAAATTTAACACAATGCTAACTGTTTTCGTCTTGATTTTTTCAGAAATTAGACATTCTTAGCAAGATACGACCCTGAATTCTGCACTTTATCACGTTACAGAATATGGTAGACGGTATATAAACACAACACACGCAGAGTCCAAAGCAAATACTGTATTCCTCAAGCATACAAAGAATAAGAGACTCGTCGCTGTAGGGAGTAACAGATCTCTGCTGCTTTTGTGCCGTTGGCCTGACTCGCGCATGTGCACAAGAATCAAACACGAAATAGGTTTAACTGTGAATCTCACAGCTCATACACGGCTTTTAAAATATGTTTACATGAATTTGGGGATGGCTACCGACATGAAACTTAAGGATTATATAATGTGCACGTAATAAGTAAGAATTAAAGAAAAACGAACGTATTATTTAAAATTTTATCGGTGACACTGCAGTTCTAAACTTCCTATACACGATCCGCCACTGATTACGCCACACATATATAGTTTATAAACGAACACACGTTAGGCATAATCCATTCGGACAACATAGCCATGATAATCAAAACATTGTAAGGTATGTTCTCATGTTTTTAAACTACCAGTTTAACTAATGGTTATTTACTCCGTCAAAATATTCATTCTAATTTTCTTCATTCATTACAGAAAATACGAAGCAGATATATTTTTCTTTCTCAAATCCACGCACATGATTACTTCATCATCTCTCAGATCAGCACATGGGATACTAATCATGTAATGTCAAAATATCAGGGTAATGTTCAAACGTCTTTTTATTTTGGGATCATCTGATGACAAACTAATTCATGACCGATGTTAAAACATCGAACGGGATAATTTGGGTCAGAAAGACTCATAAATGTAAGCACCAAATTTGTTCATATGCAAAACTTTTATTTAGACCAGTTTAACATTCAGCCTAATTTATAAAACTAAAGATTCTGCTTATATAGGCGATTACGGGTGAACATTCAAAATATATCGGAGGACTGAAATACCCTTTATTTAGATACATTTAGAGTAAATCTTTACTAGCACACCGTCATAGTTTACCCCCTAAAATCTTTCTTGGGTTAATGACCAAAGAAACACTTGTCTTGTCATATCCTATTTCACACGTAAATTATTCAGAGTGAAGTAGAATTATTTTCCATACTTTTCCATACTTTTGTAATCAACCCTACTGTCAGCAGCATATTTGCGTTTTCACTTCTTATTTAATGTTACAATTAATAAGTGCTACCAAACGCAATAAAACTTACTTTTCTACTGACCTGTTTAATTTTAAACTTTTGGAAGGGTTTTATTTTTGTATTTCGGTATAAATTATGTCGATATCCTCTAAATAAGCCACCCATTAGTTGCTATTGATGTTTAATTCATTAAATACAATTAAACATGCTTTATAACTAACCCTAAGTCCAACTGGCAACATGTCACATTTAGAGTTATTCGTAGGGTAGTGGCATTCAATTTTAGTATCGTAACAGTATATATTTAAAAATACAAATATTGTTTACGCACTTCATCTTTGTGTAAGAAGAAAATACCCCCTCAAATAAAAAAATACATCACTAAATTGAAATACTATAGTAATTTACGCTTAGTAAACGCACACATACATACACCCAGCATCAAACTATATTTCCTCTAAATGGTCAGGAAGTGTGTGCTCATTTTATTTTAATTAATATAGGAAACTGATCCTCAACTCTAAAAACTAAAGAAACCATTTTTTGTACATATCTTTTTCGACTGATATTTTCTTCACAGTTAAATCATTATTTCATATCCCTTACCCTAAGCAACGCCGGGGCACGGATCTTGCTAGTTAATCAAAATACAATACAATTAATAAAATGGAAAAACTGAAACAGACATTTCTTAGCAATTGAACATTGTTGGTGATAAAGTTGTATTCTTCTTTAATTTTAGTCTGCATTTGAATCGTGGCCATTAACATTATACTTCGGCAAATTTTTATATTTCAAATAGTATTTAATAAAAACAATTTTTAAACATCACAACTGAACTAAATTTTTTAAAAATTCAAAATTAAAAAAAAAATTCAAAATTTAAAAAATAAATTTTATTACGCCTGAATTAAATTTACAAAAAATCATTTCAATTCAAGTCCATGTTTCTAGAAGTTCATGATTTGTTCTAAAACACTGACAAATAAAAAGAAATTTTGCAAAATAAATATGAAATGTTATTTCTTCAAATATTTACAAAGAAAAAAAATGAAGTAAGATTCATACAAAATATAGAATGTTTTTTATTTTAAATTTTTGTTTGGTGAATTAGGCAGACCATATAATGGGTGGGAATTAGTACCATGAGAAGACTTATTTCTCTTATCTTTTAACATATTTGTTGATAATTATTTTTAATATTCTTGCAATGCCTGGAAAAAAGTAGATTACAGGGACAACTTCAGACGCATGTAAAGAAATATTCTTGAATTAATAAAAGTAAAGGACAAGTTATTACATCTGAAAAACTAAACGACAATAACACTTCTTATAACTTCTTAAAATATTGCAGTTTAAATTTGGAAAAAATAGATTATAAAACTAAAAATAATTAATTGGTAAAATATCACTTGAAGGGACAGGAAATATGACTGAATTATAGGGAGATTAGACTAATGTATTCCTATTTTTTACTTGGTGTAATTATACAGATAATTCTTTTTTTAAAGAACATTTGTTATTTTCATAATTTGTTATTTCAAATTAAAAAAAATGCATCACATCAATCAAAAGCAGTGCATGTTATAATTGAACTTGCTTTGACTTTCACAGCTTTTTACAGTAAAATTCAAGAGGCAAAAGTAAAAAGGCAAAATATAAAAGTAAATTATTTAAAAGAAATAGGTAAAAGTAATTTTTTTAATAACATATAGTAAAAGGGAACTCTAATTAATGACAAATTATATGAAATATCAAATAAGACAAAATCTAATGTATTTTACTTTACCTAAGAATATAGATTTGTTATTCTGATCTCTGGCATAGCTGAAAGTTAATTATTAAACAATTATAAATTGTGTTTATTTATCATGACAGTTGATTGATTAATTAAAAATTAGTATTAAAGCCCTGATGAATTATTGTCAGTGTCATTTACATGCCAAATGTTTTACTTCTTTAAACTTATTTTTATTTGATGTTTATAACTGTCACTCATTTCTGTAGCCCCATAACGTATATATAATCAATTAGATAGTCAACTGTATTAGAATTTCTCTCTTTCTATATTTTAATCAAATATGTTTTATCATCTCAGGAAAAATTCACTGCATGAAAAAATGTGTAAAAGGCTGATGCTATTTAAAAAAATATAAGTCAGTCATTTTTCCAGTCCCCTCAAATTAATATTTTATACCAATTAACTTATAATTACTTATTTTTTAATTTTATAATCAATTACTTCCAAATTTAGACTTTAGCTGCAATATTTTAAGAAGTTTTAAGAAAATTTTTATTATCCTTTACTTTTTCTCGGGGTAAAAACTTGTCTTTTAATTTTCAAGGTTTATTAATTTAAGAATATTTCTTTACATGCATCTGCATTTTTCCCTGTCATATTAATATGTTTGTTCGTGAAGACTGTTTTTTCTCTTTTATTTGAAACAACATTTTTGTAAATTTAGCCGTTGTTAAATGGTAACCCGTATTCAATCTTTCCTGACATACATTTTTGTTTACATTACGTATTCGCCACTTATAACTGTATAATTGCCAGTGAGGGTCTAGGTACATTTCCCAACACGCGACGGTCATCTATATCCTATAAAAATCAGGATCCACCCTACAAATAAGAGACATCGGACGGTATTTGCACTTTATATACAAAGACTAGCAAAAATCGACTCCCTAACGGTAGTCTATTTTTGCTAGGCTGCGGCGTTCTTGGGTGGTGAGAGAATTTTAGTTAAAAAATAAAATTGTCTCCGAATATTTTTTTTTTAAGAAGGAAAAAACAATTTTTTTATTATGGGGGGGTTCCGCCCCCCCAAATTATTATTTTTTTTTTGGGGGGGGGTAGTGTTAAATTTCCCCGCCCCCTTAAAAAAATCCAGCGCGAACGCAGACCCAAACTATATCGAAGAACCAGTTATTATATAATCATTCATTGCTAACTTAAAGAAGTGGAAAAACGCATGTCTTTAAAAAAGATTTTTTTTTAACTTCTGACGGTAGCTCATTGGTAGAGTATCGGACAAATTCGTGCAAATTACTGCTTGACGTTAAGGTTGCGAGTTCGAATAACGGCTAGAAATACAAACGTAAGAATAAGCTTAGGAACGGATAAAAAGAGTAGCTTATATAAGCTCGTAAGTTTTACGGTCGTTCGTGCCACATCCATACCTCGCTGTAGAATCATCTGAAATAGGAATAGCACGTGTTTAGCGCTGAAAAAGTTTGTTTTAAAAGTAAGCGTCACGTACTAACCGAGGTACCGACAGACCGAACGACACGTCAGATCACAGAGTGAACCCCTGAATGAAATCGGTAATAGAATTCACTATCATATCTGCAATCTGACCAGACTTGGTATGAATAAACTTAACTCTATATCTAACTTTTCTACCAACTTTCCCCTTTGTTTTATCACTATTACAACGTTTGTTTCAAAAATGCGTACCTGAGTTACCTATATCTTATCCAAGCAAGTATCCATGCAATTAAATATCAATAATTTAAATAAAATCAGTGTGACTCTCTATAATTCAAAGTCGTGTTCTGGAGACGTTTTTCCATTTAAACCCCTGTAGAGATTGTCAGAAGAGACAATGGAAGAAAGAAAAAAGATATTCTTAAAGAAAATTGGACGCATAAAACGAGGCAATGTAATGAGAAAATAAAACATTGGTAAATGACGAAAGCTATAAAAAGCGAAACTAAAAATCGAAAAAGCGAAAAAGGTAATAAAAACTTGATGACTGAATAAAAGAACAAAAAAGAAAAGTAATGGGAAAAGAAGATAAGAATAAAACGAACTTTTTTGGAAATAGTAATAAAAGGATTTTAAGAGAAATGGCAAACGAATTCTTTAATAGATTATCGCAGTTATCCAAGAATATTAAAAAATATTGGGTCATCCCCAAATCATCATACTATATATATATATATATATATATATATATATATATATATATATATATATATGTATATATGTATATATATATATATATATATATATATATATATATATATGTATATATGTATATATATATATATGTATATATGTATATATGTGTATATATGTATATATATATAAATATTTACATATATATATATATATATGTATATATATATATATATATATATATATATATATATATATATATAAATATATATATTAGTATTTCATTTGTCCACATAACATTTTATAAGGAGATCTAATTTTTTATGTATCAATTTTCAGTATTTACTTCAACAGTGCTCGATACGTAAGTAGAGCTAGGTAGTAAGCGATGAAAATATATTTATGGCAATTAAGCTACACAAAGGCTCCCTAGTTTAATCCCTGGGGGGAATCTTCAGGCTAATTTCTACCAAATTTCACCTTTGTTTTATCACTATTCGTAGTTATGTTTAAAAAAATGCGCACCTGAGATACCTATATCCTATCCAAGCCAGTGTCCATGCAGTATCCTGAAGATTACCCCCGGGAATCAAACGCGGAGCCTCTGTATAGCTTAATTACCATAAATATATTTCCATAGCTTACTATATATATATATATATATATATATTTCGGCAGCAAATCGCTTATTAGACATATGTCGTTGAAGACCACGGAGTTTTCCCTCTTTATGATCTTTCTGGTCAGTTTCTCGACTCTGCGAGCGATTCGTCGGGTTTCTGGTATCAATTGATAGATCATGGCGACTAATGTTGTGTCTTGGGCCATTTCTCGAGCGCTTTCGGTCTTACAACCGTCTTCAGGAGTTTGTGTGTTGTTGTTGTTTTTGTAAAGAACCGTATTCATGGTTTGATTTTTGGTATATGTAATTATTTGCACATGTATATATATATATATATATATATATATATATATATATATATATATATATATATATATATATATAATGTGTGTGTATTGTGGTCCTGGCGAGGGCGAGTGTGAACGTTAGAATCGAAACATAGATTGATTTATGTAGACAACTTTGAATGTTTTTAAAATACATTTATGAAGCTCTAAATTGCATTGATTACTTTTGAAAAAAACTATTAGTTTTTAAGTTACTTTTTTTCAATACCTGTGTATTAATTAATTTTTAATCCGTTATTCTTCTGTTAATTAGGCATCAATATATGAAAGAAAAAGCTAAGAACATAAAATTGTCTCGGCTTTGAAACTGTACAGGTCTGATCAGAAAACTGTTCCTATAATCATGGAAGTCGACAATGTAAATAAATACATCAACACCTGATGAACGTAGATGTTTACTTTAATCTTTATCTCATTCTTAGAAAAAATATTGGTTGGCTGAAACATTTGATAAAAAACGCAAAAATTTCTCTGCCTTTTCTATCTACCAACTTTTGGTGTAGCTCTTTATTTCCCAGTTCACCATATCTGTCTATCTATCTGTCTGTCTGCCTCATTCACTCTATTTCTATTTCGCTCTGTATACAGAAATATATAGGTGAATATAAATATCAGAATGCATATATATATATATATATATATATATATATATATATATATATATATATATATATATATTTATATATACACACACAAAGACATTAGCTCACTTTGCATTATATTACTACTAATCTTGAATCCTGTATTGAGCACTGTCAAACTTAACACTGAAACAAAATTACATACGTAATATATTATTTTCTAATATAAGTATATATGAAATAGAAATACTATATATATATATATATATATATATATATATATATATATATATATATATATATATATATATATATATATTACTATATATTTTATTTTATTTTCATATTTATTTTAGTTTCAACATATTTAAATTCCCGAAACAGTTTTCCATGGTAAACACCTGATGATTCCTTAAATAATGTTGAGACTAGCGTAAATTCTGGGAAGCATCTTAATATAATGACTGTAAAATGTAAATGTAGTTACAAGGAAAGTTATTCTCCACAGAAGAACTTGGGACAAAAAGTGTTGTGTATTTTTCAATATAGTTTTAATGGTTGAATAATAATATATATATATATATATACAGAATAATATATATATATATATTTATATATATATATTGTGTAATTAAATACGTGTTTTAATAAATTATGAGCACACACACACCCACACACACACACATATATATATATATATATATATATATATATATATATAAACTTTTTCATAAGTCGATAAGATGCCAAGATTTATTTTTTTATAAAATAAAATAAATCTCTATGCGTGTGTGTGTATGATACATGTTACATTCAAGGGAAACGAGAGTTTCTGTGTGTTTATTTTTTTGTAGCACTGTCAAACCAGTGATCGGACGCTCTGTTATAACGTGCATAAGAACTGATCCTTCGTGCTAGCGTATTTGAAACGTAATCATTACGGTTAAATGTTGGGAAATAGAACATTGAGAGGGATGGAGAGATGGCATTTAAGACGGATACAAACGGTTGTTCTAATTAAGCAATTAATACATACATGCATTTGACGACTAATGTTCGCTGTCTTACGTGCCACATAACCTCATCCATGAAGTTGTATTTACCAACATTTAACCGCACGCAAAATAGCGAAAAAAATCTTCCACAAATTACTAACCGAAAAACCTATCCATTTTTAACTGCACTATTCGTCTTATCATCGGATCGTTATTAATCTAGGACTCTTTTTGTTTCATTTTACTTCAGTCGAAGTTCCCAGAAATTAAGGAGCCCTTACCTGGGCTAATACTTGATCTCTATATGAGATACATATATATTCGAATATTAAATTTCTTTTTTATTTCTCAAACGTTGAGTCAGTAAAAAAGTTAAGAACATTTGCTTTCCTCTCCCCAATTGAACATTAAACTATGTTATTATATATCTTTCTTGTGGTTTCTTGGTCTTACCGGATGCAAGGACAAAACTCTATCTTGGCTGATAGAGTATCCAGATAATGTTGTTCTTGAGGTTACATCACTAGGACAAGGTGCACCATTCCTCATATTAACTAGTGTAAGCTGAGGCGGAACTCATTTGTGCTGCGAATACCATGTTACTTTGAATATTTGATCAGAGTTTCCTTGTAGGATGAAGTATCCTCATGTTAGGTTGACCTGCCAAACTTTTATACAGAGAGACCGAAGATACTCTAGGATAGTGTCTAGTAGGTAATTCGAATACTCCGGACAGGCATGATGGCGGGAAAGAACGTTTTCAACCTGATGTTTCATAATACATTCGGCAATTTTAATTCGTTGTACCCGAAGAGGATCAATACTAGAACGTATGGTCTGTTCCTATACACATTGGAAGAGAGCGAAAGACCGATAGTCTACCAGTGGGAAAAAGGATTAAAAATGAACAAACACACACTTATTCCTCTCTTTAATCAAACATAATGAAAAAATGCTGCCGAAATATACACATTTTCAAATATCTATCTATCTATCTATCTATACATGGATGAATGGATGAAACGTATACGTATGTAGATGAAACAAATATTTGTAATTAATGTCGTCCAAAATCTAGGCTTGGCACTGTAGTATTAACACAACACACATCGTAGTTTAATGCATGTTCCTTAAGTAGTTGAACACTATTGACGACAACTGCCTATAACAGGTTTAAACTCTCGTTGCCTTATTAGATTGTTTATAGTGGCCGTGTGGGTAAGGCGTCGGAATTCGTGTTATTATATGACTTGTGTTCTGGGCTTTCGAATCCTGCGATCGGTATGAATAATTATCTCTACACTGACAGTTCCCGAAAGCATAATACGTATACGCATGTAGAAGTAAATCTACAGTTGGAAGCTAATATAATAGTCTTCAAAAATATCCGTGATGCTCATATTTAAAGACGTGGTGTTTAGGAGATGGTAAAGATTTAAATTTCTGCAGATATGTAATACGTTATGAGAATGGGTTAGGATCAATTTAGAATTAGAGTTACTTATCGCTGTACAATATTCAGAATAAACGCCATTGTGAAACATGTCGCGGAATAATAGAGAGCTATCTATGTGAGTTTATGTGAAGGCAAATATATAGGGGGAATAATTTCTTAATTCAAATATTTTATGACACAAATAGATTCCATCGTCTCGAGTAGGTATTTTTTTCTTTCTCTACTACAACCCACATTTTATCTGTTTCCGGAGTGAGGGATGATGGAATATCATCTGGCGGGGCTCTTCAACAAAAGATCCACAACACCAACACATTAATTACAATATAAGTATACTAGATGTGATTTTATAAATTCTAAAAAGGTTTGCTATACTTCCTACTGGGTACATATCCTATCGTATAGAAGCGTTCTATAATAGTTATTTTAGAATGAATCTAACGTAGGGGTTGTCAGTTTAATAGTTGTTAAAGGATTTAAGAGAAAAATATATATCAGGTTGTTTGGAATGTTTGTGTCTATTTTAAGTAGACCATGTTTCGACACATTAGAATGTCAACTTATTGACATATATAGAATACTTACATTTCCGATTAGAGCATACGTTAAGACATATCCTTTGAGGGAAAGTTTAAAAAATATTTAACTTGTGTTCATCTTGGATTCTTTTTAAAATAGAAGATTGTAAGACTCATTAAGGCACTTGATGCTTTTCTATCTCAACAAAGGAAAACATACTCACAAACAACAATAAGATTGTATAATGTATGGTGAAGATGCTTACGTTGACAGAAATCTACGGAAGTGGTTCGCAAAGTTCAGAGATAGAGATTTTTGTTTAATTACAAAGAACACTCAGGTAGGCCATCCCGTACATATGGAGACAAAATTCAAACATTAATGGATAATAATTAAAATTAAACAACACAAGAACTAGCAGAAAGGATTACAATTCAATACTGATTAGCATTTATTAAAACTTAAGTACACAAATCGATACAACGTTTGGGTGTGACACGATTTGAGTGAACAGAACCTTTGGGTCGCAATCCTTCTGTAATTTGCTTTATAAACGAAATGATGATGCACCCTTTTAAAGCAAATTGTAAGAGGCGGTGATAAATGGAACATTTACCGTAATTTTGTGGGAAAACAATCCTGGGGTAAGCGAGTTGAGCCACTCTTTAGCTACACAAAACTCAGATCTTCACCATAAACAGTTACGGTTTGGGCGAAGCGAAACTAGAAACAAATTCTGTACTATTAGTCTCACTTAACCATACAATTAATTCTGAACCATACTGCTCATAACTGGATGAATTAAAGGCATCTATTACTACAACAAAAAACTACAACAACAAAAATTCCCACGATTATCCAACAACAATGGTGTTGTATTCGATTACGATAATGATAGACCACACGTTTCTTTGGCAACCAGAAAAATTGTTACAGCTTGGCTGTGATGTTTTACCTCATCCTCCTTATTCACCAGATATTGCTCCTTCAGATTACCATTTTGTAGATCTTTGCTGAATAATATCAATGGTAAAAAAGTTCCATTTTCTGGATTAACTAAACAAAACACATTTATGATGAATTTGCCATGAAATACTGGAAAATGGACATTTCTAGTTGTAGGTAAATGATGAAATGTAGTATAATAAGATGGTTCATATTTGGTTAAATTTAATTGCATATACTTTTGCTGACTTTTTATTTCGTTTAAAATTCGGCACGTGGTATGAAATGAAAGTAGTTTATCCCAGTGGATTAAATATTCATGGAAGATTACCGACTACGATGAAAGGTACGTAAAGAGAGCCGGAGATTAACAAGGCCGAAACGTTGCGAATATTACAACAAACAAGATAATGACAACTTTCCGAAACACTAAATAATGTACCTTATTTCTTTGCCTCCCCACAACGGCAGAATAAACAACAATGGAAGGAGTTAGGAAAATCAAACTCTCTCAGAAGCGGAACCTTGGATTAAGGCAAAAATGAAAAAAATCTTGCTTCAGTCAACAATGATTCTCATTAATTGACAAAAGACTGGAAATATTGTGTGTATATCAGAACAAATACTACACTTTGGTCTTAACGATAATGCAAAGAAGATAGTGGACCATGGGCTTACTTTCGACACCCTCATAACTCTCGCTTCCCCCATATTTTGTCGTTTAGCCCTCACATTCTATAAGCGATGTTTCTGACAAAGGGAGAATACATGCTGTTTGCTGGATCAACTATTGGCTTGATTTGCTGAAAGGTGGAGATTTTCAATCCTTTCATATTATTCATCATCATTCACCTGTAAATCTATCTCATTAACCATTATCCTCGAGTTACATTTTAGCCTTGATAAGTGTTGCCTCCTTAGTAAAAACAATATAACTTTCTATAATTTGATATAATATACGAAGGATTTTTTCCCCATTTAAAATCACGTGGGAAACATCAGAAACCCCAAAAGAACAGAAGCAAATTCTTTAAAAGAGCGTAAAAATGGTCGCAAAACATAAAACCATATAATCGGGGAGTGCAAAAGAAACGTCGTTCGATTATGAAGTCTACAAAAAGCTTAAAGTGAAATAAAACCAAGAATAAGGTGAATAAAAGCTCACTAACTATTACAAACAACGAACGAACGACAACATTAAAAAGTAAACTCGTTAAATTAAGAAAAGAAAAGTTTAGGTAACGGTAATAAACAATTTAAAAGAGAAAGGAAAATCGACTTGTTATCTCATTTCTTCAGAAATATCCCAGCTGGCCTCTTCATTATCAAAATTTACGAGATTCACAATGTGTGTTATCGTTCTTGGGATTGTCATGAGACCAATAACCTTAAACAAAACGTAATTATTTCATTGCTGTATTAAATTTCATTATTTGTTTCACTAGAAATTCCGCTTACCGTTTTGGTTGATAACAAATTGACACATTTTATTATTAATTGCATCCGTTTCTCTGAACTTTTTTACAACAATATTTAACTGTAAGACATTATATTAATTGTAGCACATGTATCTGGTGATTCCTGTTTTTATCTTAATGGCCATATGTATATATATATATATATATGTATAAATATATATATATATATATATATATATATATGTATAAATATATATATATATATGTATATATATGTATAAATATATATATGTATATATATATGTATATATATATATATATATGTATAAATATATATATATATATATGTATAAATAAATATATATATATATGTATAAATATATATATATATATATATATATATGTGTGTATAAATATATATATATGTGTGTAAATATATATATATATATGTATATATATATATAAAGAAAGGAGTCAAAAAAGAGGTGTCATTTGAATGGCTGTTATATTTAAACCTTTACTACCAACCTTGTCACATGTTTCTGATATTCTGCAAGTGTTCGCCGACCAGGTGTTACCCGTCGATAAAGTATGTAGATCTTGTGGACTTTACATAGTCCAAACGAAGAAGCGGTGTACACTTTGGTTCATACAGACATACCAAAAATAGCGACGCGTTTTTTCAATAACTATTGTGTTCCAGTCCCAAGCCCAAAAGAACGGTCCAATCTGCCGATTGACAGTGATTTGCACAAGAACGGGATCAACGGCTTGTGACTGCACGAGTCCGAACTTACATGTCATTTGTAACTGGAGACATGCGCCGATTCTGAAGTGAAATAATTTGCTGTTACATTTGTTCTGTGTTTCACGGTAAATCAAACATTTGTGGCTTATTTAATGCCGAAGCAATACGTAGTGAAAAGAAAGAAGTTTCCTTAAAATAAATAATTTTCCTAGTTTTATTTTTAAATCTTATATAAACCATTCTATGAATTACATAAATCATTTCAATGAAACAGTCGTCTCTACGAACATCTATTTATGAAAACAGCTTCTATTAATTGTAGCACATGTGTCCGGTGATTCCTGTTTTTATCTTAATGCCCATTACTCTTTATGGATAAATTGAACGGGAATAGCGTAAGGTTTGCTTCCGTGTTTAGGTTTACGGAAAGATATCTCAGAAAAAAGGTTTTCCATATTGGCTTGTTCAACATATTTGTTTCTGTCTGTTTCAATAGAGAAAAGGCCATCGACACTTTAATATCGTTTCGCATTTCTTTTCGAATATAATAAAGACAATTAATACTATTTGGATTATTCGGACTACTGTTATCATCTTGGATGTTATACGCACAACGTCTCGACCGATGTGCCTTTTGACCTTCTTCCAGTGCCTTTGCCTGAACTCGGAAATTTTTATAACACACTCTGGAATATGTATCGAATTTCGAACTGAACACTTTATTTAATTAACGGCGATAAATTGTTCTAGTTGTGTCAGCCACGACCAGGTAAACATCTTAAGTAATTCTGAAATATATTTTTACTATCGCCTGTACTGAGATTCGAACCTTCTGTCTACAGATTACTGTCACTTAGAACTGATTATGCTTTGTACTTTATCTGCTGTGCCACGAGTCTGAATCTTCCCAGCTACAGTAACACTGGGTAGCATTTGATGATGTTTCTGAGATGAGATATTGCTGTAATTTATATTATATACGTGTCCCGAACCTTTTCTGTCATTTGGTTGGTTTACCTTTATATTAGACATGAGGCACGTGGGCCGCATACGACCCTATGCAAGTACACGGACGGCGCGCATAAGAGATACCGTAACTTCATCATTTAACGGTTAAAATTGCAGTTTTTATAATCTGAATTTGTTTACTTCATTAAAAATTTTTCTTTACATTTTTATCGATTTAAATAGCAATAAAGGCACACACAAATGTGGGGTAAGTGTGGCCAGAGTTTCACGTTTTTTAAGCTCTATGCTTTAAATATTATAAATTTTCGTAATTTTTAAAAACATTCTGTGTAATCTTTTAGTGTACTATAAAAAAGAATCTGAAAGGAAAAACAACATTTATATACATGTTTTGATGTTTCTAAGTAAACAAATATTCTGCAATAATTTTTGTAAACGATTTAATTAATCGTATGCGACCTCCATGACAACATAAATTGACTCACATTTATTAATCGGTAAAACAAAATACTTATTGCAAACTTGTAATTATATACGGTTCTTAAAATAAACATTTGGTTAAATCAAAACATCAGTAGACTGACAGTCATATTTATCTTGACCATAGTCTTAGAATACGGCTCGCATTCTCTTACCGTTACAATTTCTATACTTTAAAAAAAGTTCGGTTTCCACTTTTAGTACATTGTTTACCTTACAACGTCATCGAAATCAAAGGTTGTCACATATTATTTACTTAATAATTCGACACACACGATAGATTTATTGAGTTACATCAGCTGATCATGCTAAATTTTTTCTACTTTTCTCTTCTTTAGTTTTGTTGTACAAATAAAAACATATCAAATTAATTATTCAATCAACAATAAACACGATCTTCATGGCAGTAGTATTAGATTGTGGGAGTACTGTTAAATACCAAAGGGTCTGATTGGACGAACACTGGCATGTATTAGGAAATCACTTAAAAATATTAAACTGGTAAATCAAGTAGTTCGTGAGCGACAGAGCAAGAAGCAGAAGCAAGTGGCTGTAAAACCGTAAAAGGAAATGGCAAATGAAAGGTTATAGGACTTTATAATTCATCAGACAACCCCGGAATATGATGATGGTTTGTAGAATCGATGCGATTAATATTGTTCATAGAAACGTTGTTCGTATTTATCCATTATTATCCAGTTATTCAGTTTAACCACCACGGAAAAAAAGATAGGATAGCGACCCAGAGTCGATTATGACTTAATCATTTTGTACTTTATATATGATACCAATATGAGCGGTTGACTCTGATGATTATTTATAACTATACCTTTTTTTCATGTTCCTCCTTCCTGACTGAGATCACCGTCGTTGCGTGTGTCTGACCCTTTGTTGTAGAAACTGGGTGCTGAAAATTAATGGTTGTAAAACATTTTTCCTATAAATGTAGGCACTTAATAATTTGACAAAAATCAGGTCGAGAAAAAACGATAGATTTATGTAGTCGCACACTGCTAATCACATTACGATCGGAACCTTATCAGGAGTGTGTATGAGAGAGGGTGTGTGTTAAGCGTATACCTTTTTATATTATAAGTGTGTTAATTAATATGTATACATCTATCATTGATTACTTCCTCCCTAAACTCCAGGGATTCTTTTTCTAAAATCCCCTGTTATTCATATCCGACGTTATTTTCGTCTATCTCTATGATAGACTTTCAATCTCACGATCCTACATTCCCGGTCTTGCGGATCTGTTTGACCTATTGTCTAGAACATCTTTGTCTCAACCTAATCGCTAATATAAGTACTAGCTAACTCGTCTACTCGAACATGGGCCTTTTTGCTAAGATCAAAGTGTAGTATCTGTTCCGATGGATACTGCACCCCATAGGCTGGTATTGTATTGGCCTTCGGTGCTTGATTTACGACGGTCTATGGGTCAGTCCTGTGCAGTTCAAGGAGGTCCACCCTCCCAGATTTCGCCTCCTCTCTTTGGGGAGGAGTAAGTTTATTGCTTACTGCCTGAGGCGCCCCTACCGGGGAATGCCGACGGGGCTGCCGAAACAATTTTTAAACCCCACTTTCACGACCCGACCTTGGGTCACATCTTATTTGTGGGAGTAAGATAAAAACTGGCCTTGTGCCTAACTCCTGGAGAGGAGTAAATCAATACTCGAACATTTGGTTTGTTTGGTTGTTTTGGTTTTCTTTTACGACATATCAACCCGTTTCGGGTTATTCAATGCCGAATCCGGTCATTTTGGTAAACATATTTATACTTTTAGTTCTTTATATCTTCAAATATTTATTCGCGGTGTTTGGCTTGGTTGTTTTGTAGAAGAACATTGTTGTTTTTAGGTTTGCAGAACATGATTGAGTTTTGCAAAAGGAAAGGAAAACAACAATAACATAAACGTGTGGGGCATTTTAAATCAGGAAGTAAAACATGTCCATTGTATCTTCATGTATTTATTTTTACTTAGTTTAAAAGTTATATTTAAAATTTAACTTGGCAACCCATAAACAGTTCCGTAGGTACATGTATTAACTGTATCCGTATATTTCATTCTCCATTTAAATTTCATGAATAGAAACAAAACACTTCACTTTTGTTGTTTTCTGATTATTTATACAAGAGATTTACGTTTATTTTATTAAATATATAAATATTCAAAAAGTGGTAGCCGCCATTATGAATTCGTAAATGCTTTATTCTACATGAACTGTAGTCGAGATATCAGTCCGACCTCATTCACAAGATTGATAATTCGCATGTGAAAACAAAACGCGTACGCAACAATTAGCTAATTGACATGCTAGGCGCGAAAATAAACTTTTCTAGAAGGTTGTAATTGTATATAAAAGCTAAGACAAACGAACGAATAATTAAAATGCAACTCGATTAATCACCGATGAGTCCTGACTCCACGTCGAAACAATTCATGAATTTCCCATCAACAGATCCGCGCAGTTTTTATCTAGTAACTCTGTTGAAGTAATAATAACTACTATATTGTCTAAGCTTGTTAAACTTATTACCAAACATTAAGCATCAGCATCGCGCACCGAGGGATCCACATGGAAAGAAAAACAATAAACAACATCATCCACTTGTTTAAAAAAAGCATTGTGCGCTTTCGCATGCAAACAAAAGACAATTCAGCAGCACAGCTAAACGGATTGAGACACACATACATCTCTCTACTTAATAGCCATTTCACTCACCTAGACACCATCATGCTAATTCACACACACTTCGCATACACACATTCAAGCATTCTCAAACGTCTTTCTTATAATAAATGTTGTTACATTTTTAACTACTGTTTATTGTGATTTATTTGTGATATTGATCATTTGTCTTTTGACTTTTATTCGATTTGCTTGTCGTGTAATTTACAAGACGCGCGACACTTCCCCTTGCAGAACAACACGCAGCTGTTACGTTTCGCATAATTGTTTGCTGACAGATCAGTTTCCTTGTTGAATTTAAGTTGAAAGAGAAAACCCGGGTAGGCGGAAATGATTTAGAAATAACCGAAAAAAATAATGAGAGAAGCGAAAAAGTAAAAATTGCTGATGATTTACGAAAAGAAAAGAAAAAAGAAACAGTGAAAGAAATTGGTACATACAAAAAAAATGAAAGTAACATATACTTAAATGTAATCGATAACTCTAGCTTGAAATAAAATGCGATCACGTAACCAATTACACAGATCGCATGTTATGGGATGCACGCATGTAATAAAAAAAAAAGGTTCAACTGCTTAGGTTGTAAATTGCGCCTGTTCGTACGGTACGAGGCAAACGGTAGAAAGAATAGTATCCGCCTGCCTGTCGGCTTTTAACGCGTCCCTCATTCCATGCACATTTAAAACTCATACAAAATCACCCTACCTGATTATATAAGGCCATCCCATAAGTTCTGTCCGAATTTTAATTTTCTGGTGGTTAATAATCTAAATGTTTAATAGGACTAAAACTATACTCGAAAAAATGGGACCCGTTCGGTTATACATTAAGCTCGGTTGAGATTGTTTGAATCAGTAAAAAGTGAGTTTGAAACACGAGTAAATTAAAAAACAAAACACTTAAAGATTAGTCTTTCTGTTCGCTGTATACCACCTCTCCATTTGTTTCTGTCCCTTCCCGATTTACTATTTTATCTCTCCAGCTCTGGGTTAAATGTTATTAATCATTTTCGTGATATTCTCTATTGTTGACTATTCCAAGCTTCGGTTTTATAGTTAGTTTTATTACCTTTGACTTGATAAATAGAGAAAGAGAGAGAGAGATTGCGAGAGAGAGAGAGAGAGAGGGTGTGTGAGAGAGAGTTCGAGAGAGAGAGGCTGAAAGTAATCAACTGAAACTAACAAAAGTATTGGTGATTTGGTGAGTAATTGCAAATTAATACTAATTAGCACAATTAAACTTAGATTTTATAACAAGATTCAATCCCCAAACCAAGGAATATTTAAATATATATAGGAATATATATAGGAAAAAAGACTTAAGATAGCAAATGTATTTGTACCATGGCCATCCCTACTACAGGCCAGAAAATCGTGCAACTGGGGTCTTTTACTGGGGGCCATGTGAATTTTCTTAAATATTCGATATAGAAGTTGCAAACAAAGATAACATTCATCTGTGAGATTAGTTTTATGTTTTTATACCAAATAATAAGAACCACAATGAGCTAATGGATAACTTTTACAATTATTGACAAATTCCTATGAATGAAGAGACAGGTAATTTTGAATAAACAAAGGCAAATGCATATTTCTATGAAGAATTTTTATTTCAATGTTGGAGTTTTTTTTGAGAATTTGTACTTATGTCAAAAAATCATTACTTGTATATTGTGGTTAAAAAGAAAAAAAAGGATCCGCACCAGTTGATGCTATCAAGCAGAGAACCAGTTTGTTCAAATGTGATATGTATTTTACTAACTAACAACTTAAACTGTTCTCATTTTGATTGTTTTCAACACAACATTTTGGCTATAATCTTCATTTCAGATAATAAAATAATTCAAAAATAAAGTTCAAACTAAAATTACAGCATCCAAATCTCTAGTGTGGTCTCGTAGTCGATTAATCTAAGCAAACAAATTCACTGAAATGGAAGATGGAATTATAGAAAATGACCAGATTCACTGAAATGGAAGATGAAATGTGATAATACGATGTCCATATATTAAATAGAAGGTTTAATTAAAAATCTATAGGTTATCCTATAAAATGGCCAGGGTTCATAGCAAGGAGTTACGATAACCAGAATGTTGTGGCAAAACAAAGAGGACACTACTTACAAAAAATTCTAAGGAAAGTTCTTTACCTCAAAATCTGAAAGTAGTCATTAAAACTTCTTATTTTAATGTCTCACTAATGACTTGTTATCATCAAGAATCCATCCCAAAGAGTATTCTTTCTTCTTCCTGTATAGAAAAGAGAAAAGGCACTCCCCGGATCCCCATGCTCCACTATAAAAGAAAAACTCAATAATTAAAAAAATCATTTTATTCTTCAAAAAGTTTGTACACGATGGTATTGCAGAAACAGTGAGTTCTGTGTTTCTAATGATCAATTACCTTTTCTAACTGATTATAAAGCACAAACAACAAACTCCTGTATTTAAAAAGAAAGTGAGTTTACCTTTTACAATAAATTAGAAAAAAAAAGCTTTGACATATATATTCGCACCATATCACAGAATCAACGAGTCTTTTATTTCTAATGATCAAATATTTTTCACTGATCAACAAATATTTTTACTGATGAAAATTTAGGAATAAAAGCTTCAAAATCCACATTTATACCATACTGCAAAATGAACAAACAGATTAATTCAATAAGAAAACTATTTCGACTTTAACATGTATTTTACACCAGGCTCTTGCAGAAATAATTAGTTTCTTTGTTCTTACAGATCAATTCTTTACTTGACTTGGGAGACTGAAACAAACAATAATTCTTGAAAAATATATTTGATAATATAATTCCATGCACTCTCTTTGTATTGAAATGATACATTTCAGACACAACATGAACATTTTTGTTAAAGAATTTCTGCAAACCTTTATGAAACAGAAAAACACCCACTGAACAGTGGTATCCAGTGGAATTTTTAAATCATCACGATCTATTTCTTTCAAAACACTTACATACTCATGCTAATAAAAAGCAGTATCATTGAATATTTCCTCCTCTGTAAGACAATCTTTTCGTGTGACACATATCTCATTTGAACAAACTGTTTCTCTGTTTGATATCATCAACTGGTGCGGATCCTTTTTTTCTTTGTAACCACAATATAACAGTAATGATCTTTTGACATAAGTACACATTCTCTAAAAAAATCAAACATTGAAATAAAAATTCTTCATTGAAGTATGCATTTGCCTTTGTTTATTCAAAATTACCTGTCTTTTCATTTATAGGAATTTGTCAATAATTGTAAAATTTATCAATTAGCTCATTGTGGTTCTTATTATTTGGTATGTAAAACACATAAACACATCAAACTAATCTCACAGAGGAATTTTATCTTTGTTTGCAACATCTATATCGAATATTTAAGAAAATTCACATGGCTGCCAGTAAAAGACCCCAGTTGCACGATTGCCTGGCCTGTAGTAGGGATGGCCATGATTTGTACACATTTAACTTTTATTTTACGGGAAACGTTCATTAAACTCTCACCGTTGAAAACTCTTTAAAATGACTTTGTGTACGCACATATTGTTTTATGGCCTTTACAAAGTCAATTCTGAAGCCGAAACGGCCCAGAATATTCACTCAATCCATAGAGAATAATGCCCGAATGCAATAAAGAACAGAAGGTGCCTTACACTATTCAGAAAGAGAAATTTAGTTCTTGATGAAAACCGATCGGGACGGACATTTCAGTTTCGAGCCCTATGCATGCTTATTGTCACATATTCTGTATTAATTTATCAATAACTCTTGTATTGCAGATAATGGAGTATTCAGGATTGTGTAGGGAACGTCGGGAACTAAAGGGGCACTAGAGAAACTTACGGCAGCCAGTGACAATCGTTCAAGCCATCAAAGACGCCTATGAAGTGTACAGCTAAGTTGATCGATAGCCGGAGAGAGTCAGTTCAGCAGATGCCGAAACATTGGACGCAAGAATGGGCAAAAGACCCTGCACTCGTCGCTAATTGTAAAATTTTGATTACAGCATTATAGAGACAACTTAGGTCTCAAACCTGTCCCACAATTAGCTGAAAGAGAACTTTTGGAAGCTGGGTGATCTTTTTCAAGACTGATTTTGAGTTGGAACCTCCTAGTCTGGATCGTAGTCCCCGGATTTCTGTCTCTTGAGCTACCTTAAAGACAGACTTATGCAGGAAGACTTCGGGCCATTACGTAACTTAAGGACGCAATGAAGAATGAGGTCAGTCTTAGCTTAGCAAGTTTGTTAGATGATTAGCTGCCATAATCGAAGCTACCTTTTGCCCACACTTGAGTCTGCAGTACATGCACTCGTTGGTGACTCACAAATGTGGCACGTTACATAAGTACTACATTTTAAGCTTGCATGTCAGCCGTTGTCACCCACCACTGTAGGTCTCAAGAGACATATCATGCAGAAAGCTGTACACATACTTGGCATCTACATAAAGATCACATACCAAAAAAAGTACTAGCACAGAAGCATTATTATAGTGACCAAGGTTTGTTCGACACAACGATCACTTTCTTAATATCGGTAACTATGAACACGGTAACAGAAAAAAAACACGTCTGATACCTAGTAGTCACTTCGACCGCAAATATTATATCGGAGTTTTATTTCTGCTAGATATCGGCTTTAACGAATGCGAAAGCGGACATCTCTCCTAGTATACTCATGTAGTATATATTCGCAGCAATGCTTCAAGCAAACTACCATTCTCTCTCTCTCTCATTCACTCTCTCTCTCTCTCTCTCTCTCTCTATATATATATATATATATATATATATATATATATATCAAGTATGAACTGATTGAGGCTAGAGAAAAAGAACCATGTGTTTAGGCGAGCTTCCGTTTATTTTTATATTAAAGGTCGACTCATAATTCATTAATAGTGTTTAGATTCAAGTATAGATCAAACTTTTCGCTGACATTGTTCTCTATTTATTTTTTTTTGTACCCGAGGGGTCCATTTTTACGCAACAGATCTGATCACTAACCGATATGTCTTAATAGAGAGTTCAGCCAACGGTAGGATTTAAAATCTCCTTGTCCGATGAGCCTGTTTTATCCTACCAACTCGACAATAATTATATACCGGAATAAACAGTTTATCAGCATTTCTGAACCGGGATGCCTTAGAACTCTAAGATTCTGCAAAAGGTCCCTAAACGTATCACAAGAACAAGTGAGATAAGTTAATGCACTTTTGACATTTGATTTAATTTCATTGTTCACTAGATAATAAATATCAATGTATATGTATATGTATATAAATAAATATATGTACTTCATTCCATTACGCAAAAGTTAACGACTAACATACGTGTCTTTTTCTAGCCTTCGCACGAAAACATTTCAAGTGATGATGGAAAGCAAATAGCAAGTCAGACTACAACCTCTGAATTACTCGGTCGTTTGAAATGAATTTAGAAATAAAGTTTCCACTCTATTATAAAAAAAGTCAACGGTAAATGTTTTTTTTCTTTAGGTCAACAGAAATGATGATAATAATTATATACGAATATTTAAATTACTGATGTAATTCTATGATTTTATTCGAATATTTAAGTAATACATCTAGATAAATAGCGAGTGGGAACATTACCGAAGCATACTTTTCCCGTCATATTTGACGAGAAGTGTGTACTAGTATACGTAATAATACTAAACACGCGCAATCTTTTCTTGGTGTTTGTAATATTGTAATCTAGACATCATTATATAGTCATACTCATATATAACCTATTATGTTATGGAAAATTACGGCAATCATTGGAAATATATTTCGTGCTATCTGTACGGCGCCAATATGTTCATTTTAAAAAGAAGTATTACTTTTTCCTAAAGGCAGTTATTTAAGAAAAATGAATGCTACTAGCAGGACCCGTTGCACGGCGTTACCCGGAAGAGATATAAAAGAATGATTTAACTTTTGTAAACAACTGACAGAACGCTATACTTAATCTGTTCTCGGTACTTCTGCAGTTTACACATCGTGCTGAAATGGTAACGTTATTATTTACAAACACATTCTTAATCTAGGAATGAGGGCTTTGTCGACTATTCTGTACTATTCTGTACTTTAACGTTATAATTAAATAAACAGAGATACCACAGAAACATATTGTAACTTGAAAATCCTATCTAAAAATGGCAGAGTACGGGTTCGAAAACTGTATAAGTACCCTGTTGTGTCCTCGATAAGCGAAGGAGAAATGTTAATAGACTGCGGCAATCTCTATTTTTGTCCCAATCCAAAGTGCTCCTGTTTGTGTGTTGATGGATTTTGCACAAACAATGTTGTTCCAATATGCATTTAATTTTTTTTTGATTTTTAATACATTGATTTACATTGACAGGTATTAATGCGTATACAGAGACTAAGGTAGACAGATCCATCGATAGATAGATAGATGTACAGACATAGAAATATATACATGTATACATATACTTAAATATATATATATATATATACATATATATATAGATAAATGTACAGACATATATATATATAGAGAGAGAGACAGATAGAGATAGATAGATAGATAGATAGATAGATAGATAGATAGATAGATAGATAGATAGATAGATAGAGATATGCCAGACTTCGAAATATGTAATCTATGGTTGTTCATTATTTCAATTTTTTACTGATAGCTATTATACGATATGTAATGTAGCTGTCAGCAATAAATTGACGTTATGGGCTACCGTATTTCACATGTAAACAAAGGAATCGAAGGTCTCTGGATGCCAATATGTCGAACTTTATATGTTCTATGTTTATGGGGCAACCTCGAATGTGTTTTGAATGGATGTTATAAAGTATGAAAGTTAAACAAATTAATTAGATGTAGAACAGAAATAATGTCTTCGAATAGTGGTGGCCATGTTGATTGGATTTTGCTTGCAAGTGAAAGCGTTTGTTCATTAATTCTGTAATTCAGGAACATGGGTAAATGTACGTCAATCATTGAAGAGTGTTTATGCTTAAACTCGGTATTCCGTTATTCGTTAAATCTTAATGATGGATCGGTTCGTAATTAGCTTATATTTACTATGTTATAAGAAGATTGGGTGTTTTATGAAGAAAATAATAAGCAGCGTACAATTTAATATTACCGCGTGAAATAATTTCACCGTTGAAATGAGTATCGTCACAGGACTGAAATAATAAGGTAAAATAAGGTTTCTATCTTTTCAGTCGAATAGGTTTTTGGGAGAGTAAGACTTTGTGGTTTCAAAGTAGTTTTTAATGTATGATGATTGAATGTATTGAAAGTTTCTGTAAACATGCTCGAGTAAAGTTTATGAAGGAACGTGTGACTTTCTTAGCGAAGAGTGTATTATTTTCTCTGGTTACCTTAGAAAAATAGACGGGAAAAACAAGTTTATCTTATATAGAAAATTATATTTAGCAAATCAACTACGATAAAAAAATAAAGCACGAAAGATATGGTATATCATTTTTGGCGCAGAAGTTCCGTTATGCATGCCATTTATTTTAAGAGTTTCCCAAAGGCAAAATGTGTGAACACTTGTCATCCGTGCAAACATCGAACGATAACAAAAAACAATAATTGTGGTAAGAAAACGATAATTTCCATCCACTGGGTCCCCATGTGGCGAATAGGTGAATAGAATTCAGATATAAGCAATACCGGACAAAATTACAGATTGCCCTTTGGAAAGGCATAGCACCCGTCAGTCACCCTACCCAAGTCAGTGGTGATAAAAAGCAGCAGGTTGTTGGATATGAATATGTACAGGATAAGACAAACATACATTTGATGACTTTAAAGTGGTAGCTTTGCAGATTATCTGTTCCACATAGAAAATGGAAAGTAGAAAATTATTAAGAGCATAGTAGGATATTGCAATTACTGTTAGAAGTTTTTTTTACTAAACATTCACCACTTATCAAGGCCTACAGGCAACTAGAGGATGATGATTAATGAGTGTCAAGTGAAGTGTGAGTCTACACCGTGATGATCGGTAATGATTGTGTATTGTAGGAAAAATCCAATTCTGAGTCAATATCCTTAAAGGGGCCGAGGCAGCAGTCGGGGGTTGGTTGCAAAAAGGAATTGCTCCCTTAGGGACCCAACCAATAAGTCTGGTAACAATATGTAATAGGGAAGAGTACGGATTTCTCTGCAGGAGCAACGATCCAGCGTTTCGTCTATAGTGAGTCGAATAATGTACTAATTCTGGTCACCACCAAGCTCTAGAACACAATAACACTCCAACACTTCATACCCCGGTGAAAGGTAGAACCTCAATTTATAGGCTTGTAACAACCTGCCGCCCCCCCCCATTCTTAACATACATAAATATCACCTCTTTATCTCTGCTCATGTTGGTCCTATCTCCACCGCACCTGAACGCCGGCACCTGCAATTAATATGTATCACTTTCTTTTTTTTCGCAGTATGTTTGGAAGAATTGGATTATTTACGATGACGGCTTAGTAAAAATTTGTTTACATTTGACTTGAAAACAACCATGTTCTAATAGGGTTGGTAGCAGCACAGCGCTATTGAGTTCCACAGACAAGAAATTCTAGAAGATAAACATTGCACATGGAGTTTTCGTTTAGTTTTAGGCACAGAGATGGAGAAAGAGAACTTCTTGACAGTGGTTGTAACAAGATACATTTTTCCTGTATAGTTTTTACCGGGGGAGGGACATAGATTGAAGCTCAGCTTAGCACCTCCGACGATTAAAATAACAATGGAGTAGAGAACGACTAGCAACGTCTTATCTGTGAGAAAGAATTAGTAGGGAGGAGACATTTTGAAGTTGCGATCATTATTACTTAAATTACCGTAGAAACAGGAAAACAATAACTGAAAGATAATTGCTCAGACAAAAAAAACTTCATAATATACACTATATTGCTTATAGCGTGGGTAAAAAAGAAGCACACCCCCTCTGCAGTAAAAAAAGAACACTTCTTGTAAAACGGTAAATAACAACAAGTTACTCAAATGTAAGAAAACATCTTTTATTTCCTCCTTAAACTGAATAACTCTCTCATTAGCAACCAACGTAGGTGAACTGATTGTCTCAGCAGAAGCGGGAAAATGTCTAAGTGAGCTCGAAATAACTAAACTAACTACCTAACCAATTCCAATTTTTCTATGAACTGATTGTCTCAGCAGAAGCGGAAAAATGTCTAAGTGAGCTCGAAATAACTAAACTAACCCTAACCAATTCCAATTTTTCTATGAACTGATTTTCTTACCGTAATATTCCTAAATGTTTTTATCGATCCGATTATGACAGATATCTAAACGGTTTGTTGATCAGATTATGAAATATAAATGGCAGGTTGTTATTTTTTAAGTAATCGAAAATCACAATTAATATATTACAAACTCCTGAAGACGTGTATGTACGCAGGGTAAGCATTTCAGGGTTATTTTACTGATACAAAAACAAAATGAAAAATCATGTGACATAAAAGGCGCATAACAGGAAATTCTGTGACTATGTATGGCAATAAGCAGTCATCACTTAGCTGGTGGAAAGAGTTGGTTGGCCTTCTATGACTATGATCTGTTTACAAGAATTCAGGTATCGATCTCGCCTGACTGTTTTGCTGTATAATAACCCTTTAGTGTTGCTATACATAGCGAACGGTTAAACTGTGTTTCGAAACCTGTCCGCTGGATCAGTAGTCCAGATATATTATCCTTATCTCATTGTACAAGCCACGAAAGTAAGGTAAATTATTATGTTTTCTATGTTTGTTTGCATATATAGATACTAGAAAGTGGTAAATTAATAGTGTCTATACACAAACACTGGAAGGATTGTACTATTTAATAGATAATAAAAGTAATTGTAAACAGAGTATCTTTTATAAATATCACTTTTAAAGAAGCTCAACATTTAATTGTAAGAGTAAGCGAATTTAGATTTCAAAGAAATTAAATATTAAATTAATTTAACCTAAAATGAAAAATCAATAGAAATGAAACATACAAATAAAAATAAACATTGAAATGTTCGTATTATTTTATAACTATGAACAGAATCCTCTCATCAACGTTTGTTACTATGGTAACTGATCTGTGTCCTAAACTATTTCATCGCACAATGCGAAAACTACGTAAAAATTAGTTTCTATGGTAACTGACTAGGAAGAACTTGTATTTGCTCGTGTGCTAAGCGAATAACTGCTACTTCAATGGATATGTATCTTTCTTCTTTTTTCACAATTGAACAATGTTATTGAAGTATGTAAAAGTTGCTAACTTGTTTAAAAAGATGGATATATGTGTGTACTGTGTTGAGATATTAGGAGAATAAATCGACTAGTATATAAAAATGTTAGTTTAGAATAACAGCAAATGAAAAGTCAACCCGCGTCAACTTGCTGAAGTTGAGCTGAAGACAACTAGACTATGAGAATTAAAAGCAACGGATATGACGTCACATAGCTCCAAGAGAGATAGAGAGAGGGAGAGAGTGAAAGAGAGACGACAATTCGTTTGAAAGCACACAACACGTGGTGTCTGGAACATTGAAATGGACTGACAACATATGATTAAGCAGCGATTATCGATCTCTCTATGTCTCCTCGCCACCGCTGGTCAATTATTTAGAACAAAGATCAAGTCGAATAAACCTCTTCGATCTTCCATCAGCTTTGTCCCAATCATTTGAAAATAGAAATAAGGAACTTTGATTTCAGGACGATCTGGAAGAATCTCACAGGAGCTTGTACAAGGAGAATATGAAGTTATCAATGTATGAATATAATTTGTGGCCTTGTTTCTTGCATATATGGCACAAGGTTGGAAGACGTTGCACTTTAGTTGATTAAAGTACGTACTTGTACAAGCTTGTTTCGACGTATGCGAACAAAAAACGCAGCGGGACGTAAACTACAAACCGAAACACTGATGTGTAATAAATGAAAGTTAAAAACAGGACGTAATGTTTAATAAGTATGAGTTTAAAACAAAGAATAGTATGTGACGTTTTGGTGTATACACAGTGTCGCAGGAAAATCAGACACGTTACAAAAAGAAATGGAAATAGGTAATAAACAGAAAAGTTTTATAACCAGAAACTCGAATCTATTTAGCAACAGTTATGGTTATATATAACATTATTTTTCAATGTAACCGCAACTGGAGGAAACCACAATCTCAATGCGAGCGCGAAATTACTCACACACTTTGGCGACATGTATTTATCTCTAACGGTGAACACCTCCACGATGGCAGCCTTCGGAGAGTCGATCGTGTTGTGAGCGTGCTTGTTATTTTTGGCCTCGATCAAGCCCTCAAAGAAATAGTCAAAGAGATTGCAGTCGGGTAAGGAATGCGGCCACAAGTCCGGCAATCAGTGTTGAGCAACATTGTTGAGCAAAAACACATGGGTCGTCTTAGCCTTCTGTGCAGGAGCTGAATCCTGCTAGAAGAAGTAGGGGCATTAAGCGGCGATCACGTCCATCCATGGCTTCAACACGTTTCTCAGCACCTCATGGTATTTCGTTTACTTTTTGTCAAGTGTGGGATTTTTTCATGGGAAAAAGGATTGAGAATTTTTATGAATTATTTGTAATCTGAAAACGTAACTATGGAAAGTGTTCTTATTAGCGGCGTAATTGCTGACAGGGCAGTGATTAATAACAAGTGAACAGGCACATCGTGTAATACAGAAAAAGTGACCAGATTATGTTTCTACAGTATTTCCTTTATAAAGTTTTGTCCGAGGGGGTTAGTCACTTCTACATCCGCGCTGAAATTAATAAGCCCAAATTACTGCTTAACAGATACAAAATAAAACCTATTTTTTTAAACACGTAAGGATAATTGGACTGAAGCGTATCGGAAGCAGAATTTTATATGTAGCTTCTGTTCATGGAGCTATATCGGTTAATCGGATTAGAAGAAGTAAGAGAAGTGGAAAACATCAAACCATACATGTCTGAGAACAAAACAAATCTCCCATATCTAAGGAACGAAGATTGGAAGAAGATAAAAGTTCAAACAGAGACAGTAAACAAGGTACTCGCGTACATCATAACAGACACTATCACAGACCTAAACAACTTGATATATGCGGAGGCAAAATCAGTAAGTATGAAACTAAGAAAAGAATGGACCGACAAAACCTATAAGACCTCGTCTTTACGGCCTACCAAAAACGCATAAGGAAAATATACCCGTAAGACCGATTCTCTCTATGGTCGGGTCGGTTCAGCATCAGTTAGCTAAATGGTTGGCTGAATTGCTTCAACCTGTGCTTGAAGTATATTTGGCCAACTGTATTAAAGATTCATTCACTTTTACTGAATATATACGTAATTGCCCTTTTTTGCTGAGAATAAGTTTATGTGTTCTTTCGACATCAGCAGTTTATTTACATGCGTTCCCTTACAAGAAACCATCGATATTTGTGCTGATGTTTTATATCGCGGTTTCTCAGTTGGTCCTATTATCTCTGAGGAGGTCTTCGTAGAACTGATGCGGTTTGCTACCATGTCTGTCGAATTCAGTTTTGATAATGTCATGTATCAGCAAATCGACGGCATTTCTATGGGGTCACCCCTTGGTCCTGCGTTGGCCAATATCTTTGTAGGTTTTCCGAGCATAATCTTTTGGCCCGTATCAATGAACCACTTACTTATTTTCGATACGTAGATGATACATTTTGCGTGTTTAACAATGAGTCAGATTCCATATTATTCCTTAATGCACTCAATCAATTACACCCAGCCTTAAAGTTCACTTGTGAGAAGGAACACAACTCCACCCTTCCTTTTCTGGATGTATTAGTGCATAAATCTGATTCATTGTTTTTAACATCTGTTTTCCGAAAACCTACATTTACTGGTTTATATTGTCACTGGGACTCTTTTTGTCCCATACAAAGAAAAATAAATCTTATTAAGTGTTTGGTTCATCGTGCTTTAAGGATTTGCTCTGAATCCCTGATTGATTCGGAGATTGAATTTATCAAAGAGGTGCTCGTTGAAAATGGGTACCCTCTCGATATTGTTAATTCTAATATCGTTACTAAGATCGCCTATTTTAACAAGCCTAAACTTTTTGGTCCTCCAAAATGCCCGGCGTACCCTAGATTACCTTGGTTGGGTAATATTAGCATAACATTTGCTAATCAAATTTCTGTAGCTGTGCGTTGGTGTTACCAGGCATCTAATCCTAGAATTGTTTTTTCTGCTCGACCTTTGCTCAAATCTATTCATAAGGATGTTCTCCCACCCCAACATATCAGTAATATTATTTATCTATTTAAATGTCGGTGCGATGCCGTATACGTGGGAAGAACAGTGCAAAGGTTTGAATCAAGAATCAAACAACACATCCCCCCTGCCATAATTTAAATAATTTAGTTAATACATCCGGGTCTGCTTTTGCTGCCCATCTCATAAATAGCGCCGAATGTGCGTCGACGTACACTAGTGACTGGTTTTCTGTCATAAGTAGATCGCATTCTCTATTCCACCTCAAAGTCCTGGAAGCCATATATATCAAGTATTTGTAAGCAAAAGAAATGGCTTTTAGGACTTAATGTGATCAACTTATGACTCTCCTCCCCATATTTTTTTTTCTCCTAAACTTGTCACTAGTTTTCATTACAAATTTTGTTAGGTTTTAGTCGTATTCAATCACTTCCACGTTTTACTCTGATGAGTGTGGACGAAAACCGGTTCAGTACATTAATTAATTTCTTTTTAATCGTTTTCTCTCGTTTTTATATTTGTTTAATCTCATTCTACCCTCCCAAAAATGTCCCAAACGTCCGTATTCCTCGCCATATATATATATATATATATATATATATATATATATATATATATATATATATATATATATATATATATATATATATTGTATTTTGAAGTCCTATAAACAGAGATAGTATTTTAAATTAATGATCGAATGCCAGTATTTTGGGGTTCAAAAACTGAAATCGGTGAAGCATAATTTAATTTTATATCAAAGACCTATGATATTAGTTGTGTTTTCGAAATGGCAAGATTCCAATTCTCGCTCTATCTTATCTGTAACTTTCGCAATGTTGTTATTGAAAGGGTAGAAAAAACATGAGATGAATAAATAGTTTTTTTTATAATAGCCGACATAAAGAATAAGCGCTTATATATATATATTTATATATATATATATATATATATATATATATATATATATATATATATATATATATATATATATATATGAAGCAAGTTGAGATACACAAAATTAGAGCATTATTGATATCAGTTCCAAAAATTACAAACATAACAGTTATTCGGCGTACAGTCGTTTCGAAGACAATTTGGGTAAATTTATGTTGCGTTATACTTCTGATGAGTCAAAATAGTAACTTCATCAGCGGCTTTTACAGCATAACATACAGAAGTCATTTAAGAAAAATAAACTTCAAATGTCAGTGTTATTTCAAAAACAACATATATAAAGTGAATATTGTAGACAACACCTATTAAGCCACACTATATTACCCCATTAGTAAGTTCAAAGATGATAATAGCAATGAAAGTACATAAAAACAGTAAATTAAATTCAACACACCCCATCAGATTATAAGACCTGAGCTAACTAGGTCATCACTCCCGACATGCTGGGTTGGTGTAGGTGAGGGATGGTTGGCATTCGCCTGGGTTCCGGGTTGTAACCAGATACACTCCAGCGAGCTCTTCCTGGAAGAATACCAAGACGGCGTGATTGCTCCTATTTTTCATTTAGAAATCGCCAGTCTTACTAACACGTCTGATGATTCTCGTCCTAGCGAGAAGAAATAACGTATAAAGTGAAAGGACTGGATTGTTGGCTTGAGTTATTTCGCTCTAACTTCTATTATTGCTCTGTTTATACATTGTGCTCTCCGATCAAGATTTCCTACAGAACTTCTTCTCACTCGAATCTGTCTTAATGTTTACGCTGTAATGACATAAATTTCGCTTAAATTATCCGCACCCCCGAGTCATTTTTAATGGCCGTGAGGGTAGTGTGAAAGCGTGCAGCTCCAAAGGTTCGCGCTTCATGACCGTTTGAAATTATCACTTCTTTACACCGAAGAGAGCAATAACCTCGAAACGACGTCGTGTGTAGGAAAATACAACTTAATATTTGTTAATAAATATTATTTAGCCCCTTTAAGTAAAATTAAAGTTGAGCACTGTTAGGAGATATTTAAAAATAGACATTCACTTAGCTACAAAGCAAGACTTCGAGTAAGCACGTTCAGTTTTTTAGTCTGTCTTAATGTTTACTCTGTAATGGCATAATTATATCTTAAATTGCTCGTACCACTTGAATTTGAAATTACCGTGAAAGTAAAGTGAAAGCGTGCTGATCCAAAGGTGGCTCTGTGAACCGGGCCGCGCCTTATGACCGTCAGTCATCATCACTTCTCAATATTGAAATAAGCAATAAGCGCGAAATGACGTCGTCTGTTGGTAAATACAAATTAATATTTATTTATAAATATTATTATTAAGATTCTTTAAGTAAAATTAAAGTTGAGAACTGTTTGGAAATATTTAAAAATAGATATTCACTTAGCTACAAAGCAAGACTCTGAATAAGGTGGTCAAGTACTCTTGTATGTCTTAATATTTACGCTGTAATGCCATAAATATAACTAAAATTCTCCGTACTACATGGTAACTTTAAATGGCCGTGAAGGTAGAGTGAAAGTGTGCAGATCCAAAAATGGCTCTGTGAACCGGGTTTGCGTCTATGACCGTTTGAAATTATCACTTCCTGACACCGAATAGAGCAATAAGCTCGAAACGACGTCTTATGTAGGCAAATATAATTTAATATGTGTTTATAAATATTATATATAGTATATGTATACATACCGGGTGTTGAAGAAAAATCCGACACTTACCAAAAAATAAACGAAATACCAGGAGGTGGTGAGGAGCGTGCTGAAGCCCTGGATGGGCGAGATCGCTGCCGGACGCCCCTACGTTATTCAACAGGACTCCGCTATTGCATACAAGGTTCAGATGACCCAGGCGTGGCCGGTCAGCAACATTCCTCACCGCTGGACGTCTAGCTTGTGGCCACCTTCCTTCCTGATTGCAACCCCCTTGAATATTCATTTAGGGCGTTCTCGAAACCAAGACTAACAAGCAGCTCGCAACACGGTCGACTCTTTGAAGGCTACCATCGTGGAAGCGTTTGCCGCTATAGACAAGGCCATGGTCGCCAAAGCGTTGCACCTCATTTTGCGCCCGCGTGTATATAGTTGTCTCCGCCATCGATTGTTATATTGAAAAATAATATAGTATGTATTAGCAGTTGCAAAATAAACTGCCGGGTCTGTGCATATACGACCTTTGTTTTTATTACCTATCTACTTTTTCTTATTGTCACGTGTCGAATTATGTTGCACCCTATATATAAAATGCATTTAAAAAGGATGGGCGGAAATGTCTCAAAGGCCCTTTCGACTATCATCTCGCCAGGAGAAAATCGATAGTTTTCAATCAATAATATCGTCGAAAGAAAGAGCAAACGGGGAATTGAATGTGCAAAAATTAACGATGAAGCGATTAAAAGAAGTGAATTTAATGGTTTCGTTAAAAAACGATTAAAAGGCACTACGTTAGGGGAAAAAGGGAGGGAGTTCAAAGTTCCTCAAAGAGATTTAGCGATCTGACAAATTCCTTCTGCCGGCACAAGGAAGGTTAGCGAATAGCGATAGAGACAGATTCCAATATTTTCAAATGGTTCTTGGAATCTGCTCTATGCAAGACCTCACAACATTTGAAAATATTGGAATCTGTCTCTATCGCTATTTGCAAACCTTCCTTGTGCCGACAGAAGGAATTTGTCAGATCGCTAAATCTCTTCGAGGAACTTTGAACTCTCTCCCTTTCCCCCCTAACTTTTAATCGTTTTTTTTAACGAAATCATTAAATTCACTTCTTTTAATCGCTCCATCGTTAATTTTGGCACATTCAATTCCGAGTTTGTTCTTTCTTTCGACGATATTATTGATTAAAAACTATCGATTTTTCCTGACGAGATGATAGTTGAAAGGGCTTTTGAGAGATTTCCGCGCATCCTTTTTAAATGCATTTATAAGTTTTGTACCTCAAAACATTTATTTAATATATATATATATATATATATATATATATATATATATATGGACACATACACATACACATATAACGAAATAGGAATAAACGTTAGAAAGCAAATAATATAGACGCATATCATTTAATATTCTTAAATTATTATAAACTTTGAAAAGACAGCTAGAATTAACTAATATTGAAGCTTGCATTGGTATCTGAACACTTTAGTATGCAGTAAAATTAAGTCAAGGGGTACATGAATAAAACTTTTGTTGGGCCAATATCCAGTTTTGTGAATTTGCATAATTTGTCAATTTCTGTCAAAGTAGTTTCTTTTCTTCGAAAAACATAGTGTTAACTTTAATGCACTAATCATTTACCAATAAAAAAGATTCCGTTCTCTTTTCTATATTTTTGTATACATGTTATTGGGGCTCCAATTTTGTAGACCAAGTAAGGCCATCACCCCCAACATTACTTGGTTTCTTGGAATGATAAGAGTGATTAGATATGAAAACAAGTCCCTTCAGATTACTTGTTACCCTAGGACGAAGACTTATGTAAGTTGTACTGTAATTCCAATATCACATCAGAGGTATAATGAGGTGTATGAATGTCAGAAAAACGTGATTTACTTAGACAAATTTACAAATTAGGCCTATTAATATATTAACAAATCAAGCTATTTGTTCAGCAAAAAGTTTATTAATTACCGCTTGGAACGTTGATTAACTTTATTTAACACGTTGCTCGGGGCCATACAAAACAAAGTAGAAGAAGTTAAATAGCATGTGTAATATTTAATATTAAAACTTCTATGTATATCTTTCTATGTACCGCTATCCGTCTCTTTAATTTTTTATAATTTCTCTTTTAATACTGTGATGTTAGTTAGGAGGCCTTCACAAAAACTGCTAAACGTACCCTAAAAATCAAAGTATGAAGATAAATAATGTTGATAATCATTATTGATCCCGGACTACGCTGAGTAGAACAAATAGTATCGGTATTTCAGAATAATATGAAGATAAATTATGTTGATGAAGACAATACTCCGAAGACATTTAATATATACCAAATACCAAATGTAATAGTGTAATCTTACAGTTTTTGATCCTGGACAACGCCAAGTAAAACAAATGGTCCTGTAAATTTCTAATTTCTCCCCTTCTCAATTTTAACATATTAAGAAAATACGTAATGTTGATGAAGTCAAAAGTCCGAAGAGATTTACTATATATTTATTTATCAAAAGTAATATTGTAATATTACAATTTTTAGTCTCAGACAACGGTGAGAAGAACAAATGGTCACGCTCAATACCTAAAATCTTTTGAGGGTCAGTTAGTTTATTAAAATCACGTCAATAACTTGTTTCTTGTCCTCCCACTTCCCTATGACATCATTTCCGTATTAGTTGTAGGAATGACACAGGTAAGAAGTTAAAGCCTGAGCGAGTAGACCTCCTTCTTTCTAGAACTCTACTCAGACCGACAAAATCAAGGACGGTAACGGTCAAATACTACATTGTGATTTATCCAGAATAAGCCTCTAGTAATTTTGATCCCCTTCATACGCCACTTCCGTCTGATGTCATTTCCGGTTAAATTTTAGGAATGACTTGCAATTTTTACTAATTACTACATAATATCATTGTTTTTCTTCCAAATTAATACATAATTACATTGAATTTAAACTGAAAATAGCTGGAAAATGCCCCACCTTTACTAAATCTTCTCCAGGCTTTAAGAGGTATCATTAAATGAATCAATGTTTGAAAATTATAGATATTGTTCAACCGAAGCGTCGGATTTACAACTAATTCCAATTTTGTTTCTGTTTGTTTCGTATTTTCCAAGTTCTAGCTGGACACATCACAACCTACACACAGACGTTTGTCCTTTATATATTAGAAGATAAGTACAATAGGGTTCTGTAATAGTGATGTTGAGTGATTATTTCATTGTACACTATCATGTATTTGCATATATTCCTGTATTGTTTTGTCACCGTCTATTCATTAATGTGCTAATTCTTTTCATCGATCGAAATTAAATTATCCGAGTCTTTACAATCACAGACTGTAAAAAGGAAATGTGAGTGTTTTTTTCGATAGCCATGGTTCTTTTCAGAAAATAATTCCATTTAGAAGAATTATTAACCAACAAAACATCATTGATAACAAATGGTACTAATTAGAGAATTGCCCCTAGTTTTGTCTCTACGAGTCGTGATCGTGTCCAGTTTTGAATTGTTCTCTTCTCTCTGCATAGACGATTTTTTTCATTTAGTTCTTGCTTGTTTGTTTATTGGTATCGTCCGAATGACGCCGACGTGCCAAAAAGGAAGGTTTGGCGATGAAAATAGAAAGAAAAATACATAAAAATCGTACAAAGAAACAAATATTTTAAATGAACATTTTCCGTGAACGAAGTAATTTATTGTGGAAGAGAAACGTATAGCTGCATTGTCTTTGTTAGAAACATTAAAAAAGGTAGGGAAAAAACAAGAAAAAGAAGAGGAATTGATAAAAATAATCAATAAAGGTGGAAGTAATGATTTATTTTGAACAAAGCTAGACTCCATACATAATAAAACGGATGCACTTCCTTGAAATATTCATAGATCATTGTTAATTCGCATACTAGCTAATGCCTACGTCGACGGCGGGTGAAAGGTTACACAAGGAGTTCAGGTATAATTTGATACTATTAAGAAAGGAAAAGAAAACGTCATATATTAGCCAATAATGTATGTATTCTCAAAATTCAATATAGTTCGCCCCAAAAAGCTGCAGTGAGCTTTTACTACGGTTTCCTGGTGGAACCTGAACGCAGAGAATGCGGGTTTCGCGTCGGCCTTCGAGAGACGCCGGGACACTAGTTTGATCCAGGCAATCAGCAACACGGAATAAAGTTACATTGACAGTTTATTCATGCATTAGTTGAGATACTGCTACGGGCTCCACCATGTGTGTATATCGACTAAATTATGTTCATAATGTATATGCGCGCTTGTGCTTATTTACCTGGCTTCTGACGTAAACTCGTTCCTTTACCATTCTCCCTCGCTTTGCCGTTCCACGTTCAATCTATTTCTTTTTCCAATGGTCTTCGAATTGTTTCCATCTATTTAAATATATTGTTTACGTCATTATTTAGAATATAAACATTTCTTGCATTAATTCCGAAAGTGGTACTTTTGCGAATATTATTTGTTTATCAACATTCAAATAACCAACTGACCGAATTTGAAAACATAATTTGAGTACCTAATTTTTATTTTTCCATTGTTCATTGACTGATGTCATAAAAGGTCCTAAAAGAAAACTGTGTTTTAAAAATTCATGAACAACTGTGTTTCAATAATACTTCGACATTTTATTGTTTATGGTTCCGGGTCCTTCGCCAGTTATTCATGGCAAATTAAACGTCTCTTGGCTTCATCGTGTTATGTTAGTAATTAATTCGCGGTAAAGGGTTTGCCCTGGCAGTCTGTTATCTGACATGTCATAAATGTGACCAACCTATCTCAGCTGAACATTTTTACAATCATTATTTAACAAATATAAATCATTTGTAATTAAAATTATAAAAGAAAACATTTAAATTTCATGAAGTTCAAAACGCAGTTATTTCATCCGATATCTAAAAATGAAACTGCAAAGTAAACATTCATGTTATACTAATTATACAACGAAACAATACTTCCTTCAGTTCACCAAGTTGTATCTTCTTAACTTAAACATAGGAGATACTTCATAAGTTAATCCGGTGCATTAAAATTCGTTCAATTATCTCTTTTTTTGAATTTAGATTTCGTGTTTAAAAATACGTGTATCGTATATTGAGAAAACAATTTAGTTGTTTCCAATAAGTTGAGAATAATATAATAGTGGAGAAAGAAGTGAGTAAAAAAACATTGCCAGAGGATTGTGTGGGTCTGTGAGAATATGATTGAAAACTGCTGTTATGATAGAATGTCTTTGTTATATTTCATTTTTATACCTATTCTCGCATCTTATTTATCAGCTTCTTTATTACACCCTCTAAACAAGACAAAACTATTAATGCACGGAACATTTGTAATAATATATGTAGGACACGCAAAACAAGGTTACAGAACAGGTGTAGCGTACCGAGAAAGGAGTGGTGACGTAGCGAACAGAAAAGTCGCTTTCCGGAAGTGATGTACCATAGACAGACGAGGCAAAAAGAAAGACTAGACAGTGCCTCGTTAGTTCAGTGTTACGAGGCTAGGAAGACGTGTTTTCGAAGGACTTCTTTCCTTCCCCTACGAAGGCGTGCTGCGGAAGGCTCATAGTGTGTGATTTTGTAAGAACAATTGAAGGAAAAAGTAAATTAGGTAAAATATTAAAACTCACAATAATAAACTACTGTTGTTATTACATATTGCTTATAACCGCAGAGAGAGAGAGAGAGAGAGAGAGAGAGAGAGAGAGAGAGAGAGAGATAGAGAGAGAGAGAGAGAGAGAGAGAGAGAAAGAGACGATATGCTTCCACTGCTACAACTGTTAATGCGAACAACACCAGGTGTAACAGACATCACACGACGCTCACCGATCATATCTGTTTACTTGGTGAAAATTTATCCGCTGTGTTCCGAATGCCCGTTTGGAGCCCTGCCCCAACCCCCTAATGAAGTTCAAGAGCTATGATACAGGTTTACATAATTGATACAATATTAATATGCAGATAACATTCTGTTCACTATTTCATGTCATTTTTAAGATTATTTCTTAATCGACCCAATTACATCTAACATGATCTGAGGTGGTAACTTATTCCAAAATATATTACGTGGACAAAAGGTGTTTAGGATATTGTCTAGGAGTGAGCGTGGTTACAAAAAGTGCGCGGAACAATATTTATGTTAAGATTCGAATTTAGTTAGCCTTTCGGGTGCTTGTGTGCGCAAATGCAGTTATAAATTATGAGATTTAAAAATAAAATTACAGGAAAACTTAATGAAATACTTACTCGTTATTGAAAAATATTAGCGTATACCGTTAACCAAGCAAAATGAGTCAGTAGAATTAAAAAAAAAATCAAATTAATGTATGTATAAGATTAGCGATTTTACGATGTAGTGACGCCATTTGTCTTCTTTATCTTAGAAAATTCACGTTAATTATTCAAACTAAATGTTTGATTACCTCCCTTGAATGGCTAGCAATGGCGGTGTTTGAAGATTATGAATATTAGTTACATGTCTTAAATAAAAAAAAAATTTGATATTTTCCGTAATTTTCGGTAGACGCTAATATTTTTTAATGGCAGGTAAGTATTCATAATGTTTTCCTGTCATTTTATTTTTAACTGCCATATTTTATAATCGCGTCTACACACACACACATACACACACACACACCGAATTTCCTTGTTGTGATAATAACGAGAGTTGCCGGTGGGTTAGCTTAGGAATGCATGAAAACAAAAAAAATTGGATGGATCCAATCGGTAAGATAAAAACCGGGTGAAAGAACTTTGCCACTGGGTAACAAGGCTGTCCTACAAGGGTGGTATCGGCCCCCTGTGTTAATAAAATAGAAGAGTATGCGTAAAGGATCACATAAAGTAACTCATGAAAATTTCTTTTGATTTTTAAGTGTTTATTTGTTAAATTGAAAATTCTGTATGTGGCTTGCCGAAAAATATGAGGGGCCAACCTGTGACACATGTAGTTTCTGAAATTAGTCTTAATAATGACTTTAAACATCCCCACTATAGTAATATAAACTAATAGATTACTGTAGATCTACATCGATTTAAATAAGGACAGGTGGGAAGAAAAGTGTTCATTTGTTTAGCAATGGCCCATTGATTGAGGAAAATAGACCACTGTTTCGATGACCCGTTATTTAGAGTTCGATTTGCTTAAAGAGACCGACACTAATTTTATTCATGAAAACGGTATAATGTTAATTACTATTTTGTAAGATCTCCTCAATCCTAATCCCAGTAATGTTTTGGTATAATTTGTTTATTTTAATGGCAAAGGAACACATTGTCGCTTTCTATTTATTTGCCTCCCCACGAGGTAAGAGTTATACACAAGGTGTGTTTTTTATGTGGAGAAAATCCAGCACCCCCCCAAAAAAAAGAAATAAGCACTCCGTGCTGTAAAAAGAAAGATTGGTCAATCTAGAAAGATTTATCTACACCGACGAGGACAGAGAAGATAATGTGTTGTATAAGAAGAGATACTAGTCTTTGCTTGTAGCAATCTTGGGAAAGTTAATGTCGAAGCACAATACTCAATTCCAATTAATCAGAACACACGCTTTTATTTTATCCATAGTCGGAAGGAAGTGAGAATTTTACATACATCACATGGCATTCACAAATTGTCACCGATTAAGTACTGACTAGGCTTAACATCGCTTTTCTCGTAAGATCAACGAACTTAGGCGACGTTAAGCCTTGTCAGTATTAAATCAGTGGCAATTAGGGAAGACCAGGTGCTCTATGTAAAAGACATCTATCGAATTCAAATTAATCTACAAATGAATTATGCACGTAAAAACATGTAAGATTTCGGCATAAAATAACCGAACTATCGTTCATATGCCGTACAAGCCAATAATGAAAACAATGTGACTTAACCGCGGTTATTTTTGTATAAACTGATAATCACCGTACATGCTCGGTATTGATACTAAATAAGCAGTGACGTATATCTCAATAATTCGTATCTTTTTCACGCTTTACTTTTTAGACTGTTTTATCTTCTTATTATTATTTTTCTGCTGTTGTTATTTTCTCGAATCTCACTCTTTTGTCACTTGTTTCCACTATAACACATCTGTGCCCCACTATAACATATCTGTGTCTAACTATATACATCTATATCTATAATCAATGCCCATGTTCTAATTGTCAATTGCTGATTAAGTTTTATTAGACTTGGCTACTGTTGCTGATAGATGGAGAACAGTTCTAGGTCTTTTAGGCAATCGGTAACTATGAAACCCCCATTTTCATTAATAAATTTTTCATGATAGTACGAAAATAAATAGGGATAAACGAGCCCTATTCTGTATACAATCTTAAGAACTTTGATAATTAATAAAATAAGTAAAGTGGTCGACCATAGTAATGGGCGACCCGAAGGCTCCCTTTTCATAAGCTTCTACATAGATTGCGCAACTTACCCTTAGTCCTAACCTTATAAGACTGAGTGTTTAGATTTAATTACCATTTTTGAATCTTTGGTATGACTCGACCAAGGATTGAAGCTTTGCCTCTTGGCTCATTAGCGAACACTAACAATTATGGTAAATATATTATACTAGCGGGGCTACCCGGCGTTGTTTGTGGTCATAAACGCATATAATTGCGTGTGTAACATCTTCATATTAAAACTTCTATTTCTCTCCCTCTCTCTATAGCCGTCTCTTTATCTTTCTACTTTTCTCCTCCATGGTCGCCCCATTTTAAAATTGACATATGTCCCATTTACATTGAATTTAAGCCATAATATTTAGAGATCGAATAAGCAAGATTCCCCGACTATCAGTTACTTCTTAAGACTCCTTAAGCTAAGGCTTTAAAATGAAGGCATTTTATAGAACCAAAATTATATAATATCGGAAACAATTTTCTCAGCGGATTCTATGATATAGCCCCTGCCCCCGAATGTCACAGATTATCTTCGACTTTTAACATTAGTCACATTTATACTCGACCGGTGCCCGAAAATTAGGTAAAAAATGTGTCACCCGGGAATATACCATTCTTACACTTCTCTATGGACTAATTCTGCATATTTTTACTCCATTTTAAACGCTTTGAAACGATTGTTTTTTTAAGTAGCGATTTTCTTAATTAAAGACGTCTCCTAAAATACGTCGTTGTGTGGCTCGATGCAAAAAATTTTTTGTAGTGAGAGGGTTACCGAGGTGGACATGAAGTCTAACAGTGATTTTGTGAAATACACTTTTCTAATAATTCTAACAATTCGCACCAGACGTTCCGTCTCTAAAATGTTTTGTTTCGTTCCGGAGTTTGGTATGGATGAGAAGATTTTACCCTCTTTCTAAAGTACTGCATTAATTGTGTGGTTAAATATATGTATATGTATGTACGTAGATAGTTGTGCGTGTAGAAGTACTCATATACAATATTTTTGACGAGTAATCATTATCATTACTGCTTATTAAGTTTTACTTTCTCGTTCACTGAAGTCTTTTTTATTATTTTGTTTTCGTATTTCTACGGGTTTCTTCGTTTTTCTAGTTCACGAAAAGTGTCTCTCTCTCTCTCTCTCTCTCTCTATATATATATATATATATATATATATATATATATATATATATATAAAGAAAACAGCCAGAACACACGGAATTCGTATTAGAAACGCGTGCTTTCAACGCCTTTATTTTATGTTCAATATTAAGCAACTGCTTATTTTCGTTCAACTTCTCTATGTACCAGTAGCTTAAATAATTTTAAAGTAGCCATCCGATTAGTCTAAAATTCTGACGCATGCTATTTGAAGGTAAGTACTTAGTTATGTATTGATAAACTTTTCTCATATTTCATCATACTTATCACCCCGAAAAATACATACACCCCCACATATATATATATATATATATATATATATATATATAAATATATATATATATATATATATATATATATATATATATATTAGCGAGAACGTAGAAATACCTGGTATAGTATTCAGGCGCGATACTACCCTAGTAGCGAGATGGACCAGAACATTTTGTTAGATTATCCATCTAGGAGAAAACCTGATTTCTACATCGTCTCCTAGTAACCTTGATTCAGCTTGTCACTGAAACCAGACTTTTTATAAAGAGACTGTGTTCTGCTTGTCGTACAAACGCAGAACATGCTCATCTACATGTACATATATTTGTATAAGATCCACGATGATGAAAGCCTGTAAAAATAAACTGGGCCTGCTGTACAATATGCGCGACCACAATCGGTCATAGCAATTTTTATGAAGATGGCATTCTTCTGTTAAAAAGTGGAAATAATCATATATATATATATATATATATATATATATATATATATATATATATATATATATATATATATATATGAAGAGTTTACATGCAAAACGCAATAAATCACATTTATTTACATTGTGACCTTAAAAACTAAAAAAACGATTATATTAAATCAAACTGACCAATAGTGTATTTAAATTAAACGCAAATAATTTAAGATAAAAGCTGATTTCAGGGCGTGCTAGAATATTTAAATGCAACACGTTTTATAATAATAATTTCGTATTTTTTAAAATGGCGTTCATATCGTTTGTCATTCGAACTTTTCATATATATATATATATATATATATATATATATATATATATATATATATATATATATATATATATATATATATATTAAAAATAACCGACAATTTTTGTCTGGTTATCTTAGTATTGATCCCTTCAATTTTCCGGATTAAAATCTTAATCTCGGAAGAAAATTGGCTGATGAAACTGCCGTAATGTACATGTTGGTCCAGAGTACTTCCTGACCCGTTTGGGTCACTCGTCAGTGGAATAATGACAAACGGGTAAAGACCTGGATGGAGATTTATAATTAATTATCGCGGGAAAATTTAAATATGAAACTATATTTATTAGGTATTATAAGCATTTAAGTATATTAGTACTAGTGTTAAAATTAATCTTGTTAATAGCAGGTTTTTTGTTTTAATGAGTAAAGCTTCTAGTATGTGGAGTTTTTGTGTATTAGTATTATGTTCTAAGATTTTAGTATTGTCTTCGAGAAGTTTTCGGATTTGCGAGCGGGGACAGGAATGTTCATTAGTGAGGTGTCTAGCTATAGCACTATTATCGGATAGATGCATGGTCAACCTCCTGAACAGAGTCGTGGTAGTCGAGCCAATATATACGTGTTTTCCTTGGTTGTCGGAGACACAGTCTCCCAATGGACATTTAAACTCGTATACTAGGCCCGTCCTATCCAAGACTTTAATCGAGGGTGAAGAATTATTTGTAATGATAAGATTAGTTGTTTTAGTTTTATTGTAGTAAATAATTAGTTTAACTTTTTTATTTGGGTCGGTGGGAAGTACGTTTTTATTAATAATATTTTAAAAACCCTGTTCATCTGTTTTATAGTTATGGTGAAATTGGTTACAGTAAAATAGTTTTATAGTCTTGTTGAGTGGAGAAATGGATTCTGTTTGTCATTATTCCACTGACGATGGACCCAGATGGATCAGAAAGTACTCTGGACTAACATGTACATTACGGCAGTTTCATCAGCGAATTTTCTTCCGAGATTAAGATTTTAATCCGGAAAATTGAAGGGGTCTATACTAAAATAACCAGACAAAAATTGTCGGTTATTTTTAATAATACGTGGCTTAAGGAAAAAATGCTGCCTCGATATATATATATATATATATATATATATATATATATATATATATATATATATATATATATATATATATATATATATATATATCGTTTTTATACTTACAATACAACCTTATTTATTGCAACTTAGCGGAGAGTTACACAAAGGATGTGTTAGTTCACTATAACATGGAGTGAATATAAATTACACAGAGTTTTCAAGCGTTTCAATTAAATCGTAAGTATCGATGAACGCCCAAACTAATGTATAGTGGTATTTAAAATAAGAAATGTATGCTATTCCATAAGTAACTGAACACTGGTCATTTGGCCTTTATTAAAACACAATATTACACACACACACACACGATATATATATATATATATATATATATATATATATATATATATATATATATATATATATATATATATATACCACCATCAAAATGAGGAGGAAGAAAAAACAACTATAGGGCAGTCTCGCTTGACAAGGTTGTATTTTACAACGAAAATTCGCAATAAAAAAATTTAAATGAATGAATTTTTCATTCATAAAATATTGCACGATTGTTGATTTTCAAAAATATTTAATACATTCTATTCCGTGCTTCAAAGATGTTAACTTCCTTACTTTAAAAAATAGCGCCAATCTGCGCATGACATCGACCAGACTAAACTTCTAACGTCTTAAAGAATTCGATGTATTTTCGACCCCTCGGGATTAATACCACCATCAAAATGAGGAGGAAGAAAAAACAACTATAGGGCAGTCTCGCTTGATAAGGTTGTATTTTAGAACGAAAATTCGCGATGAAAAAGTTTAAATGAATGAATTTTTCATTTATAAAAATATTGCACGATGGTTGATTTTCAAAAATGTTTAATACATTCTAATCCGTGCTTCAAAGATGTTAACTACCTTACTTTAAAAAATAGCGCCAATCTGCGCATGGCATCGACCAGACTAATTTCCAACGTCTTAAAGAACTCGACATATTTTTGACCCCTTGGGATTAATACCACCATCAAAATGAGGAGGAAGAAAAGGAAAAAAAAACAACTATATTTAAGTCTTGCTTAACAAGGTTTTATTTTACAACGAAAATTCGCGATGAAAAAGTTTAAATGAATGAATTTTTCGTTTATAAAAATATTGCACCATTGTTGATTTTCCAAAATATTTAATACATTCTAATCCGTGCTTTAAAGATGTTAACTTCCTTACTTCAAAAAGTAGCGCATGACATCGACCAGACTAAACTTCTAACGTTTTAAAGAATTTGACGTATTTTCGACCCCTCGGGATTAATACCACCATCAAAATGAGGAGGAAGAAAAGGAAAACAACAACCATAGGGCAGTCTCGCTTGATAAGGTTGTATTTTAGAACGAAAGTTCGCGATAAATTCTTTTTAAATGAATGAATTTTTCATTTATAAAAATATTGCACGATTGTTGATTTTCGAAAATGTCTAATACATTCTAATTCCTGCTTCAAAGATGTTAACTTCCTTACTTTATATATATATATATATATATATATATATATATATATATATATATATATATATATATATTGGTATAGAGAAATTAGAGTAATATTCGTACTGTCGGTTTCAAACACAGAAGGACTTAGTCATCCTGCTCTCTTCAGCTTCTGTTGTCATCTTATATGTCATGGTATATACATATATATATATATATATATATATATATATATATATATATATATATATATATATATATATATATATATATATATATATATGTATATATATATATATATATATATGTGTGTGTGTGTGTTTTTATATATAACATTAATGTGCGTAAACATTAATAAAAAATATATAAATATATGTATATATATATATATATATATATATATATATATATATATATATATATATATATATATATGGAGAGAGAGAGAGAGCGAGAGAGGGATATATATATATATATATATATATATATATAGAGAGAGAGAGAGAGAGAGAGACAGACAGAGAGAGAGAGAGAGACAGAGAGAGAGAGAGAGCGTTTCCACCATTGATTTCCACATTCCATACGAGAAATTCAGAGGCAGGACTTGGAAATATTTTATAAGGAAATATCCGCATCTTTTGAGGCAATTATTTCGAAGTAGTTTCACAGATAGTCCGGTCACGTCATAAGGATGAATGACCACCTAATTCTAAAACGGATGTTATTTGCCAGAGAAAGACTGTGGCATAGAAAACAAAGATGTCAAAACAAGGATATATAAAGACGTGCTGAAGAAAAGTCTCCGGTAGTGTGACATACCCCCCGACTGAACTCATCGAAGGAGCAAACAGCAAAACAAAATGCTATGCCATCACTAAATTATTGCCAGAGGGTTATCGTATGACATAACTGACAAGTATATGATCTATCAATATCCTGTTTGCTTACATCTATCTTAATCAAGTGTACGTCTTAAGGTTTTATTCAAATCACATAAAAAACAAATAACACCAAGTTGCCTGAAAAATTTAATCTTTAAGTAGTTTGATAACGTCTATCCGAATCTACTGTATGTCTCAATGTTTTATTCAAATCACTTAAAAACTAAATAACACCAAGTTGGTTTAAAAGTGTAATTTTTAAGTAGTTTGATAACGTCTATCCGAATCTACTGTATGTCTCAATGTTTTATTCAAATCACTTAAAAACTAAATAACACCAAGTTGGTTTAAAAGTTTAATTTTTAAGTAGTTTGATAACGTCTATCCGAATCTACTGTATGTCTCAATGTTTTATTCAAATCACATGAAAACCAAATTACACCAAGTTGCTTGAAAAGTTGAATTCTTAAGTAATTTGCTTACGTCTATATAGTACGTCTCACGGGTTTTTTCATATCAGATAAAACAAAAAATTCAAAGTTTCTTGAACATCATTTGAACGATTAATTTGCATGAAAAGGCAAAGTTTGAGTCGGATTTCTAAGTAGATTGATACATCTAACAAAACGTTTAGTCTATCTCAAGATTATTTTCAGATCATATAAAACCAAATAATTTTAAGTTGCTTGTAAATGTGTTGGCTAAATTACAAACGATTAATTTAGACGCAAATACAAGGTTTGAGTTTAATTTTTAAGTAGTCTTAACATGTTCAACATGTTCAATATGTTCAATTGAGATCATGTGATTTATTATAAAACAAGTCGTCTGAATTTATTTTGCTAAACGAGAGAATCACTAAACAAGATAATAAAACCATCGGCAATTGATCAAAATTCATCAGAGAACAACCTACTAAAATACCTTAGAAGTATTTCTAAGCATTTGCATATGATTATAGTGATGTTTCCTCTTAATAACTGCCAAGACGTATTATCCATTGAGTTTAATTATTTCTTTTTATTTTGACGGTTTCAATTTTAGTCAGGATGGGTTAAATTCCTCTCTGAAGGTCTGCCTTACTGTCACATTGTGTGCTACTTTCATATAATTTCATCTTCACAATTGACAATAAATTTTTGATCGTATTCAGAAATGTTATAGAAATAACTCCACACAAGGCATAATGTAAGGACTTAAAATTAAAATTAAAAAAAAATCATTCACGGTCAATAACTAGCCACCAATAAGTGTTATATGGATAGATTCTGACCAAGAAAACAGCAATTCTTCCCCATTTGTCATAAACATCGCCCATGGAATGTGAGGAGTAAACAACAAAATAAGGGAAACGAGAGTTACGAGGTGCGAAAATAAACCCAAGATCCACTTTCAAGACTTAATGATCTCAAATCTATCATCTTCTCCCTTATAAATATTTCACACTAAAAATATACGGATAAGCTTGTATAAATTATAATGCCCGTTGTCGTATATAAATGTACACTCTGCTTTGGAATTGCGAGGTTGAGACTTGCAGCATTCAAATAATATATTGTCCATTAGCGGGACTTAAGTCACAGCGTTGCCCGAGAAAATCCCAGAAACAAATAATCGCAACTGCTAGCAGTATATTGAACAGAAAGATTATTTTCACCTGAAATGCTAAGCATTTATCCACGATATAGAACATATTCATGAATAGAACTGTGGTTATTTGAACAGTTTAAATAATCATCGAATAAGGAAAAAAAGAAAAGATGATCAATAGGAATTCGTTTCGGAAAGTAATATGCAAAGTAAATAATCTTCAGACACGACCAAATATATTGGAAAGCTGATTTACATCAATTTTGGACATATATGTGGCCTGTTAATCTCACTGCCAGTGCAACGAATGACTCAACTTTATAAATATATAGATAAATTCGCAATGGATAGCAATGTTTAGTTTAACTAACTCATCGATTTTGAATGATCCAAAAATGATTACGTCGAAAATACGACTTATCTCAGATTTTCACCTCGAAATTATCGTTTTATTAAAGTAAGATCATTTATAGAACGTCATTGAAGCTGAATCGATTCCTAAAAACATATATATTTCACGTTCATAGACTTCAATATTTAACCTGCCATAACGTATAAAAAAATAAGACTTAATTTTGTTTTTTATGTTTGTAATATATTCAGCAATTCCTGTAACGAATTAATAAAGAATTTGTGCTGAATATTTTATACCTATTATTGTCAATTTCTACCATGCGGTTAAAATGATAATACATTTCTGAAACATATGTACACAAGAGTAAATATCGTTGTTTTTTAATTTTTCGAAGCAGAATTACAAAATATAAATTATATCATGTATTTTCTATTTTACTGAGTCATGATATATGAGCTCTGTTGGACTTTAGTTCTTAACCATTGAGCTAAATTCCACATGCGTTATTTACTTGTATACTGAAGATTTGTAATACTTCATTGTTTTATTTTCTAAAAATCGGTATTATTTGTCTTCTCGTGATATTAAAAAAAATATAGTTATTGAACTTGACCTTTCTTTCAATATATGTATATATATATATATATATATGTATATATATATGTATATATATAATCATCCATAAATAACAGTTTCGAGGTCTATGAATCATCAGTATAGTTTAATGTAGCTAGTGCATGCACGCCGAGTCCAACAGTTTAACAGAGATAGTTTTGCATCTTTTTTGAGATTTGATGATAGTTTTGCATCTGAAAAAAAATAATATTTGATTCTGCCTAGCCAATTATTTAAGAAAATTATCAATCTGTGTCTTTTACAAGATATGAAATTCAAATCAGTTTCATTGATCATCTATTCTATCATCTCCAAACATTTTTTTAGTACAGGACATAATTTTAAAAGCGCCTGTGTCTGCCAGCACAAACAAACTTCGACTTAAAAGGGTTCGAAAATAATTCATACATTTTTATATTTATTCACTTTGAATAAATATAGTATATATTTTGTAAATATACATTTTTTTAATCGCTTCTCTTATCAACGAAGCTGATCAAATACGCTGCTCAAATACGCCATATGTTTCCAAACGTAGTAACAGTCATTTTCATTCCTATTTTCCTATCAGCAAATCGATTATAAAATCGATTATAAGTATGTTTTTACTTATATTTACTCCAAACAAAGCACATTGTTGATTGTTAAGTTGGTCCATGGTATTTAACTTGAGGAGCCACAATTACAGCAAGTTCATCGGAACACATTCCGTTGAAGTAATTTTAAAACAAGCACAGGGATACAACACTGTGGCAATGGAACAGGGACTGGAGATAGGTAGACAGTGAGTAACCTTTTTGGTTCATCTCTAAAAGGGAGTGATTAAAAGTTGATGCACCAACCCAGATGTAGCAACAATATTCCATTCTATGGCGAATGGTGACCTTGTAGAGATATAAGATACTGGCAGGTGTTAGAAGTTTTCTAGCTCGGTAGAGTTAGCCCACCTTATTTGCAGCAGACTTGGCAGTATTTGTTCTATATATTTCTTCCAAGTTATGTTACCTGTGAATATTAAGCCGAGGGTTTGAATGTTGAACTCTCAGGTAGGGCGCTATTAGCCATGACAATCAGTACTTGGAAAGGTTTCTTATAATTGTAAACGGAAATGAGCGTAGTATTACATTTAAATGTTTGGTTTACTTCCACTACAAACCGAAACAGATTTACTAAGAATTCAGACATTGCCTTGGATATATGTGCTTTCGTTTTGTATACAACCTATTGTCATCAGCAAATATACCCATATCGAACGCAGTTCATTATTGAGGTCGTTTATAAAAATTAGGACTAATAAAGGTTCCAGTAAATCTACACATAAATGTTATGATGGTTATATTAAGAGCCATCTAGGACGACCTGCATCTACCTTTTGGTTAATAATGGTTTGATTATATTAAATATCCGTTCGGTAATGCCGTACGAATTAATTCTAATGAGAAGACTTTCTTGGCAGACATCGTCAATCGCTTTGGATATATCGAGCGCTAGCGTCCTCGCTCCATTTGCTTTATTCAGTGTATGGTATCTGAATTCAGAGATTACTGTTAGGATATCCACATTAGAACAGGTTTGCCGAACCCCAATACTGTTGATCTTCAAGTAGTTTAGCATAAACGAGGTAGTGAACTATCACTTGGTTGATTAATGCTTCAAACATGTTAACGAAGAGTGAGAGAAGACTGATGGGGTGATAATTGATGGACAGTTCTTACACCAAAATTCTGGAACACTGATACCACGGAGGCAATTTCCCAGCTATTAGGGACGCAAGATTCGGTAAGGCATTTGTTATAGAGTTTGGAGAGGACAGGGGCAAACACCACAGATACTTCTTTAATACTATATCAAGGATCAGATCGTGCCTACCAACTTTGGATGTGTTTAAGTTTTTTATGCTAGCCAGGGCATGGAAAGTGGTGATGACCATGTCATCAAGTGTAGCTTTTGTCCGTAATGAGGAATTTAGGACGTGAGTGGTTAATGGAGTCTAAAGGTAAGTTTAAGGCGAACCGTTAGACAAGTAGTTCAGCCTTATTACGTGTTAATGTGTTGTGAAATAAGGCAGAACTACTATTTAAAATCACGGGATCAATTTTCTTACAAAACTGCTTTTCATATACTTGCTAGAATTATATACACTTATATCTTTTTTGGTAGTTGTGTTCTAATTTATATTATTTGACAATGTTGGATATAGCTTTGTTTTACACTGTATATGTGTGTGTGTACCATTCTGCTAAGATACAATAACTTGAACTATTACCAATTATTTTATTTTTGTGTGTTGTGTGGTGAAAGAATTCTCAATTTATTGCTTTAGCCATTCATCTGCAAATTGCTTTGGCTGACAAATGTTTCATGTTATGTACAACTGACGGGATTCACGCCAAATTCTTACAGTTCTTAAAATTAGTTGACAAATAGCCCGATTTATGCATATGAATGAAAAGTTTTCTTTGAAAGTAAACTCTACAACGATCTGGTGTAATTTTTCCCGAAATCAGGTACCGAATACGTAGAAATAATATATATATATATATATATATATATATATATATATATATATATATATATATATATATATATATATATATATATATTATATATATATATATATATATAAATATAAATATATATATATAAATATAAATATATATATATACATATATATATAAATATATATATATATATATAAATATATATATATATATATATATATAAATATATATATATATATATATATATATGTGTGTGTGTGTGTGTGTATTATGAAACTAAAAGTATACTTTTAGAGGATAGAACATATAGTGAAATGGTTTAAGCTCAATATACGAGATAGAACAATTATAAAAGATAAATGAAAGAAGAGAGATAAAGATGTACGAATGACAAATCTATTTCGACTTCAATTGTTCAATGCAAGGTGTACTCGGTACACCTTTCTATGTGATTCCTCTGATGATGGTATTTTAATCTTTGAAAAGCCTTTGCTTAAGGAAAGACAAATAAACATGTTTTTACTGAGTACCCTTTGCATTACACAATCGAAGTTGAAATAGATTTGTCCTTCGTACATCTTTATCTCTCTTCTTTCATTTATCAAAATTAATATACATATATATATATATATATATATATATATATATATATATATATATATATATTAATTTTAAGTAAATAATTATCTTACCTACATACGCCAGCATTTCAAGCTTTCGCTCTCATCAGACGGACGCAAGGTCCGAACCCTTGCTGCAGAATCAACCTAGACTCCGCAAGCAAGCATAATAACCATATAACCACGAGACATTACCACATCAAGAAGGGAATTTAAGTTCTATTCATGCGAAGATGGGCAAATATAGAAATACTGACTAGATATTCAACGAACGTTGTCGGAATATACCTTATAGCTACGTTTTCAGTCTATTTTTAACTTCCCCGAACAGGGCCAAACTTCAATCTTATTAAAGGGGTTTATAACAATATTAATTTTAAGTAAATAATATTAAATTATTTTTACCTACATACGCCAGCATTTCAAGCTTTTGCTCTCATCAGTGTAGGGAATGATAATCTCAGACACTCGCAAGGTTCGAACGCCTGCTACAAAATAAATGTAGACTCTGCAAGCAAGCGTCATAACCATATATAAATATATGAATTATTTTCAAATCATATTCTCAAAAAGAGTACATACAATGGTATGCAAATAGTTTACAGTTGTTTACAGATGCTGTTTATTACAATTAGGCAATATATAAAAACGCATTATTCTAAACAAGCATTTGATGATCGAACCCTGATCTCCCTGTCCATTAGCGAACCTCTTAACCATTATGTCAAATGAACCGGTAGTATTCAGTATTATGTGATTTTGTTACATCAACAGTCAGTTTATGCATTACATTCAAACTTCGGGTTCATTACTTAATTCTAAACACATGTAAAAGCCTTTTAGTAATAATCTACTGTACTGTGATTTTTAGCCCGACGGTGTCTTAAATTCAGTTTACTATTTAAGAAATATAAACAAAGAAATACACGAATAAGAAGAGATACGTATTCGATGCTATTCTTTATTTACCAAATTAACAATTGAATTAAAACAAAATTGCAAATATTGTTATTTATTTTGATATATTGTATGTGTACTATTGTTTTGTTTTACCGACTGTATTATTTCTCTTCGATTTTGAATAATCGATGAAGTAAACACGGATTTACGTCGACTGAAAAAATATCCTTCTTCAACCGAAGGAACAGTTAATAAGATTTATCATATTTGTGATTAGTACGTGTATTTCTATGGGAGGCTCTATCCGTCTTTCCATCCGTCTGTCTGTCGGTATGTCCTCTTTCGGTTTGAAATCGCATTTTCATGAATAAACGCGATGATTAAATAGACGTTTCTCATAATAGATGTCTCCACGCATCACAACTGTAGATAATTGTTAGAAAGCCTCGTCAATAATTGAAAAATACGCTTTGCAAAAAATACAAACTCACCCCGCTAGTCATGCGTAATGTGTGTACACACCCATGACCAACTTTTTTGCGTCTCATCTAAACATATATCGGGTTAGTGTTAGTGTTAGGGTTAGTGTTAGTGTTAGGGTAAGGGTTAGTGTTAGGGTTAGTGTTAGGGTTAGTGTTAGAGTTAGGGTTAGGGTTAGTGTTAGGGTTAGTGTTAGGGTTAGTGTTAGGGTTAGTGTTAGAGTTAGGGTTAGGGTTAGTGTTAGTGTTAGGGTTAGGGTTAGGGTTAGTGTTAGTATTAGGGTTAGTGTTAGGGTTAGTGTTAGGGTTAGGGTTAGGGTACGGGTTAGGATTAGGGTTAGGGTTAGGGTTAGTGTTAGTGTTAGGGTTAGTGTTAGGGTTAGTGTTAGGGTTAGTGTTAGTGTTAGCGGTAAGTTCAGGTTTAGAGTCTAGGTTTCGTAGTATAAAAACTTAGGATTAAGGTTTGGCTAGGTTAGGATAAATTAGCTTTCAGGTCTTTATGTGGGGGTCCATGAACCCATAATTTCTTGCCGTACAAAATACTGAGGGTAAGGGTTGTATTTGGGTAATGGTTACGATCCAGTTCTCTACATTGGAATCAATAAAACGGTAATTTTCGACACACAAAATGCAAAATAAACGCCACTGTGAAACGCATCGGGGAATGGTAGACAGTTATTTGTGTAAGTTTATGCGGAGGCAAAAATACGAGGAAAGCAGTTTCTTATCTTAATACTCAATACCATGAATTTATTCTATCTACTAGAGTAAATACCAACACGTTTTTATTACAACCCACATTTTGCCTGTTTTGGAATGGGGTTAGGGTCAATTCTGAGAAGTGAGTCTCTTCGACAAAATACTCGAGGCCTTTTTTCATCAATACATCTACCATGCTAGGTTTGGAATAGTCCCTAAATCGAACATTGCAGGCTTAAGTGTAAAATTGTGTTGACACTTCGCTATAAAAGGTTGCATGTAAGATTAAAACGCTCATTTTTCAAATACAAGACGATCCCCCAAAACGTCACGCATAGAACGATTAATAAAATGTGCAGTCCTTTCTGAAATCCAACCATTTTATTTATCTTCCTCCCACAAAGTAAGATGTGACACAAGGTCGGGAAAGTGAGATTTGAAAAGCCAGCGCCCGAGAAGGTGAGCACTCTGGCCTACAAAAAATGAGTGGGCAGCCCCGTCGGCATTCCCCGGTAGGAGCCCCTCAGGTAGTAAGCGATACACTTACTCCACCCCAAAGAGGGGAGGCAAAGCCTGGGAGGGTGGGCCTCCTAGAACTGCACAGAACAAACCCACAGACTGGCGGAATAAAGATCAGAAGGCCAAGACGATATCGGCCTATAGGATGTAGTATCCATCAGGACAGATACTACACTTTGATCTTGGTCAACCATATCGGTACAAATAGACTCTAGTCAATGCCTTACTTGTCAATCAATGTTTAGTTATGAATGTCTAATAGTCTTAATTTTATCGCCGTTCAATAAGTACACCTGGATACGGTGTGCAAAATCATCAATAACTCTGACATACTGCACTCTTGACACTGACCTCATTCTCTGCTCTGATAGCTCTCTTCAGTTCAGAGAATAGTCTGGTATGTTTTTTAATAGACGTTATATGTGAGATAAGCCCGCATATAATATGTGGAGGTTGCTCGGGAAGTGTGCAGCTTATACTAATATAACACATTAGACCTCTTCAAAATTGACCTTTTTCTTCAAACATATGGAAACTGATATGATCCCCATTCTCCAAGGTCTAAATTAGCTAAATATACCAGTTACTGTGATCTTGGACCTTGGCTATGCCTGCCTCAAGAGCCATGTAATTTTATTGTTGACGTTTTTCAAAAACGCTGCAAAATTTGGGATATTATGTCCTTATTTTCATTGTAGCTTTCCAGAAGTTTATGCTATAGCATTGAAAGTGGTACCAAATGAAAGCTAATAGAATTTTCTTGCATATGGTAGTAAACACATGAACACCTGTGTTAATTTTAATTAATTTTAATGCACAAACATATATATTTTTTATGCTTGGAAAGGATGCCATCATATAATACATAACTTTATCTCAAAAATGTTACTCTTAATGCATGTATATAATTTATTATCACTAAGTATGTTTTATCTCTTCATTTCAGATTGTAAGTTAAAGCTGATTTGTTAAGATTTGTGAACTGCTGACAACATGGCATCTGGAAGACAACTATGCTGTGGGAAAGTGGTCAGCGATACAAGTGAACGGGATGAACCAACTGAAAAGAGAAGAAAGGTGGCAACTCCTGCCACAAGGTCATTCAGTGATGTGTATCTCATTGGGCAATCCAGCTCCAGCATCAAGGGCTCTCAACTTCCTACTAATCACCAGGTGTTCCAGTATTTCCTGCATTTGAGGAATGATAATCCCAACAGTGACAATAGGTCTTTAGCCCATGATACAGTGGATGTCCTTTTGCCATTCTGGAATATGGCAAGGATTAAAACACTAACCAGACCAAATGCAGTCAACCGTTTCATGATCCTCCATGAAAAGTACAGGGAAATTGTTAAAAACAAGGGAAGAAATAACAAACCAGAGGAAGAGAAACGAGCTAACTTTCTGAAGGACTTAGACAAGTTATTTAATATTGAAGCAAAGGATGTTGTGGAGCAGATAAGAAGCAACAGGCTGCTCACAAAGGAGACCAAGGAAGAGGACGTCAATTTCTACTTGGACCAACAGACAACTCGCCTGGCACACATGTCAGGTCATGATAAGGTGTTTGAGAAGAAGTCTAGAGAGAAAAGCTTCCGAGAAGAAAGAGAAGAGAGAATGTTATCATCAGTGACTGCTGCAGCAGCAGAAGTTGGGAAAATTTCAAGTGATGAAAACCCAGAGAACAGTCAAGGCTCTGGTACTAGTGAGGGTTCAGAATACACTGAGACAACACCAAGCTGGTCATCAAAACCAAGTACGATAACCTTACACTTTCCACACTCAGTTATGACCAGTGAAGAGATTTGTAGCACTGCAGATCGGTTGTCACTCTCTGACAACCAGACTACAGCCATGGTGTCTGCAGTGTTGAAGGCAGGAGGCGCAGATCTTGCTGACTTTATTATATCAGCCTCTACTACAAGACGAAATAGGATAAACACTCGTCATAACTTGTGCCAAAGTTACATGAATAACTTCAAGGAAAGTCCGCCAGATTACTGCACACTACACTGAGATGGAAAACTTCTACGGGATGTTCTTGGTGAAAGATACCCAGTTGAAAGTCTTGCAGTGCTCGTCTCTGGTACTCCACAGTATGAAGAAGGGAAGCTGCTTGGTGTGCCCTTCATAGAAATTTCCACAGGAATCCAACAGTGTAATGCTACATTGGAACTGATAGAAGCATGGGGTATTTGATACCACAGCAAGCAACAGTGGCATCAACAAGGGTGCAGCGAAGCTTATTGAAGAAGAACTAGGCAAAAAGGTATTCTACTTCGCTTGTCGCCATCACATATCAGAGGTAATAATTGGAAGTGTATGGGAGGCTGTGTTCAGCAAGGTCAAGAGTCCTGACAACCCAATGTTCAGCAATGTGAAAGAGAAGTGGGACAAGTTGGTTAAGGACTGCCCAAGAGTTCTGGGCCTAGTTGAACAAGACTTGAAACAGAAGAAGACAAGCACAATTGCAGTCTTAAGCAATTTCCTTGAGGAAGCAAGTCCGAGGGCAGATTACAGAGAGGTGGCAGAGCTGTGCCTGATCCTGCTTGGTGAGGAACCTCCTCGAGGTATCCACTGGGCCAAGCCAGGTGCCATTCACCAAGCCCGCTGAATGGCCAGGAACATTTACTGTATGAAGATGCTTATGTTTTCCAAGGAACTAAAATACAACACGGACACTATCTTCAAGCTGGAGAGGATGAACAAGTTCCTGACCTTATTCTACACCAGCCACTGGGTGACCACCACATCTGCAGCTGATGCACCTATCCATGACCTCCAGCTTATGAAGAACATGCTGCAATACAAGCAGTATGACTATGAACTGGCAACCTCTGTTCTCAAGAAAATGAACAACCACCGCTGGTATCTGACCCACGAACTAATGCCATTCACCTTGTTCAGTTCACATGCCAGCATGACCAAGTCTGCAAAAGAGAAGCTCGCAGTCAAGCTGTCAGAAACAGAGAAACCTGAGAGTTACAGGAAAGGCAAGCCAGTGTTTCCTGTCATCAATGCAGCTACAGTTCTCACAGACCTGGTAGGGCCAGAGTCTCACTTTCTGTTTGATGCTCTTCGAGTGAAATGTGACTGGCTCACTACTCCTGCTGACACCTGGGAAGACAATGACAGCTACAGGAATGCACAGAAGTTTGTGAGGTCAGTGAAAGTGACCAATGATGTGGCTGAGAGAGGTGTGAAACTAATGAGTGACTTTGCAACTCAGATCACAAGTGACCCAGAGCAAAGAAGCTGCTTACTACAAGTTGTGGAGTACCACAGGAAAAAATTTGACAGTTTCAAAAAAGCCACATTGAACAAGTGATAATACATGTATTAGTAACATCATATCTGACAGTTTCTTATGCAATATATGTGTCAGTGCAGTTCTATCATACTACCAAACTGATTTTTTGTAGTGTCCCAGCTGTTTATGCATTAAAATTAGTTAAAATTTACACAGGTGTTCATGTGTTTTATTGTGCGTACTACCATATGCAAGAACATTTTATTAGCTTTCATTTGGTACAACTTTCAATGCTATAGCATCAACCTCTGGAAAGCTACAATGAAAATAAGGACATAATATCCCAACTTTTGCAGCGTTTTTGAAAAACGTCAACAATAAAATTACATGGCTCTTGAGGCAGGCATAGCCAAGGTCCAAGATCACAATAACTGGTATATTTAGCTAATTTAGACCTTGGAGAATGGGAATAATATCAGTTTCCATATGTTTGAAGAAAAAGGTCAATTTTGAAGAGGTCTAATAACACATCCTTCTGATGAGATGATCACCACAGTGTCTCTACATATTATTGAACGACGATAAAACAAAGAATGTTAGATATTCTTGACTGAAACTTGGTGGATAATTCAGACATAGAGTGAAGTTAATTTATACTAACTATGGTTTGATTGCACAAATGAATGTGAATTTTATTACCGATTCCATGGGGGTGCATTTTCTGTGGTGGGTCACCCTGTAGTATTTGCATCTATTAGTATCCTTTTTTGTGTTGTATATCCTTATTCATATAAAGTAGGTATGTGTATATATTTATGTAGTTGTATGTACAGGATTCACTTATAAACTAATTAACCGATCATTATACAGTTTAGAACATAGCTACTCGGAGTAAGAGTGAGTAATGTGGACTGTATTTATTTTTAAAGGATGGAAACTTTCGTAAAAAAAGATGCCTCCGATGTTTGTGACATTTTCAGAAGATGCATCAGATAATAAATATTCGCTACATTGGAATAATTTAAAAGGCATTTACGAGCATTTTAAATTAAAATATATCAGCTTTGCATGAAATATTATCGAGTTATTAGACACCAATTAAGCGAGGCTCACTTAATGTCAGTTTCTTCTTGAGACCCCTTAAGCTTAAGTCATGAATTTTATACATTTTCTAAAATCAAAATACAGTGAGAATTTTAAATCAAAATTCGACAATGATTCTAGATATAAGGTATACATATTTTAGTTTGTGTAAATGCGCATTAAACGTGAGGACAAATTGTTCTATTGAGAGAATTGATTTTAACATTCCTGGGACGGTTGTTCTTCTAGTTAACTCATAAATCATACTCTTTTTTTCTGTTTGCAAATGTCATTCATTCGAATTATTCCTGCTCGTAAATTCTTGTTTCGTTCTATTCATTCTGGTAAACTTTTAATTAAGCTATGCGAAAACTGGTGTCGAAAAAACACGTCTTATTACTTTAATAAGATTATGTGAAATTAGTCTTTTATGTTAAGAGTTTCAAATAATCAATTCATGTATTTGTTAATTCTTCTCGTGAACTCTACTTAGATTATTAGACGAAAGTTACTAGATGATATTAAACAAGATTACCTACTCAGAATTGGTTGAGTAAACTTTGGAAATGGGATGTTGTTAGGCCGAACAAATATCATAAGTTTTCGAAAGAGATTTATGAATTCGTTTAAAATTAGTTTGATTCTTAACCTAACTTTTATTGATTTTTTTATGGAAAATAAAAAAGGAAAGCCACACACTATATTACTTATGTATTCATCAACGTTTCGTCTTTATTATAGACTTCCTCAGGATGAAGAGAAATCCAGAAAAATCATACAGTCATTAATTTTGATTTGCCTGAAAATGTTCGAGTTTCGGAATTGCTGTGGATGAAAAAGGCAAAATGAAAAAAAAGCGTTATCAGCAGCAGTTCACACAATTCAAGAGAAAAAGGAAATGGGGTGACAGTTGGAAGTTATTAATTTCTATTTCTATTTTTAGCTTAGGGAAAGTGTCTGTATATATCAAACTTATTATATATATATATATATATATATATATATATATATATATATATATATATATATATATATGTATATACTATAATATTGAACTAATAGAACACACCTGTTAATACTTATAGTTCTAGACACGAAATAAAAAGTTAATAAATGACTACAACAATAATGCATGACTAATAGATATTTAGTACTTCGAATCAGAATATATACTGCAACTTCTATATCTGAAGCCCAGGTTATTACTATCTTATAACTATCAATTCAGTTTACTATACTCTTTTAGACTAATGTACTATCGTTCAATGCTCAATTCAGAGGGTATAGTGCCGTATCAGTTGTCAGTATTGTAAGTAGAGAAAGTAGAAAACGCGTATACATAAAAACAAACAAACACGACTACGTCATCCCTTAAAAAGTTCGACTCTCGAATTGTAATTAACAATTCTCACGAAACACGGATTTCGTCAATCGAGTAACTTGACACAAACGACGTTAACTCAATTTTTTCTACTTTTCTTTCGTTGAATACTCACCGTTGTCGTAAATTGTCAAGACAACTTTTCTTTTTCTCTCTGCCAGAATGGAAATTTTCTATTTTTTTTATTAACAAAGAGAATTCGCCCATGCAAACAAATCCTCATTTGCATGAGTGAACTCTCGTCGTCGAACAGAAATGACAAGATCATATCTTGTAAATGGAACGCCCTGGGTTCAATCCCCGATGAACGACACGCATGATGCCTCCTACAAGTATACCATCCTACCAGACATTTTTTTTTTGGGGGGGGAGTGAAATGTAATATATTTTCTGTTGTCATGAGAACATTTTCCCAAGCATTATGGTATCCTTTGGGGTTTAGTATAGTACATGTTTTATTGTAATAAGACAATCCCCCTCTTTTAGGTGGACGAAGTGTAGTATAAATCCGTTCGTCATAATATCATCCTCCAATGCATTAGCACCTCCTTTGGGGGACAGTGTAGTACATGTTCGCATTAATACTACTACTACTACTACTACTACTACTACTACTACTACTACTACTACTGCTACTACCACTACTACTAATAATAATAACAGCTGAGAGTTTAAGGACAATTCTCCAATGCGGCAACTAGCTCACAGAAACGACGAACACTAATCAACCACATGGAAATTGCAACAGAAGTGAGACACAAAGATGGAAGAAGAACGCCATGAACTAAAGAGAACAGAAACTGCAAGAAATTTTATACAATGTGCCCCCCCCCCCGCAAATAGGCATCAGACAAAATAGTCGTGATGGGTCAACGAGAAATCAATGGTAAGCGACTGTTGCAATAACGCAAAGTAATTTGTAAAGTTTATCAAAAGAGGTAGAGAGTCCTGGAAATCTGGAGAGACTTGTTATCACCCAGACTCCAAGGTATACCACCGGCTATTATCAGTGAGTACTCTCTGATGATGACCTGTGTGAGAACTCCTAGTGAGTACAAATAATAATAATAAAAAAATGGTGTCAGCTGACACCACACAAAATATTTGCAGATAGTCAAGGAGGATGATAAGACCGAGGAGGGACAGCACAAACCAAACTTCCACTGGAAGTTCGGAGAGTGTTAGGATCATGGGAAGGTTTATTGCCACCCACATCCCAGAGAAGACCAATGGTCCTTACCAGCGAGAAATATTGGTAAACGGCTGTTGCGATACTGCAAGGTTATTTGAGGTGGTTATCGAAAAGAGGTGGAGAATACTGGAAATCTGGGGAGACTTGTTGTCACTCAGACACTAGGGAATAGCACAGGTTATTGTCAGTGAGCAATCACTGATGATGACCTGTGTGAGAACTCCTAGTGAGTACAAATAATAATAATAATAATAATAATAATAATAATAATAATAATAATAATAATAATAATAATAATAACAACAACAACGTTGATAGGGTCTGGCACACACATTTGTTTCATAAACTCGCTTTGTTGGAATATTTATCATCCCTCCCTTTCTCTCTGACAGGTCTATAAAAGTAGTTGGACAGACTTCTGAAGAACGTAGTATTAACGCCGGAGTCCCAACGATCTACACCGGGGCCAACCATCTTCCTAGTCATCATTACTGATGTTCCAAATCAAATTCTTAGATCATTTGTTGACATCTACGTAGATGACACAACGGCTTAAGGCAGAACATCGGAGAGCAATGGCGATCTCTTGATCTCGCTCCTTCAATGTGGAACACTTGCTTCAATAAGGAAAATGGCTTGTTACTATTTACACATCGAAAAGCTTCTCTCCTTTAACCTCCAAGTCTCAGATAATTATTTTGCCCCTAATCTGTTGCAAAGGATGTAAAACAAAATTGTTGCATCATTCTAACGCCTCAGAATATACATGCCACCTCATGAAGTCTTCCCCATATGTAACAGTAAGATATGCCCTTTCTATCAAGTCTTTCTGCCCTACTTTGAGAGGTGTATCTTATAGCATCTTTTCTTACCTTAGCAGAGTACAAAATCTACTTTTTCGCCGTTGCTAGTCTTTTTTTAGTCTATCCTTATTTTTCTATGGAGCTCTAGTCTCTGCTTTCACCTTGTAAGACATTCACAGCAAGAACTCATCTTCTTACAACTCGAAAGATCTTTTTTTTTTCCTCCGCTTGTGGAATTTCAATCAACATAATTTCTACCCCATGACTTTCCATCTGTCGAACACGTTGCTTAGTAACTGCTTCCATTCAGACTACAGCATGCTCGTCTTCAAATCCTCTCCTAATATTTTACTCATTAAACTGGAAATCCATCCATCTATCCATCCATTAATTTTATTAAGTTTCATCCTCAAGTCGCGTTTGTCCTTAATATGTCGTCAGTCATAAATATGAAAAGGCATTTAAAAGACTCGAGTTAACCAAGTGCACTCGTCACCTTACTCAATGAAGTCACTTGGTGAACTCGAGGCATATAAATACCTGAACATTCTGGTTGCAGATACCATCACATTAACAGAAACAAAATAGATTGCAAATATAATACCTGCGAACTGTAATCGAGACGGTATACATTAAGGAAATCAGGCCTTATCCTCGAGTTGCTTTTAGCGTTGATAATTGATGATTGTTTTGTAAAAAAGGCACTACTCCAGGCAACAGAATTTTTAATATGCACTTTACAAAGATTCAAAACCTAGATTTGCCAATACCAAACTTATTTAAATATCAACATTTTGCCTAATGACTTGTTTTCGTCACCATCGATTTTAGTAATGGATCAGTAATTTATGTTTATTAAATATTATGTACACATATTGCGACGAATTATTTCTAAATAAATTATCTATGTCACAGTTAGGATTTTTTTCTGTGTGTATGTCTATGTTTATATTGCCCATTTATAGGGTTAAAACTATTCGACAGAATTGCACTAAACTGGCATACAGAATCCTTTATATGCTGTTGTGTGTTAGATATATATACATGTTACTAATATTACTACTAATGCTAGTAATTGTTGTAATATTTATAGCAGTGATAATAGTAATAACTAAATAATAAAGTTATAGGCTTCCATACTATTCGTCAGAATTTCATAAATCTTTTCAAAAAGCATTCTTGTCGGGTGTTTCATAGAAGCTAAATATTTACTCATACTACTACCGATAATAACAAAAATAAATATTAATGGGTACACATTTGTTGGTTAAATATAAGTTCTAATTTTATTTGTCAAGCTGTTATTGTTCATTAGTAAAATTAGCCTTACTCTCATAGTCGAACCCTTTCAAGGCCTCATCGTAATATTGTGTATTTTCTAATATATTTAATAAAATAGACTTAAATAAATCTATAGGTAGAAAACAAATAACGGACAACAACTATTAATAAGAACAACAATAGACCTATAACTCAGGATACTTATTTATACAATTCAGAAACAATATGAACAAGTTATCGATTAGTTTAACTAGCAAAACAAAAAAAATACAGGCGTAAATAGCAATCAACTTCGAAACAAAAAATAGACGTAGAAAAATTATATGAATCACAATTATATGAATTTAGCAAGCCAAGAGAAATTAATATTGCGGAAGCTTTTTACGAAATAACAGATAACATCTTCCCAATGAACCATCATTTAGGAACGGTGGCTAAGTGCTTAACGACACGGACTGAAAACCTGGATGTACCAAGTTCGAATCTAGTTGGTTTCATAGACACACTTTCATCAAACTCCCACATGAAATGAGGTAAATAAAATATACCATAATTTAGGCAGAATAATGGTATCGTCCTCAACAATGCAAAACCTTCCGATCACAATATTATCTTCAAATAACACAAAATACGACGAAAACACTGACGATATAAATGTTTCCCATGAAAACTAGGAGATTTTGTATTAATCAACTAACTATTTTACAGTCTTTTTGATGTGTAAAATAATCTGGCTACGAAAACAGTCAAAAGTATTCCAAATTCAAATTCTTATGAATTCGATGGATCACGTCGACTGTCTCAGGATATAGAAGTACCTCAGTGTAACTATTTACAATTTATTCTCTCACATGGCGAGATAAAAACAAGTTATAGTCATTAGTTTTTACGGCATAATCACGTTGACACATCGGTTCTCGTTAGATCAACGACGTTAGACTTTGTCAGTATCGGATAGATTTCGGAATACCAGACGCTACATATGGGAGGACGGCGAAACCTTCCTGCATCCCCCATCCCCAGAAAAATACAGCTACAGTTCGGGGGGCCGGTAGCATCAAACAAAACACAACGACAGAGACAAGGTCGTGCTCGAGAAACTCTGTTTCCTTATTGTTCACCACCAGCTGGTGTAAGTTGGGTATACACAATAATATATAATATATAATTACATATATATATAATATATAATAATAATAATTACATGTATATATAATATGTAATATATATAATATAATATATAATTACATATTTCTTTGTTAGCAAAAGTCCTTTGGCATTATTGTTCTTTCCCTTGTCTTACGAAGGCAGCTTTTTCTTTACTTTGACGGCGGTTGATTTTCGAATCCACCCAACGTACGTCATTTCACGAAAACCAGGCAGAGTGATTTACCTTTCAACCTAGAGGGAAACACGACAATACGTTCTGTAGCAGTCTGCACCCGGAATCTAAGGAAAGGCTTGTGATACCCACGTCATTTATTTATGGCAGTTCGGCCGTGGTGGGAGTACCTCTCTTCGGGGTTGACCCACGACAAGTTTTTCTCTATGTCCTCCCAACTCGTCTTCTGCTACGTAAGCGTTCCTTCTTCCTTCGTTTAAAACCGCCGTTTTAATTTCTGACTTTGCACTTCGGTGTTCCCTTCTCTTCTGGCCTCGTGCACCTGACTCTTTTAAAGGTTGCCGTGTCGGTTTTTTTACGACGTCATACTCCGAAATGAAATCGACGACCTCACATACATGGGACTGTTCAAAAGTCACCGATTCATTTCCGTTGTTCTTTTAACCTAATTGACAATCTATCTAGTCTTCGGCTTTTCTTCAATATTGAGTGGTCATGCCCTTAGCCTCCCCGTGACGTCTTATGCGTTATTACTCAACATGTTTTTATCATTATTTCACCCCTTTAGAAAGTATGACCTGCTAATCCACACATAGGTTGACCCTCCCCTGGGCGGAAGTTATGTTCTCAATTCTGTGGCGAAGCTCACGGGAATGAGTATGAAATAGTTTCTGCTCTATTCAATACAAGAATCATGATAGCAAAAATGTCTTTCTAAAAACAAAAATGACTCGTTTATAAACGAGTTATGCTGCCAGTTTTTTATTTACGTAAGTTACAACTCACGAAAAAAAAACTACCAACAGTGCCTTAACCGATATCATCGACTTTCAAAGTCAAAGTTAAGGTCAAGGTTATATGGGACAGAGCAACCGACAGACCTAGTCAGTAATAGAGATGCTATTGCGGTATCTAAAAGGTAATTACATGTGCCTCCTCATGAGGGTAGAGTTAGACACAAGGTCGCATTTTAATGTGAGACAAACCCCAGCTCTTTAAAAGGGGCACTTTGTATTAGGAAAAAATAAATATTGCCTCGGTACAGAAGGATTTATCATTCACTGAGCGAAGACAGGAAACATGAAAAGTTATATCAGATTTTTTCCCAAAACTTCAGGCTTGTGGAACTCTCTTCCTGTTAACTGTTTCCCTCCTATCTATAGTCTTGGTCTATTCAATGTTATTTCGTTCTTGTTTAACTCCTTACATCAAGTGGCTTGATTCCTTGTCTGGAGCGATTTCCATAAAAAAGATTAGGTACTACACTTTACTCTTAGTGGAAATACGTGCCTTCGGGATCCCCATTTACTTGTCGACTCACGAGGGCAGAATGAGACACAAGGTCGGTTTTAATGTGAGACAAATACACTTAATAAATAAGAAGCACTCTGGATTATGACAAAATAAAAATTGTTTCAGTCTAGAAGTATTTCTCCTTCATTGACCGAGAACTAAAAAAGATAAAGTATAGTATCAGTAACGATACAACACTTTGCATTATAATTGCTATAAGGTAACACATATACTTTGTAACAAATAAGGAAAAAAGTCATCAAAAGTGTGGAGGAAATAAGCGTCGTTTGTCATTCTTTCTCTAACATAACAAAATTGACAATCCTACTTTTGACTCTCAGACACTACAATACCACATTTACTCTATGGGCCATACTACTTAAAAATATCCCCCAAATGTCTTTGTTGTGGACTGATCCGGATTCACCCATAGTGACAGGATGGAATCGTCAGATCACTATGGGGGAATCTGGATAAGTCCACAACATTTAAATTTTATTTATAAATATAACTTTTTACAAATTCACTGGCAATAGCGAGAGTCGGACAAACAAAAAATACCCTCAGATACTTCATTTTTTCCCTGGAATAAAAGACGTGCACACAGAGTCGTAAAATAGAATTCTTTATGAAACTTCCCCAAAAGTCAGACCATATCCCAATTCTTCACAACACAGAACCTCGAAAAGTTTTGAATTAATTAACTGAGATAAAAGTAGAAGTGGGATCTTATCTGCCATTTTAGTTGTTAGTTTTGCAACGTTCACTAAAAAAAATCAGCCGTGAAATTAAAATGAAAACGAAACAAAAAAGTAATAATTAATTAAAAATAAAATGGAAAAACAATCGTGTAGTAAACTGGCAAATCTTGAATAAGAAAGAAAGAGAGAGAGAGAGAGACAGAGAGATGAATAGAGAAAGAGAGAAAGAGAGAGGGGAAAGAGAGAGAAAGAGAGAGGCACGGGTTATGGCGTAACTGTTCCATTTTTGTTATTGATTTGGTGAACGCCTAGCATTATTACAGGTAAAAGCGAAGCTATGAAACTCTCCGACGCAGCAGAATATCAGTCAAGCGTGAAATAGGCATCAAGCTTCTGGCAGGTTATTAAATTTCGGCTTCACTTGAAAAGTTTTAAAGAGTTGTTAAATCAATCGAATGTCAAGGTTAGTCTCCCACTTATTTGAAACAAGATGCGATGTTAACACAAAGACTAACAGAAGAATAGCATTGTTAGATTAATTGTGATAAGTAATGTCCGATGTTACCGCTCTTGTATAGTATCTCCATTGAATAATAAGAATTCCATTCATAGATAACTATAAGTAATATTCTATCTTTGTATGGAATTATTCTAAACTTAATACAGCTTCATAAAGTATCTTATTTTAGTAGAGTATGACAGATAGCTCTCTCTCTCTCTCTCTCTCTCTATATATATATATATATATATATATGAATAAAAGTGGAGATAAAATGATCTGATGTAATGTAAAACGAAAAAAGAAAACCCCAAAAACATGATTGGTCTATTATTCACCCTGGCGAAAGTTTTTTCTTTCGCGTACGAGCGGTTATTGTAACATGTACTGATTAACATGTGTCAGAATTCATACTAGTGTGCGTATCATCCATACTCCAACATACGTATCATCCATAAGTCGACTGTTTGAAAGAAAAGTGCTACACCTGAACATAACAAAATGTGAACACTACTTAGACAGAGTAAAGACACTGACATACCAACATACACACACATATTTATATAGAAATAAACAAATAGAGATATATATGATCGCTACATATAAACACATTGATCGGTTGCTAAGCGACGAAACTGCTGTCTGTAGATTGTACTATTCATATACAGAAGTTTCGTCATTTAGAAATCGATCAGTGTGGTTATATGTAGCGACCATATATACACCGAGATTCAAAACTACGACGTCACATCACTATTACTCGTGGTCATTGGATGTTTTAATTTACCGCTACTGGGAGTGGAAAAAATGATATCGTTTGTAAAGAACTCTTTTCATTTGTTTAATATATATATATATATATATATATATATATATATATATATATATATATATATATATATATAATCCGAGTATGGTATAGATCCACCGGGTATCAATCCATGGGAGTTCAACCGGTTTATGAGAGTGCTCAATAAAAATATAGAGCAGAAATATAAATGTAAATGATAATTTATTTCATTTTGACTACAAAATTGATTTTGTTTCACGAGAGCAGTTTGAGGGGCTCACGATCCTCAGGTCTTTAAATAACATTATGCCTGTTAAGATAAGTTCAGAATCACACAGTTTTATGAAAGTGACAGAAATTTAAAATAGAAATTGAAAATGAATAGAAATATTACAAACACAACAAAAAAAAGAAAGAAAAAAAAGATAGAAATACAAGTAAGAAGAAAAAGAAAAAGAAAAAGAAAAAGATAAAGACAAAAAAGAAGAAGGAAATATTAAGAGCTACACAGGATATAGGAAGGAAACATTTCTATTCATATTCAATTTTTATTTTAAATTTCTGTCACATTACTAAAACTTTGTGTGATTCTGAACTTATATTAACAGGCATACTGTTATTTCAAGACCTGAGGATCGTGAGCCCCTCAAACTGCTCTCGTGAAAAAAAACTAATTTTGTAGTCAAAATGAAATAAATTATCATTTATATTTATATATATATATAAATATATATATATATATATATATACATGTATATATATAAGTGCATATATATATATATATATATATATATATATATATATACATACATATATATATATAGATAAAACTTAGATGTTAATGAAATATTTTTATCAGTGTCATCTATTCATGGGTCTATATACTTTTCTTTAGAAAAATGATTCTCCTTTTCGGTCTCGGCAAATAACCATCAAACGTGCCTTTTATAATCTTACAGGAAATTGAATTCTTTCCATTGACAGAAGGCCATCAAAAGTCAAATAATTGGAAATTACGTGGTACGATATGCAAATTACATACACACACGCACGTGTCTCTCCCTCTCTTTGCCTCCGTCTGTCTCCGCCGTTCACTCGCTATATATATAAATACATATATATATATATATATATATTTATATATATATATATATATATATATATATATATATATATACATATATGACCAAGTGATATTTATGAAATTGTATCAAGAAATAGTGTGTGTATATATACATACACACGCACACACATGCGTGTAGAAATATGGGTCTCGCAATAAGCCTTGGCAAGACAAAGGTTATGTTTGCCCAAGCCCCTAACAACCCGTATCTCAAACCGGATATATTTGTTGAAGGCCACAGACTGTCTATAATGGATTGCTTTATTATCTGGATAGTGTTATAACGAGAAACGGGTCGTTGGATGCTGAGATAAATGGACGTATTGAACAGGCTGGTTTGTCTTTTGGTCACTTAGAAAAGCGGGTATGGTCACGACGCCATATCAGGCTGGACACTAAGATCTCTGTCTATGAGACCTGTGTGGTATCAACTTTGTTATATGCTTGTGAGACATGGTATACTTACAGAGCTCATATTTACCTGCTAGAGCGTTTCCAGTAGAATTGCCTTAGCCACTTGCTTAACATCCGTTCGGATAGCTTTACCCCTACACCGAAATATTGGAACGAGCTGCTGTTCCAAACATTGAGTCTCGTATAAGTAAACGCAGACTTCGCTGGGTTAGTCATCTTATTCGTGTTATTAGTGACAGTCTTCCGAAGCAGGTGATTTACGGGGAACTAACTATGAATACTCGCCCACAGCCTGAACCTCATAAGTGATCCGAAGATGATATCAAGGACGATTTGAAGTGCTTTGGAATTGATGTTGGAGATGAAAGGGGGTGGTGTAGATAGATAAGGGTGGAGGAAAGCGATTTTTAAGCAAGCTTTTTCAAAAGAATAGGATGAAAAACTAGCAGTAGAATGGAGCAGCGAGAAGGGACGGGACGTGACACCTCCAGCACGTCGTGGAAACATGGAACACTTAAGATGCTAAGCTTTAAACTTGGTAACTATGTCGAGTGAATGGTTGTTGAATCACCAACGAGTGTATGTTTGGAAAAATCAAGCACGCATAAGAAGTGGCTTAATTTATTGCATTCCCTCAGATCAACACAACGCCTGTTACTTGGTTGTATGGTCTGTAAAAGTGTGGCAGCCTTCAAGGGCCACATAAGCGCCTCTCACTGGGATCTTTACAGTAATATCACCTAAAACGCAAAAAGTGGTCATATTCGAGATCGAATATAAAGCCACCATATATATATATATATATATATATATATATATATATATATATATATATATATATATATATATATATATATACATGTGTGTGAAAAGATGAAAGAATAAAATAATCCGACGGTATGAAATTAAACTGGAATAAGCGGAAAACCTAAAAAGCTCAACGTTTTGCCCAAATGTTATATGGGCTTTGTCAAGGGCGAACGATTTTGCATTTTTTTCGTTCGCTCTTAACAAAGCCCATATAACATTTGGGCGAAACGTTGAGCTTTTTAGGTCTTCCGCTTATTCCAGTTTAATTTTATATATATATATATATATATATATATATATATATATATATAGAGAGAGAGAGAGAGAGAGAGAGAGAGAGAGAGAGATATTGTGGGTGTGCGTGTGCGTGTGTATTTAGACAGGATTTTTAATTTAAAATCACTTGAGGCTATTTTTCTTAAAACCCAGCAACTTACAATAAACAACATGAGACGAGTAACAACATTTTAAAACGTTTAACATAAATACAATCTATCCTGTCATGCTAATTCTTACGTCCTGGAATTTAGATTGTAAAACGTTCCTCCGGAACTACACCGGTTTGTTGTTTTCACGTCTAACATACGACGTCTCGAATTTTTTCTTAAAATTCTCTTCTTTTCTCTAAATTTTTGTTCATTTGTTTTTGTTATTTGAAGACAATTCCACAAAGAATCTAAAGTGCTAGTGATACTTACAAAACATTTATAAGGTTTTTAATTTTGACACAGAAAAGTAGATTTCTGTTATGTTTAACAATATTTTCTCTTATATATATATATGTATGTGTGTGTATGTGTGTGTTTGTGTGTGTATTCTTTTTACTATTCCTAGTACGGAAGTGGCAATTTTCATCAACTTCTGTTGTCGTTTTCACCCAAATTCGAAATGATGGACATCAGTAGAGAAATGTTTCTATAAAAAAAAACATTTCGCAAGACTGACGTTGCTTCTTTTTAAAAATTAAACTCAACTGTTTTAAGTTTTGTTCTATTTTCTTCTTGCGTGAATTACTTTCGTCCATGTAGTGTTGTAAATACATTTATAAAGCTCGTTAACGAATACTTCGTTTTTAAAACGTTATTGTAAGAAATAAATAACGAAAACAAATTAATTAGTAATCGCTGTAACTCACCGGTTTTTTAATTATTTTTTTATTATTATTATTTTATTATTTTTATTATTGTTTGGCTTTTTTTACATGTAAGTTATATATATATATATATATATATATATATATATATATATATATATATATATGTGTGTGTGTGTAATGCTATATATAAATATAAATAAAAGCTTTACTTTGTATTGAGAACTTTTAAAAAGATATTGGTTTTAAGTTCATTGTATCAATATATTTTAACTTAATATATATATATATATGTATGTATGTATATATATATATATATATATATATATAGATAGATAGATAGATAGATAAATGGATAGATAGATTGACGCACCACGTATCTTCAAATTTTAACTTTAATGTTTTTCTTTGAATCAGTCATCTTGAAAAAGTCTTGAAATAAAGACGTAACGTTTATGAATATAAAACCACTTTTTGGTTTCCTTTTTTCATTTTATGTACATATAGACATATATAGATATATACTCATATATATTGTAACATTTATATATTTCCTAAAATTTAACATCGTTTATTCACGGCTCCTATAGTTTCAGACCAGTTCTGTTTACGTGTATTAGGTCGTTCTTTCATTATATAAACATATTAGGAAGTTTTACACATGCATTTTCGAGTTTATTTCTTTTGATGGCCAATACATCCGATTATATAGTTACGAATAAGGTTATTCGTACTTTTTGATGTTAGAACATTTGGAAACTGATAAAACTAATAAAATTAATAAACAATTGTTCATTACTTTTTTGACCGTCACCTAATTGAAATGTTATGTGTACGTATGTGTCTGATTATTTCCCTTCTCCCTCTCTCGCTTTTGTTGTGTACGTAACCGAATATATTTGCATATCCGTGTGTACGTTGATGGGAGCGCAACCTTATGTGTATTTATTGAGAGTTGTTGTCTATGTATTTGAGTATAACGTCTGCTCAGCCCGTGTGGTAATGTCAATAGTAAATTGTAAATCTGCAGGCATTAATCATCTTCAACACACCGTGGAAGAAGATCACAGTTATGAACGGAAATTCATTTCTAAAAATACAGCTGGTGTTAATACATGTTTATACACACATACATATTTAGTATTACTATTTGAAGTATATATATAACCATATATTATGATATAAAAAGATTATAAAATAATACGTATACATGTGTTTACCATTTACTTCAACAGTGCTCAATACGTGTACAGAGCTAAGTACTAGTATGGAAATCTACTTATGGCAAAAAAGCTACACAGAAACGTTTGTATTTCATTTCCTTTGGTAATATTCAAGGTAATTATTATTTTTGTATGAATTTTGTCTATACAAATACAAGTTACATATGCGCATCCCTATTTCGGTTAGCGCCTAGGACGGTCGAAGCTTCGTCAGTCCAAATGTTCAATTTATAATGAGTGCAAATTCCTCGGAAATGGTATTTGAACAGAACAGATTGCCATGTGGCAAAATGTAGCCGGCCACATAAAAAAATTAAATCATTTTCTTTTATTTTCTTAACTATTCATGGAATCAGAACATTTTTATTACTTCACAGTAATGATTAAAGAGACGAATGTTAAAATACGCATTTATTCATAAATAAATCACTATATATATATATATATATATATATATATATATATATATAGAGAGAGAGAGAGAGAGATAGATAGATAGATAGATATACATATATATATATATATGTATATATAGATAGATAGATAGAATTACAAATCAGAGTTATATCATAATGTGGCTAAATGTAAATTTCAAGAGTAAAATATAATTTACACGTGTTTATTTAATCCTTTGTCAATATGAAAGGAATTTTCGTTACACTGTCCCGATGAAATAATAATTATGTTTGTTGCACAGCCCCTTAATAATTAATACCTGCGTTCTTTCTCGGTTTGCTTTGTCGTCTAGTGGTTGAGTACTTTCTCCGCCTCTGAACTGTAGTGGCCATCTCCGTAAGTTGTCTGTAACAAAATACCTTTCTCACCCGCTTCATAAGACAACAATCTTTTCATTTTAATTACTTTTTATTCGGCGTCAGTTTCTATTGCCCGTGGAGATGTTTTGCTATCGTTCAGAGAGAGAGAGAGAGAGAGAGAGAGAGAGAGAGAGAGAGAGGGAGAGATTTACGAATATCATGGTTAATTCTTAGCTAGCTTAGTCTTTTGTTATTTGAGGAAACAGGGGGGAGAAGGACATCTTGTACGCCAGTATTCTTTCTTAGGGAAAAATATGTCCCGTTCTGACTTGGCTACATCGTAATTCCTTCGTCCGACTTCTGCCCTTCCTAAGTCCGAACTCGTTTAAAAACTCCAATTTTCTCACATATGAAAACTGTGAAGTAATATCACGTGATCACCACACAGGTGCAGATGACTTTTTGATCTAGGGTCATTAATTGTCTCGTCACGTGTCACGTTTCGATTCCCGGAAACAGCATCGCACTCTATGCACTCGGCGGCACGCACTAAATCGCACAAGCCAAACCAACGACCCCACACCCGTTCTCCACCACATACGTCCATTATCATATAACATTCTCATAAAGGTATTTATAATCCCACAAGTTACGTCCATCATTATATAACATTCTCATAAAGATTTTATAATCTCACAAGCTACGTCCATCATTATATAACATGTTGACTTAGTTCGCCTTTTGTTTTGAGGAGCTTGTTCGAAGAGCCTTTTTAATATACATCCGTGTTTTTATTCTGAACATTTGACTTTTGAATTTTTTGAGAAACATGTTATGGCCTACAACCCCTCCATTTCGCCATTGCAGTTTCTGCTGCTTTTCTGAGGATTTTCTTTACATGGGTATCTGGCAAGTGAAGATGAGGTGTTCATGTGGCCACTTCAATTTGTGCAAGTATTCTCTGAAATGTTCCGGAAATACGTGAAATGTTTTTTGTTCCGAAATTGGGATTAAATTACAGTATGATATAACTTTAATCTGCATTTTATTTAGTTATAGCTCATCTTGAATTTGTCATTTCATAGTGTATAAACCTATTTTGTTGACTATTTGTTTGATTAGATGGTCAGATTTGGAACTGATAACTGATTAAGTAAATCTAAAAATCTTTGTAGATTAGTTTCATTCGTATATGATTTTAATGAATCAAATGTGTCGTTGAAATCTAACACACTTGAGAAAAGGGCTTTTTAGTCATCTTTTATTTTAATGGCTCTGTTATGCTTGCGTATTTGAGTACTTGTCGGATTTTCTTATGAAAATAAGCAAATACCAACGTTAGTTGTTGGGACTGTTATTGGTCTATGACTATCAGAAATAGTGTGTGTGTGTTTCTGTTGTTTGATAGTGTAGTATGAGCATTTTTTAATATTAAGCACTAGGAAAAGAGCCTTCCACATACACGCAACTATCCAACAAAAGAAAACCTGGCCTACAATTTCTTATACCATATATCTAGCTACACACATAAAATAAGAAACATATATACAATGTATCAATAACACACTGACTTCCAATGATACACACTACATTACAAGCCATCAAACATTTCATAAACAATAAACCATGCACACACACTGCAGTTTTCATAAAAATAAAGAGCAAAACATCTCGTATTGAAGTTAAGGCTTCCTTAGATACTTCATATATTTAAAAAACAGGATACAGACATGAATATATATATATACTTTTTTGAATGTGAGATGATATATATAATTATTTCCACAATCAGACAACGCCAGAGCCCACAACCCATGAAAAACACAAACCGGGAGTCCTAGACTCGAGTAGAACACATCCGAGCTCAGGATTCGACACCCGAGTCACGTGCATGCCAAGCGAGTACTCTGCCGCTGAGCTACCTCGCGACATACAAGGATATCTATTAATATACACAGATTAAGTAAACCACGGCGATAGCCGACTGTGGAATATACCGCGTCTTTTCAACAAGGGGGGTAGTCATCCAACTACTTAAGAACCCAGGCCGATGTCTCACGAGAAGGATTTTATACTCGATAGGACGATGCCATCAAACAAGTTAAACAAGCGAGCAAATAAATATTATAATTTTTTGAATGTAGAATATATATTATTATTTCCACAATCCGACACGCCGCAGCCTACGACCCATGACAGAAAAACACTTAATATGTGTAAATTAATAGGTATATGGCGAGGTAGCTCAATGGCAGAGTACTCGCCTGGCATGCAAGTGTCTCGGGTTTCGAATCTTGAGTCCGGAACTTCCGGTTTGTTTCTTTCATAGGTTGCTGCGTTGTCTGATTGTGGAAATAATTATATATATATGTATATATATATATATATATATATATATATACACATGTGTGTGTTTGAATGAATGAACACTGCAAAAAGTTTAAAATTTCACTTCACTTAACGGTTTAAATGTTACTAATTTTATTCATTTCATATCATTTTTTGACAAAAAGCAGAAGGCTGCTCGAAATATCAAAATAAAAAAAGTAATAATTACTACAACAACATCGCTTTTATGCTTCATACATCACCAATCATCTTAAAAAACTATATATATATATATATATATATATATATATATATATATATATATATATGTTTGTGTGTGTATGTATGTTTTTGAGACGTTCTCCATTCGTTAATAAAATATATGGTATATTTCTCTCACATTTAATATGGCTGTCGATTTTAGTGCAGTTATATAAGTCACACTGATGATTGTTAGTTACACATATTTGTCAGTGGATGATAGATATTTATTTAAAACACAAAGTCTAATTATATGCCTATATATATATATATATATATATATATATATATATATATATATATATATATATATATATATATTATGCTATCTGCGTCGATAGAAAGAATATTTTTTTACAAATCTCATGTTGGCTAGACTAATTTTACTGGGGGGGGGGTTCTGTATAGAATTAATTTTACAAGTAATTAGTTAAATCTTGAGATCACTGAGAGTTTCAGTTATTAAAAATATCAGAATTTCTTCTCAATGAAACTAGCAAAAGCGATCAATTCCCGGCTAGCAGTTCGACACATTTTTTATCTGATAGGCCTGGATTTATATGAATAACCTTTGCGTGAATTTGTGCCAACCCTTTACATTGTTAGCTGTATGAATCAGTTTATACTAATCTGAAGGGTTAATCTTTGAACAACAGGTTCGATAACTTCATATTTGTTGATCATTGGAATAAAAACGGCATACAGATAACGATATAGAAGGCAGTAGATTAAAATAGATGAACGTCATGGAAATACTATTTTGAACACAAAAGTTCAGCAATAAAACAAGCTGGAATATTCCATTTGTTATTTATTGAACCGTCATGATAGCAGTTATCTTCGCAAGCCAATTTCGTATTACTAGTGGGACTTGATACTAAGATACGCTAGACTGTATTGGAAAATAGAGGACAAAGGTCAACCAAAGTCAGACTTTTCATTACAGCGATACTGCACTTATTTCATTGGTAGCCGCACAACAACTAATCGATAATCGTATATTCGGAGTTGCATATTACGAGGATAGGAATTCTACGCCTTATATATCCGGCGTATATACTATGTTATTTTATATATATATATATATATATATATATATATATATATATATATATATATATATATGTGTGTGTGTGTGTGTGTGTGAATATAAAAGACACACATTGTCTATCTGTTTGTCACACCTTCGAAATGCAGTGAGTGAAAATCTGAAACCAATACCAATTATAAATCACTGTACCTTGAGTATTGTTAGAGGTAAAAGGGTTTGCAAACAGTACCTATCCGAGATGGTCTATAGGGTTGTTCTCGACTGGTTTTTATACACCCCAACAGTATACGACGCGCAGAATATAGCATCTTCATAGTCAATAACTGTCCATTCGTGGTGAGGGGCTACATACCCTTGGCAGCTACCCTGTTAATATGCATGGGTATAGATGGAATACGGCGGATCTAGCGGAGTAAACCGCGACCACAACTCCTGCTATTCCACGGGTAGCAGTAGTTCTAGTTGCGCTCATCGACAAACTGATTATCTGGTTCTGAGAATAGAATGGATTCGCCGATGATAATACATATTTGCCAATGGAGAGACATAACTGCTCCAGTTAGAGAGGTACTATGGATTATATCAAGGTATGACATTCCGCAAATTAACTCCACCATTAGATAAAACAATTCATTGATAGCTCAAGTGAAGCAACAATATTTAGACAAGGTGGAATAGAAAATGCACTGCACTCATGGAATCATTAATATAATTCCCAATCTCTTCTGCAATCAACCATAGTTGGTACAAATAAACTTCAGTCTATGCATGACTTACCCATCACGTTTCAATCATAAACTTCAAGTTATCTTTGTTCGAAAAGTGCATCTTGTAAACTTAATTCACAGTTAAGTTTAATAGAGAATAATGCATCCATCTATGTCGCAGATAAACACTTCTTTGTAGTCTAAGTAAAATAAAAGAACGTCTTTTTTGTGTAATTTAACACAGACTTTAAATATGATAGATAATGTTTTAGTAGTAAACCGGCTAACACAAACACTCTATTATCTTTGCTATGTTATTCGAATCAGTTCACTCTTATATAATAATATTTTTTATTTGAATTATTCTGAAGAAAATAAAACATACAAAACTTTTCCTAGAGGGTGCGCTATACGATATTTCGGGATCGCCAGACCGAAACATGTCATGAATTAGAAAAGTTGGGACAAACTAAAAGTCAGCTTCGCCTTACCGCAATATTATACTAGACAGTACAGGAAGTATTCTAACTTCCAGTTTCTAATAGCATTCCCCGATTGTTGGGGATCGTCGATATCTACATCTATATCAGCGTGTGATAAATAGAAACTGAATGAAGTAATATGATAACATAATAATTGAAATATAATGAGATGAAATAATAACTGAAATATAAAAAGGTAGAAAATAATAATTAAAATACAAACGAAAAAGAATAATACATGAAATATGAAAGCAAAGAAAATTATAATTGAAATACAAATGACATAAATGATATTTAGAATTAAAATGTCATTTAAGAATTAGGAAAATTGAACTCATGATTTTACCAACCAAATTTTATAAAAACTAAAGTGATATTAAATTCTAAATTTTCTTACATACTTACGACCACTGCGTGAAGTAGAAATTGCTCGTACTAAAGAATAATATAAACTCGATAGTGCGTGACTATCCGCATTTTGAGATCTCCAAAAATGAAAAGAAGGCTATAGAACGAAAGAACCATTTGCTGAGAGAGTTATCCAGAAAGTTGAGATTGGCTACAGTGCGAGGATTTTACAATGATGATTCGATGGGAGAGAATAAACAGCCCCTAATGCCAGTCACGCGCATGCCATGGTCGACGACTTTAAAGCTTCCGTGATCAATGAAAAGGCCTTGGATATTGCATGCTGTGGAAACTTTACTATATGCAAAACTGGATCATGAAATACACACGTGTACACACACCCATATACAGTTTGAATTACCTACAGGGCAGTTTGAATTACCTACTAGACAAGATCCTCGAGTGTCTTCGGTCTCTCCGTACAAGGGTTCGTCAGGAAAACCTGACATGAGGATACTTCACTCTACAGCTACACCCTAAGCAAATATTCAAAATAACAGTATCCGAAACCCAAATAAGATTCCCTCGATACGGCTATATACTGTCTTATACGAGGAATGGTTGTTAAGTGGATAACGACGCCGACTGACGACCTGGGTGTGCCAAGTTCGAATTCAGTCAATTCCACAACACCACTTTAACTTATGGATGTTGGCAACCACTACGTGGTCCCTCCTGCAAAAATGCTGACAACAGAAGCAAACTGGTCAACAAAGTTGCATTATTCTGATTCATACGAATTTACTTCACGAGGAATGGTGCACCTTCTACTAGTAATGTTACCTCAAATAACAGCACTTAGCTGGATACTCCACCAGACTAGATGAATTCATGTCCTGGGATTTGGTAATACCAAGAAGCCACAATAGATAAGAGACATGTCTAAAAAGTATCCGATCTTTATTTTTACCGTGCGAAATAGAGACGATAGGGCGGCGCAACTCGACACATTGAAGGAAGACACCTTCATGCGCGTGTGTGGAGTTTATCACCGCTTTTCTTCGCGTTAGTCGCTGCCTGTCGACGGCTGAGTGAGGTGCTACACAATATGTTGAGCAAAGGTACTGCATAACATTTTGTCAAAGCTTGGTGATTCTCAAAGCAAAACAAGCAGGTGTTTGGAGAAAATACGATGGGTGTAACACAATTTAATGGATGGTTCAACCGATTAAAAAATTTAGTGATGAAATATCGTCATTGAACCGTGCGGAAGATCGCCCAAAGGGGTCAGAGTGAGTAAAGATTCCGCACATGCAATTTTGTGTGATTATTTGAACATGCACAGAGTGGCTGCGAAATTTGTGCTCAAGTTGTTGTCGCAGGAACAAAAATACCTCCGTTTTAATGTTGCACATGACCTTCTGGAAACCGCCAACATTGGTCCTGAGTTTCTGAACACCGTGATAACTGGATATGAATCATGGGTGTACGGTACGACCCAGAAACAAAAAGACAGTCGTCGCAATGGAAGCATCCCTCATCTTCAAGGCAAAAAAGCGCGTCAAGTGCGAAGCAAAATCAAGGTGATGCTGACTGTCTTCTTTGATATCCGTGGAATTGTGCATCACGAATGCGCACCGAAAGGACAAACAGTGACAAATGATTACTATCAACATATTTTCCGGCGTCCACGTTACACAGTTCAGCGCAAAAGATCAGACATGTGGACGCCGAAATACTGGCAACTGCATCACGACAACGCCTCCCGCACATTCATCCCAATTGATTCAACATTTCTTGACTAAAGATGGAATTTCAGTCGTTCGCTAACCTCCCTACTTTCAAGACATGGCTCCTTGCGACTTCTGGTTGTTTCGAAAATTAAAGACGCCGTCGAAAGGTTCCCGTTTTAAACTAGAGAAAAGATAATAGGGAACGCGACGGCGAAGATGAACACCATTCTAACAGAAGAATTCATGAGGTGTTTCCGGCAGTGGATGGATCAGTGGGCTAAGTTTATGCAAGCACAATGGGCGTACTTTAAAGGGGATTAGAGTCCCAACTCCGTAAGCTATTTGAAATATTGTTTATGGCCTAAGGTAACATACTTTTTAGACAGGCCTCATATGCTATAACTGGTCAATTGAAGAGAGAAAAATAATGTTCTGAACTTTTTTACATATCTTTGACAGGTAAAGTGAACTTTACAAAATATTCAAATATCTGTGTATTTCATAGATAGATCAAGTATATATATATATATATATATATATATATATATATATATATATATATATATATATATATATATATACATATATATATATATATATGATAATTTTATTTACACAGACATGTACAAAATCTGCGACACTGGCATGTCAATGTTATCGATCAACAGTTACTATAAACTGAGATCTCATCAGGCAGAGTTAGAATCCGATCTTAACCTCAGATCATATTTGGAGAGAATATATATATATATCTATCTATCTATATATATATATATATATATATATATATATATATATATATATATATATATATATATAGAGATAGATAGATAGATAGATAGATAGATATATAGATAGATAGATAGATAGATAGATACGACAGTTTATTTATTTAGCAACAATTCGCGTTACATACGACAATATTTATCAATGTAACCGTCGCCGGCGGAGTCAACCATATCAAGGTGGGCGCGAAATAAGTCATACGAACTGCGATCATGTCCTTTTCTCTAGCGACGAACACCTACACGATGGCAGACTTTAGATAGTCGACCGTGTTGTAGGCGTGCTTGTTGGTTTGGGCCTCAATCACGCATCAGAGGAAATAGACAAGAAGGTTGCAATCGGGTAAGGAGGGCCGCTACAAGTCCGGCGACCAGTGGTAAGTAACATTATTCACCAGTCACACCATACCCGTCTTGGTTTTGTTTGTAGGAGCGGAGTTCTGCTGGAAGACGAAGGGGCGTCCGGCGGCGATCTCGTCAATCCAGGGCTTTACCACGCTCCTTATAACCTCCTGGTATTTCGTTTACTTTTTTGAAGTGTCGGATTTGCTGCAGCATCCTGTATATATATATATATATATATATATATATATATATATATATATATATATATATATATATATATATATATAATTATTAAGCTTCGATAACTTAGGCTGTTTTGAGAAATATTATAATTAAATATTATGTATTTAGCCATGCTGAAATGTTCTATCACGTAAGAGATCGAGACACTTTTAGAATCTCAGTACTTGTGTTTATCTTAGATACTAGGTGCATTTCTCTCGCATTTCAAAGTGTAATCCTGACGTTTAGAAACCAGGGTTCATCATACTTGGATCAGGGTTAGAATCGTCTTACCGGCGGTACGGTTACGTATTTCCATACGTACAAGTGTAGAACACACGATTTCTCTCTCTCTCTCTCTCTCTCTCTCTCTCTCTCTCTCTCTCTCTATATATATATATATATATATATATATATATATATATGTTTATGTTTTTGACTTTTAAGGGAAGTGGGGTCTGATCAACTCTGCTGGGAAGCCATGAAATTAAATACTGTCTTGTTTTTCAATTCCCGAAACAGTTTTTCATGGTAAACAACTGATGATCCCTTAAATAATGTTAGAAGCAAACTAATATGATAACTGAAAAAGTTAAATTTACTTACATGAGTCATTTTCCACTGAACGACTTCGGACGTAAGTTTTTTTTTGTTGTTTTTTTTTTAAATATAGTTTTAATGGTTGAGAAACTTCCAAGACTATATATATATCAGAAAAAAAAAAAAGAAAAACGAAAGTTATTTATTTGTTCATCGACGTTTCGTTTTGTTTGGGTATAATATTTTTTCAATATGACTGACGTAAAGAAGTACATAGAAGTTAAAATCTAAAAATGGGAGTGCGTCTATGAATTGTAATAAATAAAATAAAATAATAAACGAGAAGTGCTTAAGCGGGACAGTTCAATATTTTCCCAGGGGTGTTTTGAGTCGGTAGTGTCTTTGCTTTTCAGTAAGACATTTAAATACTTATTTGAAAGAAGATATCGGGAAGGTAATATACAGATGCGTACAAACCTTCCCTCTTTATTATTCCCTTTTCGTTCGTTCCACTTCTCTTATAAGACAGTTTAGTATTTAACACTATCGGATAAGATTTATTATAGAATTATGTTTTCTGTGTGATGACTTTAAATTCATTCGACCCACATGTACAAGCTGCGTTTTCTTTTGCATGTGTGTAATAATGCGCATTATCGAAGCTCATCCATTTTATTTTTTATTCGTAGTCTGATAAAAAGTCGATCAACGATCTGAATTTAAATTTGATTGTTTTTTTATTATTTCGATTAAACAATTAATTTATGCAACCCTTAAATTCATCCGATCTATTAAATTCATATCTCAGTAATCTACATAGGCTCTTGAGTGAAAAGACTGTTTTGCACACACACACACACACTTATATATATATATATATATATATATATATATATACACACACACACATATATATATATATATTTATATATATATATATATATATATATATATATATATATATATATATAAGTCAATGTATAGACTGAGTGCAGTATAACTGGACAATAGAAAACCACGCTTCTATTGTTATGGGAAGCTGGAAAAAACTTATGACATTCAATACTCAAATACTATAGGTATTAAAATAAGCTCAATTTAAAACATTATTTATTTCAGTTCCAATAATTCAAGATTAACAATGATGAAACGTACGATCGTTTCTTAGTCGATTTACGATTTTTTTATTTTCTTATATTTTACTTATTAATTCCAATATGTTGCTTCTTCAGCGCTTTTTACAATTTGTAATTTAACAACACATATATAAGAGTATTACAAAAAGAATAAACACATATATTTATAATAGTTCTACTACTACTACTACTACTACTACTACTACTATTACTACTACTGCTACTATTTATAATAATAATATATGCAATGCATAATAGAAAATATATAATGGATTAGATTAACAAAATATAATATCAAAGTATAAGTAAATAATAATAATAATTATAACAACAATAATAATGGTATTAAACTAAGACTAACTAGGATAGAACAATATTGAGTATGACAAATGACAGCAATGGCAAACAGATACAACAGTCACAAATCTGATAACACAGCTACCACTTGCTCTCACTACCGATGATTCTGAACACGATGTCGTTCACCTTCACTCCACCATAATTGACAACCCCTTCCTTGACATTGAGATCGATAAGAGGATCGATGAAGCAGCTACGACACAATCTCGCTTCACATCCAGAATCTGGAGGAACCACGCGCTGAGAGTGAAGACTAAGATGGCAGTATAAAGCGCCTACGTCATCATCACACTGCTATACAGTAGCGATACATGGACCACCTATGTCAGACAGGAGCAGCGAATCAACAACCCTTACATACGAAGTCTCCGCCGCATCCCTGACATATCTTGGCATAATAGGGTGTCCAACACAGAGAGCCTGTCCCGTGCGAGCCTTCCCATCGTGTTCATCTTCCTCAAGCAACGTAGACTACGCTGGTGTGGCCGTGTCCACCGTATGTATATTTGGCGTATTCCGAAGGAAATCTTGTATGGAGTGTTGGCTTATGGGAAGAGGTCCACTGGCCGCTCCCAACTTCGATACAAGGATGTTGTGAGGCGCAACATGAAGGCGTCGACATCGACATTATCGCCTGAAGGAGCGTTGCAGATGACCGCTCAGGATGGAGAGGAACCCTGTAACAACATGTAAAAGCAAGGTAGGAGAAGCTGATGAACACTGCTGTGGGGAAGCGTGCACACAGAAAGGAGAGCATCAATCCCAACAGTCCAGGGACCACACATGTGTGTGACCTTTGCGACAGAGACTGCCGCTTTTGCATTGATCACTACAGCCACAAGCGCCGCTGCTCCAGCTGAACAGACATCTAGAACAACTTGGCTGAGGATGTTTCACCCATGGTCGACCCGGACCGACGGAGGCCTGCTCGATGCCTTCTGATGAAGAGCTTAATAATACTTTTAAATATGTATTTTTTAAATATACAATTACCATGGTTTCACGTTTTGAGTCAAATTCTGGCTTTATTGTGAACATTTGATCCTTATTTCCATTTATTAATATTGCAGTACAGTTTTTGTACGAAACTATTATATTATTTATTAATGTTATAAATCCTCTAAAAATCATATTCGTATTTATTTAATTTTCATGTCATTTATTTATTTATTTATTTATTCATTCATTTGTTTTTATTTACTTTAATTGTTAATTTATGTTGTTAATGCGAAAAAGTGATTTTTCTGTAATAATTTAACATTTCAGGTTAATGTGTATATGTTAGTCTTTTTGTTCCCATACATACTTGGAGAAGCTTGTGTTGTTTTTGTTTATTGGGCTTCTTAGTGTCATCGTATGGTTCGTTTGTTTAGCTTTAAATATGGTTTCTCTTCCTCATATATACTTTTACTCTGTTATTTCTGCTGTTATTCGTGATGGCGGTACATTCTAGTGGGGTGAGAGAAATAAATAAATAATATAATAGTCACGCACAAAAACTATACTGCGGAATTAATAGCCGGAAATAAGGATTGAAGATGCGTAAAAAAGCGTGCGTTTTACTCCAAATTCGTGCAGGCGAAGAGCGCGTAAAAGTATAGTAATGCCATATGCATTGATTCATTCATTCATTCATTTTGTATGAATCAGACGATTCTATTCTTGGTATTACTTTTCACGATATCTTTCTAGTTAGGAGGTTTTTCTAGAAAAAACATCGGGATCTTACAGGAGATACTACGTGAAGGTTGCCATTTTTTTAAGTGACAGTTTTTTTGTGGAACGAACTGGATTCAGACTTGGTACAACCAGGTTGTCAGTCCGTGTCGTTAACCACTGAGAAACCGTCATCTCCCAAAGGATTTATTTAGTTACGTCTCTTCTAATTCCCATGCTAGTTGACCGTGGCCGAGGGGAAATATTTCCAGATACGAGTCAGTGGCGATTTGGAAACTGGGGGCGAGCCCTCCAACCGACGTGAATTAACATCCCTACACTGAAGATTGCGTCAGCATGAAACATAGATGTCTGTAAGTAATAATAATTAATATTTACTTAATATATATATATATAGATATATATATATATATATAGATATATAGATATATATATATATATAAGATTATTTTATTTACACAGACATGTACAAAATCTGCGACACTGGCATGTCCATGTTATCGATCAACAGCTAATATCATTTGATGTTAAATTATATATATATATATATATAAAAATACACGGACTAAGGATTTGAGATTTCTCCTTGTTTTCAAACTATTGATGATTTAATAACATGGCGAATGGGCATAACAGGTGTATAAGCAAGCTTCCGGTGGAAAAGGGTTGAAGAAAGTGTCTACGGATGCCTGAAAGTGATACAGCAATTTTTTTTTCATATTAATTTCAGACTTTCCTTTTTCCATATTAATTTCAGACTTTTCTAAAAATTAAAATAATACAGACTATTTAAAAAATAATTTATTTGTTTTTATTCGATTGTTTTCAAAACATTTTTTTTTTAAATAGTGAAAAATTTGCACCATGTGATTGGTCGACGATCCCGTTGAGATGGGTGGACCTGGTAGAACCGTTGAAATTGACGAGAGTAAATTCATGAACCGCAAATATAACTGCGGTAAATTTCGAGAAGGTCAATGGGTTCTAGGCATGGTCGAGCGAGAAACAAATGCGACGATGATGGTACCAGTCGACAAGAGAGATGCCGAAACTCTTTTATGGTTGGCGAGCCTATCATGCCCAACCGAATCCTTTTGTGGTCAACCACACATACAACTTTGTGGATCCGGACGACCCTACAATCCACCCAAACTGTGTGGGGGGAAGCTGGGCTCATTGCAAGTTAAAATTCAAAGTGATGAGCGGGACTAGCCCGGAAAACTTCGATGGTCACCTACAGGAATTTCTGTGGCGCCGCCGAATGAAAACAACTTTCTTCGGCAATATACTGTATTGGATACGCTATTATTACGACGTTTAATAAAATATTTGGTCAAAAACATTATTTTTTGAAAAAAAAAAAATCATTCTATTTAGTTTATTTTTTTCAATGAAAATTTTTTTTATGTTTTGAAAACAATCAAATAAATTATTTTTCACATAGTCTGTATTATGTTAATTATTAGAATATGATGAAATGAAAGTCTGAAATTAATATGAAAAAAAGAATAGTCTTAAATTAATATGAATAAAAAAAATTGTTGTATCACTTCAGGCATCCGTAGACACTTTCTTCAACCCGTTTTCCACCGGAAGCCAGCTTATACACCTGTTATGCCCATTCGCCAATAACATTTGTAACTCTTCATACTTTTATTTTCATCATTCTTTTTATTGATTAATTGCTCCATCCAGTATATTGAGCTTTCAACTATCACAATAGGTCATTATTTAAAGATACAACCTTTATCCTTATATTTCAATTCATTGTCTATATATATATATATATATATATATATATATATATATATATATAAAGGGGCATACTTTGAAAGGTGTTAGGGTCCCAACCCCGTCAGGTATTTGAAATATTTTTTTGGCCTAAGGTCTGATACTTTTTAGACATGCGTCGTATACTGTAGCAGAGTTTATTGGTCAATTGAAGAGAAACATTTTTTCTGAACTTCTTTACTAACTCAACGTTTGACAGGTAAAGAGAACTTCATAAATATTTGCATATCTATGTATCTCATATAGAGATCAACTGTTAGAGATCAAGTGTATATATATATATATATATATATATATATATATATATATATATATATATATATATATATATATATATATATATACAATAGTCCGGAGGTAAAACGCTAAACTATTGGCATCAAAATCGAAGGTTTGATCCTTGTCTAAGGTTGCCATGCTGATGATAGCTGTGAGCTAGAAACACGTCTCTATGGATTACTTTTATGTACGTATAAAATAAATATATATATGTATATATATACGTATATTTATATTATTTCATTAACTCATATTAAATCATTTGTCTTGACAGATGTTTTAATCTTTCTGTACGAGATCTGATAGCCACGGCTGGCAAGTCAATGAAACGAAATGCGTATTAGAGTTAGCTTCTATATTACCACGATACTATGTTAACGCCAACTTGTCCAAGCGCCAGTCCGTAATCCGATACACTGAAAGTAAAACATCGACGCACCAAAAAAGTAATATATTTACAAAAGAGATAGATAGGTAAATGTAACTATTTCCCGTCTAAATAAATAACTAAATTATTCAATTTTACTGGAATCTATATACTTACTCTCATATATATATATTTATATACTTAATTCCTGTCGTGGATTGATCCGAATTCACCCCTAGTGACGGAATGGATTCGTCAGGTAACTATAAAGTTGACATCTTTTCCCTTACCAAGGAGAACCGCTTAGCGAAACGCTTCGCACGTCTGCTTAGAGCTGGTAATGGCGACCAACTTATTGTAATTAAGTATTTTTAATATCATTACTGTTCTTTTCAATTCCTGTCTTGGGTTTCTTATTTACTTATTGTTATTCTTACGATATAAAATTTCATATTCAATTTATTTTCATTTGTATAGTTAAGTATAACTAAAATACTTATTTCATGTAATCTCACTCTTTATCTTAATTAAAAGAACATCGTATGTAACAAGTATACTATACATCTTTCGTGTCCCATAGAACCAGACTAACTCAACTTAATTGTGCAAAATGAAGAACATATACATATTTGTGTTTTGCTTTTTCAAACTTGATCTCGCTCCGTATTGCTCTATGGATAAGACATAGGGTATATATTCTGGTTGATGGAAAAGGGGAGACCACATGGAGAATAAACAAAAATAATGGAAGATAAATTGAAGGACATTGTAAAATAGATTTTGTTTCTTTATGGAAAATTATCACATTATTAAAGAAAATTGATTATTAAGGCAGTAAGTATTGTTGCGATACAGATCATGGTCAAGTGAAGGCCACTCCCACAATTTTCGAGAAGTCACAGAATAAAAAATACGGCGATAGCAAGGAAAGATGATAAACATCAGCGTCGATGTAACAGTGTTGTTTCATCTGCCGTTGTTACAGGAATGGTTGATGGTGAATGCCTTGTCCGGTTACTTTTTCAACATTAATGATCGAAATGCGGACGTCACTGAGGTTAGGGTAACTACTAGCTTGGTCTGGTCTCTCTCTCTCTAATCAATGAGGGTCGAGTGGACATCGCACTAATGTTGAGTGACTGCTCGAAAGACTAAAAAAGTAAAAGAATCCTGGCAAAGACAGATAACGTATTGAATTCATATTAAGGGGGTTTTGCTCTTAATGGGACGAAAAGAATACCAATATCTGGTAAGGAAATCAGAACGTCGGTTTCTATGTCGTGAAACAGTCGACAGCCGGGCGAAGTCGTTAAAACACCATCGATAGTAGTAGTGAGCCGTGTCAAAAGAAACAACTGGCCAAGTCGGTAGCTTGAAACAAAACCGGTTCTAGTCACGACCAGACTTATGGGCTGTTAAAGTTTTTTTTATGTGTTTCAAACTACAAGAAGCAGCCTGTTTCCAGATAGAAAACTACATCGAGCCAATAATTAAATCCGGTCCTGGAGCAAGACCTTAAGAACCGATATCTGATGTACATAATTGTTCGTGGACAAGGAACATAGGCAGATCCGCATGGGACAGCTACAAGGCAGTATTACGACTTAAGCTTCCCCCTTTTCAGCACTGGCCGCTGTTACATGTCAAGTCTCACACGCTAGTGAAAGAAGCTAACTCGAAAAAAATCTGCCGATTAATTATCAGGCTATCATAACGTAATCTGAAACAGATAATACGCTGCAATGTTATATCCTATGTCGCCTATCTCAACACTGTTTGTTGATGTGGTGCTGTAATGGGCAGTCTAATCATAAACAAACCAGGACTAAATGGTTAATAGTAATCTTCCCCGGACCACAACAGTATACATACTTACGGAGACATATAAAATAATTAATTACGCGTACATTGAAGTATTTTTCTCGGTTTTACTGTCACCGAATACTTAATAATTCAAAGGAAGATAATTGTTTTTTTTTTTATAATTGGTCTTCCATAGATAAAACATTCACTTGTTTGTAAAATGTAAATAAAAACAAAAAGAAATTTCAAATGTCCCGCAATACAAATATTACGTTTCTTTTTTAGATTTGTTTTCTTTACTTAAAAATAAATATTTGAGATACACTCAGGACTTTAACTATCGTAAATATCACCATACATTTAAAAGTGGATATATTTAACTGAAAATACCATGGAGAAATGATATGATTAGTCTATGAATATCTAAGTAAATATAATTATTAGTTGAGTGATAGGCTCTGCAACGCGCGACTTCGTCAGCAGCCTTGGTCTATTAATGACACGCAACACCGGAGACAATCGCGAATTGTCTTGGCTTTACGAGCGCCTCTCTATGTCCATTATTCGTGGACACGCCTCGAGTCTTCTCTCGGCCTGCCAAAGCCAGCCGGACATTCGACAAAACTTTTGACTGTGATACGATTATATACAGGGTGGGCAAAAATAAGGGTCCTATTTTTAAAAATTCATAACTTTTTTATTTATTGATTTTTAAAATTTTTTTTTTTAGAATAAGTAAAGGACCCCTTCCGAAGCAAGCATGAGCCGTATTAGCCCTAAGGAACGTACCCTCATTTAGAAAACATTATTTTTGCTTAAAAAACTCAAAACAGTGTAAAAAACAATACTTTAGTTTTTGTAAGTTTTAAGAAGTGTTTTTCGGCTAAAATTTGTTTTGTTTATTTCAAAAAATCTCGGAAGGGTCAGTCTACACACACATAAAGTTTGGTGAGTTTAACTTTTATTTTGTGGAAGTTATTCAAATTCAAGTTATTCAAATTTAAAGATAGGACCCTTATTTTGGCCCACCCTGTATAAGGAATCTGGATTTCTTGCTAAACAATGTTAAAGTGACGAATAAGGGATGTTTAAATTAATATTTTGAAACAAATTTTATTCATTCTGAAAAAAAAAATGTTTAAATTATAATAATAACTTCATTAACACTCTATAATTAATTTTTGTGTTAAAGATTCCTTATTCGGTTTAAGATTCTATTTCTGATATGTGCTCAATTGATTATTCGGACTACTGTTCTCATCTAGGATGTTATTCTCACAAGGTTTCAGCCAGTGTAAACTCCGACAATAGTATTTGTGTCAAACTCAGGAATCTGTATGGAAATTTCAAACGGGACCCTTTATTTAATCGACGGATGTAGTTGTTCTCGTTCCGTCAGCCAATAAACTGAAATGTTATTCTTAGTATCGTTTGTACCTTCAACTTTCAGAGAATTCACACTTAAAACTGATTATTGCTTAGAACTTAATCCATTGCACAACGGGTTTATGTGGACAATTCTAGTATGAAGTCCTTTGCTTTACACATAATCTGTTTTTTCTTTAGATATGTAAGGTAACTATTTATTACTATATATTAATTGTATGTATAAATCTTATTACTATATCTACATCTATATAAGTTAGATATGTTTATGTGTTTATACATTTATATGGGCAGGATTCACTGCTAAACTGAACAACTTATCAGGATGAATTTTGGAACAAAGCTGCTAGGAATAAGAGATCCAAATGTTAGCTATGTTTTTGTTTGATTGTGTTCTGTGCAAAGTTTGTAAAAAGAGGGTAAATATTCAGCTGCCCCCGATTCTTCTGATATGTAAACAACTAGTATTAGACATCAATGAATAAATATCTCCTGAATTGTTTTTTAGCGGACATAATACAGACACGACTCCTATTTGAAAATTAAAATATATAAGATTTTCATTGAATTTAATCATAGGAATTAAACCCCAATTATGCAAGATTTCTTACATTTTTTAATACCCCTTTAGCTAAAGCCTAAAATCTTAGACATTTTTTAGAACTAAAACCATGTAATGGATTTTGATCAAAATAAGAATAAGTATTCTAGACAAGGTTAAGTATCATAATAGCTTGGAAAATCTTTCTCTTCGGGGGTTAAATTGTACATGTACTGAGACCTCTATTTTATATGTATATAATAAATATCTATTTTGTTTATTATATATATATATATATATATATATGAAATATTTATAATTATTCCTTACCCCCTAATGTACGCTGAGCTCTGTAATAAGTAGTATTAACATAACTGTCATCGTGGCTTCAATACAATGTTCTATTTCATAGTAGAACACTTTACGTCAGCGGCCTTTAAATGGGATAAATCTCTCGCTTTATTTACCGAGATGTTGACAACAGTCGTGTGAGCTAGGACGTTAGAATATATATATATATATATATATATATATATATATATATATATATACAGAGAGAAAGGGAGAGAGAGTGTCAGGTTGTATATGAAAAGAAATCAAATAAAGTGCTCGATCATATAATTTATATACTGTATATTACATATTTCAGCAATGTACCACGGTTTCATCCAAAAGGGCAGATTTAGACATCTTTAGTAAATTTCTGTGCCCAGTGGAATCATCGGCAAGCTGAAATGATTGTAGTCACGCCCGACAGGGAATGGCGTCAACAATGACAGAAAAACGGTGCACCTCTGAGGACGTCCCCGAAAAAATCCGGTGTGGGATAGTGATTAACTAAGGCTCAAGGGAGGCCTTCATTTTATTCCCTAGCAGGTTTTATTTATTATTTATTTATCTGTTAGCAAGTTTTATTTATTTATTTATCTGTTCTTTTTGTAATGTTATTATTCTACCTGAAAAATACGAAAGGGGTGGCTATATAGTTTCCCGTTTGAGTCTGTGAGACTAGTGTGCTTTTTTGTTGTCGTTTTTGAGAATAAAGTTATGTATCGGATTAATTGTTCGATATAGAGCTGAAAGAGATGATTCAAATATGTTTTTATCGACTTAACGTGTTTGTTTATTTTTGTTTATTGAATTGGTGTGTTCGTATTTTCTGTTCTTTTTGTAATGTTATTGTTATATCTGGTCTGAAAAAATACGAAAGGAGCGGCCATATAGTTTGCAGTTTGGTTTGTGGAATTAGGGTGCCCTTTTGTTGTCGTTTTTGGGAATAACATTATGTATCGGATTAATTGTTCGGTATAGTGTTGGACAGCATGATGCAATAATGTGTTTATGGACTTAACGTGTTTGTTAATTTTTGTTTATTGATTTGGTGTTTTCGTATTTTCTAGATCTTAATGGGAAGCGGTGTTTCGTTGATATGCCCCGTTTATAACCAGTAGTGTTGAAAACCAAAACAAAAACAAAAAAACAAAAAAAACAAAAAAATCAAAAAAAGAAAGAATAAAAAAAAGAACAAAAACTGGCTATAAACGGAATGATGGATACTATCTGTTATTTCCGCTGTGTTAATAATATTAATATTAATATTATTAATATTAATATTTATATTTGTATTTATATTTATATTTATATTTATATTTAGTGTAATTCATTAAATTCCTTATCTTGTTATTTCACTTGGAAAATACACCTACATACACACGAGCATGGGACCACAAGCATGCCTATACACAACATCTGCAAATGCGTGCATGTACACACATCTTCGCTCACATGTCCGGGGTGTTATTAATTTAATATTTTTTATTTTTTGTGTTTTTAATGTAATCTTTACTCAGTTTATTAATATTATTTTATATTTTCTATTTATTAATAATCTGCTCCTATACATATACACGCGCACTCGCACATATGCTTGTACGCACATCTGGACGTATACGTACGCCTGTAAATTCATCCTCATTTATACAAGGCTGGGCGGGTTATTTGAGAATCTATTATATGGATTTTATGAAGCGGGGGTAGGTGGGGGGTTTAGGGGTTAAGAAAACTTTGTGGTGTATCTGTATTCCCGTGATAGGAGGGTCACGTGGAGATAGGGTATCTGCTGATAAATGTATTTTCCGCTTTGGATGGGGTTAGTTTTAGTATGGATGATGTGATAATCTGTGGTGAAAGGGTGGGGTGTTTATTGATGAATGTATTATCTGGGTTAGGACAATGGTGTTTCTAGGTAGGCAGGGTTTATGTAGTCGCGCCCGTGGTGTGTTTAACATATATCTTGGGGGTATTTTGTACGTAAATAGAAATATAGGAATTTTGTTATGGGTTTAGGGAGGTCTTGGAAAGATTAGTTATTTTATATGTTTTTTAGAAATACTTTACTATCTTTTTAGAGGGGTATTTGGTTTAAAGGGATAATTGGTGGGTTTTGTAATATTGTTATCAGACCATTGGGCTAGCAGGAAGTTTATTTTTTGGGGGCATTTTCTGAAGACCTCGGTTTTTTATGTTCATGCAGTTTATGGAAGGGTTGTGTGATAGCTTGTATCATTCTGAATCATAGGGACAGGTCTCACCTCTCTTGCAAGTGCAATGAGGGTTGGGTGAATTAGTTGGTGGTTTGGAGGTCAGAATGGATCCCACGGACTGAAAACATGAATAGCTAGTTTTTACTGTATTTCTGTTAAAAAGTTTAACTAAACTTTAACAACAGAACCACGTGCAGACTCATAAACTTAGCAAAAAGCGAAATGGGCTCAGTCAGTAAATGTATACTTAGAAATATTAATGATTATATTAAAAAACATACAGACTTTCGCCTTTGGAACAATTCACGAACAACCATTGATTGATTCAAGGCCATCCCAGATACAAAAACAATGCCGTTTCTACATAATTTGATATCGCTGACTGCTGCCCCGCCATTGATAGGGAAGTCCTCGAAATACTCTATCATTTGCCAAAACATTCATGGAAATAAGTGACCTCGAAATTAACAGCATCCTCCATGCGAGAAGCTCACTCCTTTTCTTCAACAATCAAACATTGGTTAAACAATCCAACCCTGAAGACCCTTTTGATGTTCCCATGGGAGCCTACGACAGCGCAGATATGCGACCTGATTGGGCTTTTAATCCTACACTCCTTACAAAATAAATTCCCTGACCAAGAGTTCGGCCTCTACCGAGACGACGGCCTATGCCTATCCCGCAACAACAAAGCGCAAGAACTCGACAGATTCAGGAAACAGTTAACCGCATTCCTAAAAGAAATCGGATTTAACATCACCATAGACACTAATCTGACTAGCGTAGATTTGACCAACAATTCAACTAGGCCATACCACAAACCCACCAAACAACTCCGGTACATCCACACCAAATCCTGCCACATCCCACTCATATTTAAAAACCTTATACCCAATATTAGTAAAAGAATTTCAAGCCTTTCATCCAAACCTGAGATTTTCCAACAAGCCCGTATTACAATAATGCCCTCATTGAGAGCGGTTATAACGAAAAAATATCCTACATACCCAACCAATCCACCAGCCAACACAGACGCAAGTGACAAAGAAATATTATCTGGTTCGCCCCCCTTTTTCCCTCAGCGTTAAATATAGCGTAGGTAAGCAATTTATCAAACTAATAGACAAGCACTTCCCGCTATCAAATAATCTCCATAAACTTTTTAACAGAAATATAGTAAAAACTAACTATTCATGTTTTCAGTCCGTGTGATCCATTCTGAACTCCAAACCACCAACTAATTCACCCAACCCCCGTTGGTCTTGCAAGAGAGGTGAGACCTGTCCCTATAATTCAGAATTTTACAAGCTATCAACAACCCTTCCATAAACTGCATGAACATAAAAACCGAGGTCTTCAGAAAATGCCCCCAAAAAATAAACTTCCTGCTAGCCCAATGGTCTGATAACAATATTACATAACCCACCAATTATCCCTTTAAACCAAATACCCCTCTAAAAAGATAGTAAAGTATTTCTTAAAAACATATAAAATAACTAATCTTTCCAAGACCTCCCTAAACCCATAACAAAATTCCTATCTTTCTATTTACGTACAAAATACCCCCAAGATATATGTTAAACACACCACGGGCGCGACTACATAAACGCTGCCTATCCTGATAAAACCTAGTCCTAACCCAGATAATACATTCATCAATAAACACCCCACCCTTTCACCACAAATAATCACATCATCTATACTAAAACTAACCCCATCCACATCCACATAAGATTATACATTTATCAGCAGATACCCCATCTCCACGTGACCCTCCTATAACGGGAATACAGATACACCACAAAGTTTTTTTTAACCTTTAAACCCCCCACCCACCCCCGCTTCACACAATCCATATAATAGATTCTCAAATCACCCGCCCACCCCTGTATAAATGAAGATGAATGTACAGGCGTACGTATACGCTCAGATCTGTGTACAAGCATGTGTGCGAGTGCACGTGTGTATGTATAGGAGCAGATTATTAATAAATGGAAAATATAAAATAATATTAATAAAATAAATAAATTATATATATATATATATATTTATATAGAGAAAATACACGATATATCATAAACTAGCACAGTTTTGGAGACAGAATATATGAAAGACAGAGAGGAAAAAAAATTAAACACAGGAAGAAATTAAAAAAAAACGTGATTCGAACAAAACGGTTATATATACTGTTTTGTATTTCTTCCTGCGTTTAATTGTTGTTCCTTTCTGGCTTATATATATATATATATATATATATATATATATATATATATATATATATATATATATATATATATATATATATATATATATATATATATATAATATATATATATATATATATATATATTTATATATATATATATATATATATATATATTTATATATATATATAATATATATATATATATATATATATATATATATATAAATATATATATATATATATATATTTATATATATATATATATATATATATATTTATATATATATAATATATATATATATATATATATATATATATATATATATATATTTTATATACAGGGTGGGCCAAAATAAGGGTCCTATCTTTAAATTTGAATAACTTGAATTTGAATAACTTCCACAAAATAAAAGTTAAACTCACCAAACTTTATGTGTGTGTAGACTGACCCTTCCGAGATTTTTTGAAATAAACAAAACAAATTTTAGCCGAAAAACACTTCTTAAAACTTACAAAAACTAAAGTATTGTTTTTTACACTGTTTTGAGTTTTTTAAGCAAAAATAATGTTTTCTAAATGAGGGTACGTTCCTTAGGGCTAATACGGCTCATGCTTGCTTCGGAAGGGGTCCTTTACTTATTCTAAAAAAAAAAAAAATCAATAAATAAAAAAGTTATGAATTTTTAAAAATAGGACCCTTATTTTTGCCCACCCTGTATATTGTGAGAATAACTTCCAAGATGAGAACAATAATACAAATGATAAAAATTGTTAATCTTAATTAAAGAAAATATTTCTAATCTGTTAGATTTTTGTATGAGCTATTTTTTAAAAATTCATTTCATTTTTCTAGAAATAATAACATTTGTGACAAGAAAGATTCCTTCACTTAAGCAAACTGCGAAATATTTCTTGATAGAATTGTACTTTGCAATTAAGTGTAGATCTCAATTGGCGGGTAGTATGGACAGACTGAGCACAAATAACAATATAAGAGATCTATAGCTGAGTTGCGATTGGTTGGTTTAATCAGGTGACATGGGACATATATTTAAATTGGATTTCAGTAGAGAAATCTTTAGGGAGGTTATATCGTAATCTATCGTCCGAAGAATTAGGGGTTTCTTAGTGAAGATGGTCTGACCAGAAGCAACACGCGAAAGCATGGAAATCTATTAAGTAACATGAATGAATTATTATTTAGGATAGAATCCTAACCGTCCTCAAATATACAAGCAAGACAAGAGAAACGTATTAAGATAACATTTTCTCGAACCGGACAGCAACATAGACCAAAAGCGAGGCTACGTCACTAAATTAGTAAACTGAACACTGACTTCATACTTATTTAAATACCAAAGTAAACTTACTAATTATTTGTTTGTTTTTATTTTACAGCATATCGACTGTCGTGGGTCATTTAGTGGTGAATCCGTTTCTTTCTACGTACAGAGTGCGGTAGAAATACCTTTCATATTTGAAAAGCCAACGAAAAGAAAGAGCAAAATAAAAATGAATCAAAAAAATTATTTTACTGTTGGTTTAACAGATAGTTACCGTTTTTGTTCATTCTATTCTTTAAAATAACATATTTTATACACCGTTAGAAACAGTTTCTGAAATGTTCCATCACTCGAAGAGTCGTTGCAAGCGCTATTTCTGCAGTCTTTTGACGAATAACATCCCTTAATATTTATATGGTAGATCTCAGCTATCTAGTAACCACAAAGAAAAACAACAGGGCAGAGTTCGTGCGATTGTGCTGGCAAATGAATGTAATGGTATAAGAAAATCAAACGTCCTGGAAACATTTCTCTCGGTTCTTCTTTTGCTTTGTGTATGGTGGCTCCATCCTGCTAAAACCACACATTCTGATTGCGAAGATTTTTACGTTTGGCCCCTGAAATATCTGCAGCATCGCCACATACCGGCCAGATGTTACTGGAACACGGTTGTTTCTCTCCTATAAGAAATAAGGACACAATAAACCTAATTTCGAAACTGCGTACCTTACAGTAACTCGCCCACTGTAAAGGGGGCATCTCATAAAGTTGTTTAGGTTTACTTTGAGTCTAATAAACTTGATTGGAAACACATGGGTTATAGTTTAACATGTTTGAGGTATTTCTGTCGCACCTTGTATATGTAAGTAAATCGTTCTATACACAGTTTTTACATACAGAACCCGGTATTCCAAAATAGTCATCCATTAATTACTGACGAGGCTCAACCTTGCTTAACTACGGTGATCCAACAAGAACCCGTGTATCAATGAGATTATAACGTATAACTAACTAAGTAAGAAAACATCCATGGCTATTTGGCTATGATCAAAGTGTAGTATCTGCGAGGGATGGAGAGTTGGATGCGCTTGTTGAGGGGCAAAGGGAGTCGAAGGATGCTGTCCGCTCAGATTTGAGTTTGGCGCCAGATGCAGGATATCTCAATAACTTTGAGTCGTCTCTGACTTGGCGATAAGCTCGCAACACTTCTACGTAACCATCAACCTGCTTGTCTACGGTTTTAAACCAACAGAAAATCAAGGGTGGTTCATTTTTTAGAAAACATTTACAGATACACGCGCACATACATTGATGGATAAAATCAAATTATCAAAACATTAATATATTTTAAGTAGGATCCCCCTAGATAAATGTGGTATTATGGTGACTGCAATCATTTTAGTTAACAGTAAGATAGACACAGAATAACCACTGACCCCCTACTTCCCCCACTTTTGGTGACCGTGTTGCTAACCTTTTAAACTATATTTGACCTTATCGCAAATAAAAAATTCAAAGTATTGTATCTGTTTTGATACTGCACTTTATATTACATGTCTGAAGCAGCAATCCTTCTAGATTGAAGACATTGTTATTTTATTTTCAATCAAGAGTGTCCTATTTGGAGATTCTGGATTTTTCTCACATTAAAATCGACATTGTGTCTGACTTTGCCCTCGTGGTGAGGCATGTAATTACGAACCGAACATTTCATTAAAATCGTATAATTACCCGTTTGTTGGTAATTAAAGAAACAGTGGCAATCTAATTCATATTTTAACTAGCTGGCCTCGCTCACTTACTATCGATTCGCAATCTAATTCTTATTCACTATTTGAAATCATTCAAACGATAACTAATCGATAAGAAAACGATAACAAGACTTATTGATAAGAAGATCAAAATAATCGATAACAAACAGAAGACAGAATTAAGTTTATTATATTAACAATAGAAATCACCAAATTAATTAAACGAAAATAATTTAAATTTATTTTCTATTAGCGAAATTCCAGTCAAGCAATCGAGATGGTATTGTAATTTTATTTTCTTGTTAATATTGTAAATATTTCTGCTAGTAATAATAACACGGGAATATATTTCTGTCTATATTAAACATGAAAGAAATTCTTTACTTTCTTTTTTATTATAATCAGATAGTATTAAGATTGTGCCTTTACTTTTTATTTGATAAAAATAAATTTACATACGTGATTATTGTTTTCTTTCTTTTAATTATTATAAATTATTATTAGGATTAAGCCTCCCTTTTTTTACTGAACAAAATTAAAATTATATACGTAATTATTGTTTCCTTTCTTTTAATTGTTATACATTAGTATTAGAATTAAGCATCCCTTTCTTTGCTGAAAAAACGTTATAATTTAAGCGAGCCGGGCACACGTACGTTCACTATTCGTGAATATTATACCCCTATTAATATTTAGTTCAATTTAGAGCTACCTGCAGTATATCTAACCCTAACTGTAACCATAACATTCAGTATATCTAAATTCAATCATTTTGCGTTGTGAAATAGCTCAGTCAGTCTAAAAATGTAGGCGTGGTTTCTTTAAATACATCCGTTCTTGAAAAAGCGAACTGATTGGTTAAAAATAATGGAAAGAAAGAAACACGAATATTTATGAATCGGCGGATATTTTAGTTTCTGTTATTGTTTGCGAAACACGGGACATCTTTTTACTTCACAGTGATTCCTTCTGTATTAGTAGCGTGCTTAGTTAATCAGTATATGTTTCTTTCAATGTATAATGGTGCACGGGCAGTTGTATTTTAGCATATCTTGTAGTCTTGCATCTTCGCTTTAGTCATAGACAATCGCTAAACTCACTGGAAATATTCTTTGTGCGTATTCTTTTTGCATTAATAGTCTCATAGATCCGACCAGACAGCAGAACAATGGCCTCTCGTAGAATTACCATTTCTGTTACTTCTTTATTGAAAACAATGAAAGCATTTCTGGAAACACTTATTTATATATATATATATATATATATATATATATATATATATATATATATATATATATATATGTGTGTGTGTGTGTGGGTGGTGCCTAGCGTTGGACAATACAATACAGCTTTTATCTGTCGGAAATCTACCCAATACTGTGCCATGTTAAACTCCGCTGAATTGAAATTTGGCTAGCTGACAGCCTCCACCCACGGACCGGCCTCAAACCTATAGAAATCGATAACAAGTTCGGCTTTAAGTTTCCAACAGTCAAACAAACGTTCTTCATTTCTGTATTTTTGCTGGTTTTGGAAATCTATACAAAACTTGTCAGAAAGCATTCTGTTGGCCAAACAAACGACGAGTCAAGAAGTCAGATTCGTTCATTTATAGATTACGGTAAAAAATGTAGAACAATAATTATTAAGGTTTTTCATAGAAGTGGCCATTTCTATATCAAATTAAATATGGATATTTAGCTGAACACTTTATCAACCATCTTCCTTCTCCATACGGACACCGTGACTTTATAGGGCTACACAGAGTAATATCACTAGTAAATATGCAAGTTACAAAGTTCAACGAAACATCTAATTAACATGTTTAAGTAAGCCGGATGTTATTTAAGAGGCAATCCTTGCCGAAGATATATATTACCATCAGATAATATCTACAGTTTTCTACATTGAGAAGATTACTTGAATTAATTAAAGTGAGGAAGCCGGTCTGTACTAATGGTTTTACGATATATATATATATATATATATATATATATATATATATATATATATATATATATATATATATATATATATATATATATATGTATTGGACTTTTTACCCTTTGGATTTTCTATTTTCGCCGTACCTGAAGTTGTGGCTTCTTGGAATTTAACTTTGAATCCTTTCTCACAACCTCTCGTGCCTTTCAACGACCTACCTATCTACATCTCATTCTCTCCGCTGGACTTTTCGACACCGGACTTTTTAGCAATCGGACATTTGCTTGCATTCGGGCAGAGTTTTGCCCTGTGTTACTTTCCCTACAACTTTTATTTTATTTTTTCAAATTTTAAATCTTAGCCTTTGCCAACTTATCTATCCCAGCGACTTCCTCTGATGATAAGATTTTGATCTTTGAAAAGCCTGGCTTAAGGAAAATTTAACTTGAATAAATTGCCTTTTTGCGGAATATACCTTGCTCTGAGCAATTGAATTGAATTTTGATTTGGCTTTTGCTTCTCTAATTCCTTTCTATTCTTGTTCATATATATATATATATATATATATATATATATATATATATATATATATATATATATATATATATATATATATATATATAAGATAGAAGAAATAAGAGTGTTAAACATATACGAATGTCCAGAATTATTTCAAATTTTGATTGTTCAATGCAAGGTTTATTCTGTAATAAACTAATGTTTATTATTCTTTCCTTAAACCAAGGCTTTTCAAAGATCGAAATCTTTTCATCAGAGGAGATATACAGATAGATAAGTTGGCTGTGGAAAAGCCAAAGTTCAAACACTTGAAAAATATTATTAAAAATGGAGTGAAAAGAGTTCATGTAAAAAAGATATGTGGTTTGTCCAGATGGTGATTGTCCGTTGAAAAAGTGTCCAATGAAATGTAAATTTTGTAGAAAACGAAAACAAAATTTTTTGTAACAGAAGACGAAAAAAATGTTCGTAAAGGGAGTATGGAGAAAGTGTTCAGAGTGAAGTAAATCCAATGGTGAAATGTTGAGTTCAAATCGTAGATGGAGCGCACTTAAATACAATTGATATGAGAAATCTTGCTATTTTAAAAACTTCCTGGGCCATAGTAGAAAAATAAATCTTTGAAAAGCCTTGGCTTAAGGAAAGAATAATAAACATTAGTTTATTACAGAATATACCTTGCATTGAACAATCGAAGTTTGAAATAAATCTGGACATTCGTACATGTTTATCACTCTTATTTCTTCTATCTTTATAATTGGTCTATCTCGTATATTGAGCTTAAACCATTTCACTATAGATTCTATCTACTAAAAGTTTACTTTTAGTTTATATTTGATTATATATATATATATATATATATATACATACATACATATATATATATATATATATATATATATATATATATATATATATATATATATATATTGGTACAAACAAACTAGTACAACATTCGTACCGTTGGTTTCAAGTACAGAAGGACTTAGCCATCCGGCTCTCTTCAGCGTCTGTTGTCATCTGTTTCGGAAATGCGAAGTCACGTGTCACTCTCGTGTTATGTATGTTTGTTTAAATTTAGTGTAAGGAACGTTTAATAAAGTTTTTTAAAAAGGAGGAAGGTGAAAAGTTAAGTTTTAAATCGGAGAAGATTTAAAGAGATATATAAAAAAAATATATTTTATATATAAATCCCGTGAGCCAATATCATGAGTATGTATATTTGGCCGTTACTGTATATATATATATATCGAGCTGACAGTCGGCGCTCCTACCACTGCGCTATCATACGACACTGCCTTAAGTAATATCTCAATGTAAACATTGTCAAGTGCCGGAGCTCGAATTAGTTTTACCTTATGAGCTACATGACGGCTGTCTGTTTGATTTCGAATATTACCACTTTTGGCGTATCGGAGATATTAGTGTAAAACTTCCCAATGAGAAGCGTAGATGTGGCTCTTCAAGCCTGCCAGCCTTTAACATACCATACCACAGAGGTAGCATGTGTTTTAATGATCTGGAAATATGCTATAAATTAAACCACCTCTTGTCCATGATTGATTATGAAAAACATGCACTCGTTGGTGATTCAAAAAATCTGTACGTAACATAGTTACCAATTGCAAGCTTGGCATGTTAGGTGTTCTATATTTCCTCCACGTGCTTGAGATGTCACGTCATGTTTTTTCCTTGCTGCTCTCTTCTGCTGCTGGTGTTGCATCCTATTCTCATGAAAAAGCTTGCTGCCTTCAAAGATTGCTTTCGTCCACCTTGACCTATCTACAAACACCCCCTCTTATCCCTCAACATAAATTTCAAAGCACTTCAAATCGTCTTTCAGACAATCTTTGAATTGCTTACGCGGTTTGTGCTGTGGGCGAGTATTCTCCAGTAATGATCAGTAAGACGAACAGAATGACAACCCCAACGAAGTCTACGTTTACTTATACGATACGCAATGCTTTAAACAGCAGCTCCTTCCAATACTTTGGTGTCCTGGCTTAAAGCTATACCAACGGATGTTAAGCAAGTGTCTGAGGCAATTCTGCTGGAAACGCTCTAGCAGGCGAATATAAGCTCTGGGAGTGGTCCATGTCTGACAAGCATATACAAAAGTTTATACAACAGTTTATACAACAGTCCTCTTACACAGACATCTACGTTTCCAGCCTGATATCACGTGGTGCAAATACCGGCTTTTCAAATGACCCAAGATATATATATATATATATATATATATATATATATATATATATATATATATATATATATATATATATATGCGTGTATTATCATTCAAGCGTTTATTTACTATTGCCTTTTCCATTGATATTCCGATCTAGTTTATACTCAAGGAAACACACCATATTAAATATGGGGTCGCTCGTTTTGTAGAAAGGGTACCAACACTTGCTTCTCTATAAAAGCGTTAGAATAGAATATCTAATATACTTATTTTTTATATGTATCTAATCAAAGAGGTTCTATGTTTTGTATCTGTATAGAGAGTAAGAAGTTGACCTTAGGTTTACTTTCCTCAGCATCGTAACTCACGCTTCCTCTATTTTCTCCTTTACTCCTCACATTTCATCAACAATGTTTCCGACAAAAAAGGAGCAGTTATTGCTGTTTTCTGGGTCAGCTGTCGGGTAAACTAGAAGATTACCCGAATTCAAGTCAGAAGAAAACGGTGTTCGGTCAGATTTAGTTCCTGATAATAAAGACTTCCTGTTTTGGGTCGCTTATTCTTCTGGTTTGTACTAATTTTTATTTATTAATTCATTTACTAAATAATTACGTGAAAGTACAGAATATTTAACAAAGACTACCTGTCCATGGCTTTATAAATAATCGTCTGCAGTTTACGGACCATACTGAAATAATGACGTTATTATTTAAAAAAGCCATTCTTAACATAGGGGAGGGTGATTTGTTAACTATTCTGTACTTTCACATCACAATTTAGTAAATAAATGAATACATTTTGGAAACGGAAACTCTCTCCGGAAGTTATATTACAGGTAGTGTTTAACATCAGGAACGAAATGTGACCGAACACAGTTTGCTGCTGTGTTTGAGTCAGGTACTATTCTGGTTTACACATCTGTCGTTTCAAGTAGGTAGTATGTGACAATTTTCAATCCTGTTACACTATCCCTCTTCAGTCAACTGCAAATCAATCTATCCCATTAACCAGTATGCTCCAGTGGTTTTAGCTTTGATAACTGGTGATATATTAGTAAAATAAATATATTTTTAACCTTATCCACGATGGAATCTTAGCCTCCTAATTTTTTAAAGTTTCCGTTTCATTTGTATGAAATAAGTAGTTTTATGCCACAAAGTAAAATAAATATATTTTTAACCTTATCCACGATGGAATCTTAGCCTCCTAATTTTTTAACGTTTCCGTTTCATTTGATGAAATAAGTAGTCTTATGCTACAAAGTAAAATAAATATATTTTTAACCTTATCCACGATGGAATCTTAGCGTCCTAATTTTTTAAAGTTTCCGTTTCATTTGTATGAAATAAGTAGTTTTATGCCACAAAGTAAAATAAATATATGTTTAACCTTATCCACGATGGAATCTTAGCCTCCTAATTTTTTAAAGTTTCCGTTTCATTTGTATGAAATAAGTAGTTTTATGCCACAAAGTAAAATAAATATATTTTTAACCTTATCCACGATGGAATCTTAGCCTCCTAATTTTTTAAAGTTTCCGTTTCATTTGATGAAATAAGTAGTTTTATGCCACAAAGTAAAATAAATATATTTTTAACCTTATCCACGATGGAATCTTAGCCTCCTAATTTTTTAAAGTTTCATTTGTATGAAATAAGTAGTTTTATGCCACAAAGTAAAATAAATATATTTTTAACCTTATCCACGATGGAATCTTAGCCTCCTAATTTTTTAAAGTTTCCGTTTCATTTGTATGAAATAAGTAGTTTTATGCCACAAAGTAAAATAAATATATTTTTAACCTTATCCACGATGGAATCTTAGCCTCCTAATTTTTTAACGTTTCCGTTTCATTTGATGAAATAAGTAGTCTTATGCCACAAAGTAAAATAAATATATTTGTAACTTTATCCACGATGGAATCTTAGCCTCCTAATTTTTTAAAGTTTCCGTTTCATTTGTATGAAATAAGTAGTTTTATGCCACAAAGTAAAATAAATATATTTTTAACCTTATCCACAATGGAATCTTAGCCTCCTAATTTTTTAAAGTTTCCGTTTCATTTGTATGAAATAAGTAGTTTTATGCCACAAAGTAAAATAAATATATTTTTAACCTTATCCACGATGGAATCTTAGCCTCCTAATTTTTTAAAGTTTCCGTTTCATTTGTATGAAATAAGTAGTTTTATGCCACAAAGTAAAATAAATATATTTTTAACCTTATCCACGATGGAATCTTAGCCTCCTAATTTTTTAAAGTTTCCGTTTCATTTGTATGAAATAAGTAGTTTTATGCCACAAAGTAAAATAAATATATTTTTAACCTTATCCACGATGGAATCTTAGCCTCCTAATTTTTTAAAGTTTCCGTTTCATTTGTATGAAATAAGTAGTTTTATGCCACAAAGTAAAATAAATATATTTTTAACCTTATCCACGATGGAATCTTAGCATCCTAATTTTTTAAAGTTTCCGTTTCATTTGTATGAAATAAGTAGTTTTATGCCACAAAGTAAAATAAATATATTTTTAACCTTATCCACGATGGAATCTTAGCCTCCTAATTTTTTAAAGTTTCCGTTTCATTTGATGAAATAAGTAGTCTTATGCCACAAAGTAAAATAAATATATTTTTAACCTTATCCACGATGGAATCTTAGCCTCCTAATTTTTTAACGTTTCCGTTTCATTTGATGAAATAAGTAGTCTTATGCCACAAAGTAAAATAAATATATTTTTAACCTTATCCACGATGGAATCTTAGCCTCCTAATTTTTTAACGTTTCCGTTTCATTTGATGAAATAAGTAGTCTTATGCCACAAAGTAAAATAAATATATTTTTAACCTTATCCACGATGGAATCTTAGCCTCCTAATTTTTTAAAGTTTCCGTTTCATTTGTATGAAATAAGTAGTTTTATGCCACAAAGTAAAATAAATATATTTTTAACCTTATCCACGATGGAATCTTAGCCTCCTAATTTTTTAACGTTTCCGTTTCATTTGATGAAATAAGTAGTTTTATGCCACAAAGTAAAATAAATATATTTTTAACCTTATCCACGATGGAATCTTAGCCTCCTAATTTTTTAACGTTTCCGTTTCATTTGATGAAATAAGTAGTCTTATGCCACAAAGTAAAATAAATATATTTTTAACCTTATCCACGATGGAATCTTAGCCTCCTAATTTTTTAACGTTTCCGTTTCATTTGATGAAATAAGTAGTCTTATGCCACAAAGTAAAATAAATATATTTTTAACCTTATCCACGATGGAATCTTAGCCTCCTAATTTTTTAACGTTTCCGTTTCATTTGATGAAATAAGTAGTCTTATGCCACAAAGTAAAATAAATATATTTTTAACCTTATCCACGATGGAATCTTAGCCTCCTAATTTTTTAAAGTTTCCGTTTCATTTGTATGAAATAAGTAGTTTTATGCCACAAAGTAAAATAAATATATTTTTAACCTTATCCACGATGGAATCTTAGCCTCCTAATTTTTTAACGTTTCCGTTTCATTTGATGAAATAAGTAGTTTTATGCCACAAAGTAAAATAAATATATTTTTAACCTTATCCACGATGGAATCTTAGCCTCCTAATTTTTTAACGTTTCCGTTTCATTTGATGAAATAAGTAGTCTTATGCCACAAAGTAAAATAAATATATTTTTAACCTTATCCACGATGGAATCTTAGCCTCCTAATTTTTTAACGTTTCCGTTTCATTTGATGAAATAAGTAGTCTTATGCCACAAAGTAAAATAAATATATTTTTAACCTTATCCACGATGGAATCTTAGCCTCCTAATTTTTTAACGTTTCCGTTTCATTTGATGAAATAAGTAGTCTTATGCCACAAAGTAAAATAAATATATTTTTAACCTTATCCACGATGGAATCTTAGCCTCCTAATTTTTTAACGTTTCCGTTTCATTTGATGAAATAAGTAGTCTTATGCCACAAAGTAAAATAAATATATTTTTAACCTTATCCACGATGGAATCTTAGCCTCCTAATTTTTTAAAGTTTCCGTTTCATTTGTATGAAATAAGTAGTTTTATGCCACAAAGTAAAATAAATATATTTTTAACCTTATCCACGATGGAATCTTAGCCTCCTAATTTTTTAACGTTTCCGTTTCATTTGATGAAATAAGTAGTCTTATGCCACAAAGTAAAATAAATATATTTTTAACCTTATCCACGATGGAATCCTAGCCTCCTAATTTTTTAACGTTTCCGTTTCATTTGATGAAATAAGTAGTCTTATGCCACAAAGTAAAATAAATATATTTTTAACCTTATCCACGATGGAATCTTAGCCTCCTAATTTTTTAACGTTTCCGTTTCATTTGATGAAATAAGTAGTCTTATGCCACAAAGTAAAATAAATATATTTTTAACCTTATCCACGATGGAATCTTAGCCTCCTAATTTTTTAACGTTTCCGTTTCATTTGATGAAATAAGTAGTCTTATGCCACAAAGTAAAATAAATATATTTTTAACCTTATCCACGATGGAATCTTAGCCTCCTAATTTTTTAAAGTTTCCGTTTCATTTGTATGAAATAAGTAGTTTTATGCCACAAAGTAAAATAAATATATTTTTAACCTTATCCACGATGGAATCTTAGCCTCCTAATTTTTTAACGTTTCCGTTTCATTTGATGAAATAAGTAGTCTTATGCCACAAAGTAAAATAAATATATTTTTAACCTTATCCACGATGGAATCTTAGCCTCCTAATTTTTTAACGTTTCCGTTTCATTTGATGAAATAAGTAGTCTTATGCCACAAAGTAAAATAAATATATTTTTAACCTTATCCACGATGGAATCTTAGCCTCCTAATTTTTTAACGTTTCCGTTTCATTTGATGAAATAAGTAGTCTTATGCCACAAAGTAAAATAAATATATTTTTAACCTTATCCACGATGGAATCTTAGCCTCCTAATTTTTTAACGTTTCCGTTTCATTTGATGAAATAAGTAGTCTTATGCCACAAAGTAAAATAAATATATTTTTAACCTTATCCACGATGGAATCTTAGCCTCCTAATTTTTTAACGTTTCCGTTTCATTTGATGAAATAAGTAGTCTTATGCCACAAAGTAAAATAAATATATTTTTAACCTTATCCACGATGGAATCTTAGCCTCCTAATTTTTTAACGTTTCCGTTTCATTTGATGAAATAAGTAGTCTTATGCCACAAAGTAAAATAAATATATTTTTAACCTTATCCACGATGGAATCTTAGCCTCCTAATTTTTTAACGTTTCCGTTTCATTTGATGAAATAAGTAGTCTTATGCCACAAAGTAAAATAAATATATTTTTAACCTTATCCACGATGGAATCTTAGCCTCCTAATTTTTTAACGTTTCCGTTTCATTTGATGAAATAAGTAGTCTTATGCCACAAAGTAAAATAAATATATTTTTAACCTTATCCACGATAGAATCTTAGCCTCCTAATTTTTTAACGTTTCCGTTTCATTTGATGAAATAAGTAGTCTTATGCCACAAAGTAAAATAAATATATTTTTAACCTTATCCACGATGGAATCTTAGCCTCCTAATTTTTTAACGTTTCCGTTTCATTTGATGAAATAAGTAGTCTTATGCCACAAAGTAAAATAAATATATTTTTAACCTTATCCACGATGGAATCTTAGCCTCCTAATTTTTTAAAGTTTCCGTTTCATTTGTATGAAATAAGTAGTTTTATGCCACAAAGTAAAATAAATATATTTTTAACCTTATCCACGATGGAATCTTAGCCTCCTAATTTTTTAACGTTTCCGTTTCATTTGATGAAATAAGTAGTTTTATGCCACAAAGTAAAATAAATATATTTTTAACCTTATCCACGATGGAATCTTAGCCTCCTAATTTTTTAACGTTTCCGTTTCATTTGATGAAATAAGTAGTCTTATGCCACAAAGTAAAATAAATATATTTTTAACCTTATCCACGATGGAATCTTAGCCTCCTAATTTTTTAACGTTTCCGTTTCATTTGATGAAATAAGTAGTCTTATGCCACAAAGTAAAATAAATATATTTTTAACCTTATCCACGATGGAATCTTAGCCTCCTAATTTTTTAACGTTTCCGTTTCATTTGATGAAATAAGTAGTCTTATGCCACAAAGTAAAATAAATATATTTTTAACCTTATCCACGATGGAATCTTAGCCTCCTAATTTTTTAACGTTTCCGTTTCATTTGATGAAATAAGTAGTCTTATGCCACAAAGTAAAATAAATATATTTTTAACCTTATCCACGATGGAATCTTAGCCTCCTAATTTTTTAAAGTTTCCGTTTCATTTGTATGAAATAAGTAGTTTTATGCCACAAAGTAAAATAAATATATTTTTAACCTTATCCACGATGGAATCTTAGCCTCCTAATTTTTTAACGTTTCCGTTTCATTTGATGAAATAAGTAGTCTTATGCCACAAAGTAAAATAAATATATTTTTAACCTTATCCACGATGGAATCCTAGCCTCCTAATTTTTTAACGTTTCCGTTTCATTTGATGAAATAAGTAGTCTTATGCCACAAAGTAAAATAAATATATTTTTAACCTTATCCACGATGGAATCTTAGCCTCCTAATTTTTTAACGTTTCCGTTTCATTTGATGAAATAAGTAGTCTTATGCCACAAAGTAAAATAAATATATTTTTAACCTTATCCACGATGGAATCTTAGCCTCCTAATTTTTTAACGTTTCCGTTTCATTTGATGAAATAAGTAGTCTTATGCCACAAAGTAAAATAAATATATTTTTAACCTTATCCACGATGGAATCTTAGCCTCCTAATTTTTTAAAGTTTCCGTTTCATTTGTATGAAATAAGTAGTTTTATGCCACAAAGTAAAATAAATATATTTTTAACCTTATCCACGATGGAATCTTAGCCTCCTAATTTTTTAACGTTTCCGTTTCATTTGATGAAATAAGTAGTCTTATGCCACAAAGTAAAATAAATATATTTTTAACCTTATCCACGATGGAATCTTAGCCTCCTAATTTTTTAACGTTTCCGTTTCATTTGATGAAATAAGTAGTCTTATGCCACAAAGTAAAATAAATATATTTTTAACCTTATCCACGATGGAATCTTAGCCTCCTAATTTTTTAACGTTTCCGTTTCATTTGATGAAATAAGTAGTCTTATGCCACAAAGTAAAATAAATATATTTTTAACCTTATCCACGATGGAATCTTAGCCTCCTAATTTTTTAACGTTTCCGTTTCATTTGATGAAATAAGTAGTCTTATGCCACAAAGTAAAATAAATATATTTTTAACCTTATCCACGATGGAATCTTAGCCTCCTAATTTTTTAACGTTTCCGTTTCATTTGATGAAATAAGTAGTCTTATGCCACAAAGTAAAATAAATATATTTTTAACCTTATCCACGATGGAATCTTAGCCTCCTAATTTTTTAACGTTTCCGTTTCATTTGATGAAATAAGTAGTCTTATGCCACAAAGTAAAATAAATATATTTTTAACCTTATCCACGATGGAATCTTAGCCTCCTAATTTTTTAACGTTTCCGTTTCATTTGATGAAATAAGTAGTCTTATGCCACAAAGTAAAATAAATATATTTTTAACCTTATCCACGATGGAATCTTAGCCTCCTAATTTTTTAAAGTTTCCGTTTCATTTGTATGAAATAAGTAGTTTTATGCCACAAAGTAAAATAAATATATTTTTAACCTTATCCACGATGGAATCTTAGCCTCCTAATTTTTTAACGTTTCCGTTTCATTTGATGAAATAAGTAGTCTTATGCCACAAAGTAAAATAAATATATTTTTAACCTTATCCACGATGGAATCTTAGCCTCCTAATTTTTTAACGTTTCCGTTTCATTTGATGAAATAAGTAGTCTTATGCCACAAAGTAAAATAAATATATTTTTAACCTTATCCACGATGGAATCTTAGCCTCCTAATTTTTTAACGTTTCCGTTTCATTTGATGAAATAAGTAGTCTTATGCCACAAAGTAAAATAAATATATTTTTAACCTTATCCACGATGGAATCTTAGCCTCCTAATTTTTTAACGTTTCCGTTTCATTTGATGAAATAAGTAGTCTTATGCCACAAAGTAAAATAAATATATTTTTAACCTTATCCACGATGGAATCTTAGCCTCCTAATTTTTTAAAGTTTCCGTTTCATTTGTATGAAATAAGTAGTTTTATGCCACAAAGTAAAATAAATATATTTTTAACCTTATCCACGATGGAATCTTAGCCTCCTAATTTTTTAACGTTTCCGTTTCATTTGATGAAATAAGTAGTCTTATGCCACAAAGTAAAATAAATATATTTTTAACCTTATCCACGATGGAATCTTAGCCTCCTAATTTTTTAACGTTTCCGTTTCATTTGATGAAATAAGTAGTCTTATGCCACAAAGTAAAATAAATATATTTTTAACCTTATCCACGATGGAATCTTAGCCTCCTAATTTTTTAACGTTTCCGTTTCATTTGATGAAATAAGTAGTCTTATGCCACAAAGTAAAATAAATATATTTTTAACCTTATCCACGATGGAATCTTAGCCTCCTAATTTTTTAACGTTTCCGTTTCATTTGATGAAATAAGTAGTCTTATGCCACAAAGTAAAATAAATATATTTTTAACCTTATCCACGATGGAATCTTAGCCTCCTAAATTTTTAAAGTTTCCGTTTCATTTGATGAAATAAGTAGTCTTATGCCACAAAGTAAAATAAATATATTTTTTACCTAATCCACGATGGAATCTTAGCCTCCTAATTTTTTAACGTTTCCGTTTCATTTGATGAAATAAGTAGTCTTATGCCAAAAAGTAAAATAAATATATTTTTAACCTTATCCACGAGGGAATCGTAGCCTCCTAAATTTTTAAAGTTTCCGTTTCATTTGATGAAATAAGTAGTCTTATGCCACAAAGTAAAATAAACTCATCCTAACTTTTATAAATAAATAATAAAGGTTGTGATTTGAATGAAATTTGGAAGCGACTGAATTATCGAAAAATGTATGTATTGTTTAAAAATGATGAAGTAAAACCAATTAGTTTATGAAAGGAAGACACGTCACACTCTGTCTCTCGCTAACACACACTTTCTCTCTCTACTTTTCGCGGTCAGTATGTCTTTCTCTCTCTCTCTCTCTCTCTCTGTAAACAGAGTTCAATTCATTATTATCTTCAAAAGTATTTCGAAATCCTTGTGGCTGTAAAGAGAAGCAGGCTTTCTAATAATGTTTTGTTTGAGTTGTTAATGTAGAAGGTTGATGAAAAAAACGGAAATTACATTCGACAATGCAACATATTTTAATCTGCTATTCCTTTATTCGAGACTAACATACAGATAAATAATATAAATACCGAATTGCTGAGTATAAGGTTCTTTAAAATGTATAAATGAAATCTATACAAAAAAAATGAGTTCCAGGCGTTCGCATTCTGGAAAAAGTTAACTTGTTTAGAAATACCAAAGGCCGATAGTGTCTGACAAATATAATTATGTTAATCTTTTAATCCAGTAAGCAAGAATACATTAGACTATAAAAAACGTCCGTATAAAACATATAGCTACAGAGAGTGTGTCGTGTTTCATTAAACATTGTATAGTATGTAACCGGCAAAAAATATAAGTTGTCAATCACCTTTGTAAAAATAATCTACTCAGTGACAAGCAATATGGTTCTGTTTTTCAAGATAAACAAATGATGTGCTGACTGTCATAACACATACGATCAGTGTATCCTTTGACAGGGGCTTCGATTCTAGGGCAATAGCTTTTGTCATATCAAATGCCTTTAATAGAGTTTGGCATAAAGGTCTACTTCACAATATTTCTAGCTATAGAAATATCTGGAGGTATCCTCTCAACGCTCAACTCATTTCTCTCTGATAGGTTTATAAAAATAGTCGTTTATGGGCAGAAGTCTGAAGCTTATAGTATACACGCTGGCGTGTCTCTAGGATCAATTCAGAGGTTCAACCTTATTCCTGAACGCATCAACGATCTCCCAAAATAATATCTAAAGATCATTTTATGCAGACGACACATTCATCTATACCAACACATCGAAGAGCAGTAATGGCCAATATTTTTCTGATTCTCTCTCTTTTGACCTTGAGCACGTGGTTCAATGGTGACGAAGGTGGCTGGTTTCTTTTGATGCGTCAAAAATAAACTCCATTTTTTCTACCACAAACGCTCTGATCCCCACTTGGCTCCAATTGAAATAGATGCCAATAGATGCCTTTCGTATTGAGGCATCCCCCTGCTTTGACAAGCTATTGGGACTGACCTCACTCCTGACCTGGAATGGAAGACTTACATCAAATCTGTTGTCACGGTCGCTGAAAAAAGGGTAGGACCATTCTACTGCTCCAGAAGATATTTCACTGCTGACGCAATGCTATACCTATAAAAGAGTAAGATACTTCATCTGGGGAGGTGCTTCTCAGAGCACTTATTCCTGACTCGACAGAGTACAAAACTGACTTCGCAATCTAGTGGCGATGTCCTCTTCTCTTCCCCACAGCCTCCTTCACACAGAAGAAACGTTGCTAGTCTTTATCTACTCTATCGTTATTTTCATGGCAGGTATTCGACTGAGCTATAATCTATGGTTCCCCATATAAACCGTATACAACAAAAACTCGTCTAGCTACAACCACTGTAAATAATTTCCTTTTCACCCCCCTCTGTGCCTAAAATTAAACATAACTTCTATGAACAAAGTTTCCTTCGGAGAACTTTTTAGTAAAACCAAAAATATTTAGCCAATTAAATCCCGTGACCTTAAACTAGGAAAATTTGAGTCAACGTCGAAATTTTTACGGAATTTCAACTTCCTCTCTTTCTAAATTTGCTGTATGGATCTGATGCAATTTGATAACAGCAAACAACATGCACAATTTCAGTTAAATAGTGTTTGACTTATTCACGTTTCCCTGACATAACTTCGGGAATATTCATACAATAAGCAGGAGTAAGACTTAAATAAGACTTTGGCCGATTTTTACGTTGTAATGTGGAGATATGCCGTCTCATGACTGACTTATATTATTAGTTTGTCAAGAGATTGTCAGAAAGTGATACAATATTCGGGTTACTGGGAGCAGAGAATTTCGAGTGGTATCAGTTACATGTGGCAAAGAACATTATCATACTCAATAAAGCATAACGAAAGTTGAGCTCAGCTAAATATATTGATCATATTTCCTATGGATTGTCTTTTTCAGAGTGCCACACATATGACACAAGTTTTGTTAAAAGTCCATGTAAGATGAGTGCTTGTAAGAAATTATAAATATATTTATACACACACTTCTGTATCAATCTATATGATATAATTATCTCAGTTGAAAGGGCGGTTACTCCGACTACTAATTTATTCCAGCCTTTCATTTCTAAGAAAGCACTTAACACTATCTATCCACAACATGGTGTTTATATCTATCTTACTCTGTTGATATATATATATATATATATATATATATATATATATATATATATATATATATATATATATATATATATATAGCCTGTATCTCGTGTCAACAGAAAACGAACACAAATAATGTACTCGATCGTAAAACACAAGAGCAGCATATGCATTTATTATTTATATACTAAATACTTAAGTGTCCATTTTAAGATGCTTAAGTGTATAATATGTAAATAACAAATATATATGCATATTAAATAATAGAAGAATTTATATATATATATATATATATATATATATATATATATATATATATATATATATATGATAGGAGAATGCCTTCCAAGATAATTGACGAGAACGATATTAAAATATATTTTAAGAGCAATCATTTTTCTCGCTTGACTATTATATATTCAGCAAGAAGTATAACAGGGCTGGTAAAATGCATTCTTCGACAAAACAATTTGCATAACATGTTTGTGTCCACTTACGAAGATTGAAATAAAGAAAGGCTGACAATAAACGTCATGTTTAGAATCCTTATTCCAATTTGGACTAACATTCGTTACATGATTTGCGTCTAGAACATGTCTAAAATTTAAGGCTTAAAGGTATTAAGAATCAATTAAAATTAATGAAATCTTGATTAATTAGTGTTTAATGACAATAAAAAAAAATTCAAATAGTAAATTGTCCCAATATTATGCCCCTAAAATTCCTTTAAAATATTCGAAAGAAAATTACATTTGGAAAATACTTATTAATTGATGCCTAATACCTAATTGATGCCTATTACACTGATGTCTAATATCAGTATTATTTGTATTATTTGGACTACAGTAACTATCTTGAGTGTTATTCCTACATCGTTTCGGCCGATGTAACCTCTGAACTTCTTCAGGTGTAATTTGTCGAATACGGGAATCTTTCTGTCAAACTCGGGAATCTGTACGGAATTTCTAACCGAACACTTTATTTAATCCACAGGCGTATCTTGCTTTCATTACGTCAGGCATGATAGTTAGGGGTTGCGTGCTCTTGTTCCGTCAGCCATTACCGGGTAGAAGTCTTAAGTTATTCACAATTTTATTCTTAGTATCGCCCGCACTGAATATTGAACCTTCAACCTCCGAAAGGATGTCACTTAAAAAAATGAATATTTCTTCGCGAGTTCGACAAGATCATTTGAAGAATGACGAGGTGTTATATCGTCAAAAACGTTGTAAGAATAGCACTCAAGATAAGAAGAGTATTTCGAATAACCACAATGATACAAATTATCAATCCTCATCTAAAAATTTCAAAAACATAACGTCTAATAGCTGATTGTAAAAATTTCACAACTATAGAAATTTCACTAAAAGCTTCTACACCCTTTGTTATCCTCTATGCATCAAACTAAATTAAAGTGAATATAGCCAAGATTAGGACCCCCTTTTTCAGTTCGAACACCTATAATGATCGATTAATTAGTCTACGAGTGAATTATGTAGATACAATTATATAAACATATAAACATACCTTACTTAGGAAAAATAAAATGAAATAATGGCCCCTACTGGGTGGACGTCCGTACTTGTTGGAGAAATAGAAATGAATGTTGAAGAAAATGAGTGGGGAAAAATGGAAGGATGGGGTGAGCAAGGACTATTGTGGCTGGTGGTAAGAGAAAGAGGTGGGGGATGAGCATACACCCCCCCATACACAAACATTCCAACTTACTTTTCCCCTTTAATCTTGACCGCAGCCATCTGGTCAAACACCTCCCCCCTCTTCCTCCACTCCCTCTCTGCCATCCACTTTACCCCTGCTCATCCCCCACCTCTTTCTCTTACTACCAGCCACAGTAGTCCTTGCTCACCCCATCCTTCCATTTTTTCACCACTCATTTTCTTCAACATTCATTTCTATTTCTCCAACAAGTACGGACGTCCATCCAGTAGGGGCCATTATTTCATTTTATATTTCCTCCCAATATGTCTACCCTATATGTATCTGTACTTGCATGATATTTTTTTCTCTATTTTATCATCCTGATGAAGTCTTATAAATAAAGACGAAACGTTGATGTACACATAAAAAACATCCATTTTTTGGTTTTCCTTTTTCATTTTCCCATATATATATATATATATATATATATATATATATATATATATATATATATATATATATATTATAATAAAGTGTCTACCTATGCTTTGTGTGTGAGACAGATATAGAAAATAAAAACAAAAACAATTAAACACAAAAAAACTGCAACTGGTCTGTTCTTTCAATCCACTTAGTACGTCCACTACATTGATGGAACTCGCTTGTCTATTTTTGAAGTCGCAATAGTTATGTGGCAGACAGAGTTTCCACCTTTCCCTCTATGTTGTTTTGAACGTCTTATTCTTCGTTTTTTTTTCGTTTTTTTCTTCATCTTCTTTTTTTCTTCTTCTTAATAACAGCGCTCGTTAACCTGATTAAAACAAGAACAGCACACATTGAACACTCCGTTGTGGTTTCATTTATGTTTTACCATATACATGTATACATAATATATAATACCCCTTACCTATTCGCCATAGATGGGGTGAGGCTACGAGCAGCTATAAACACCCACCCGATCACTCTGCTGATTCAGTGAAAAGAGAAAATTCTTCTTTGCCCATTTGCCACGGTAGACTAGCAGCTTCCTCTTCTAAGGTACACGTCGTTTTCACTCTACTTGTAGTTGGAAAATTCAGTTCGACTTCATTTTAACTCTCGTGGGAATATCTATCTATCTATCTATCTATCTATCTATCTATATATATATATATATATATATATATATATATATATATATATATATATATATGAGAAAGGGAGGCTGCAAGTAATCCAACGTGATGGGAAATGAAAAAGAAAAACCAAAAGATAGTTGTTTAGTTATTCATCAACGTTTCGTTTTCATTGTAAGACTTCTTCAGGATGAAGTTTGAAGAAAAATGTCATGCAAGTACATAGAAGTTTGCGGTTGACATGGTGGTGAGATGAATGGATATAGCAGCCGCTACGGCTGCTATATACTATATACGAGAGTCAATGGTCGAGAAAGATTAAAATTTATATGAAAAACATTAAGTGGACAAGATTGAGACAGCTATGAAATGGGAGGAGTGAAAAAAATATATTTTATTGTTATTACTATTTTTAATTATTATTGTATATATATAGTATTTTATCATTATTATAATTACTAATATTTATACTAGTTACTTTTAATCATTACCTAATTTAATTTTTAATATTAACTTAATTTATCTCTATATAGACTTGATTATAAAAAATGAGAAACATTAACTCAACCAACTTTTATTGCAAGACAGACCTTAATATTACAATGAAGTTTCTAGCTACCTTCCCTGAAAACAAGACAGAGCTTTATATTACAAATTATGCGTTCCCCCTTTCCCTTTTATTTCTTCATGTTATGTCGCCATGCCTCACCCCCAACTCACTAACTGTGACACCCGGCCTTGCAACTATCTCTCCCCGCCTTCTGTTTAACTTACAATTTGACACTTTGAAAAATAAAAGAACAGTGTCATGAATAGCTCATCCATTTTAAACCTTAAACTAAAATTTACAAACGTTTTCCTTTAAATTATTTTTAATTTGATCATGTGACATTCCGGTTTTTAAATTTGATTTTTTTCCTTTCTTTTCGATTCTTCTTTCTTTTTCAATATGAAAGATCATAGTTCCTAATAACTAATGATCGATAACCTTGACATGCCAGTGTAGTGGCTTTTTGTACATATCTGTATATATATACAAGACGATGGTGTTAAATCTCCGAAACAGTTACATGGTAAACAGCTGATGATTCCCGTTTTGATATTTCACGCCCTAGTATAGGTCCCGTGTTTTTGCTTCACTGTTAGATACTTAAATCCTCTTTTTTATTTATGAATTTTTCAACGGTCGCTCGGCTTATGCAAGTGCTAAGTTTGCGATATCTTTGATTTAGTTAGTTTCTCTGGGAATTTAAACTGCATTTTCTTTCTTTGTTTAAAATGACTCAAAGCTTCTTTAGACTATATATATATATATATATATATATATATATATATATATATATATAAAGAGGTGTACTAAAAGCGAACTTTTAGGAGAGGTAAAACCTATTGTGAAGAGTATACAGCTCAATATCCAGGATAGATCAGGTAGATATGAAGAAGAATGGAAAGGAATTAGAGAAGCAAAAGCCAAATCAAAATTCAATTCAAATGCTCAGAGCAAGGTAATATATATATATATATATATATATATATATATATATATATATATTAATAAAAAGACAGATGAAAGAAGAGGGATAAACATGTACGAATGACAAATTTATTTCAACTACGATTGTTCAATGCAATGTATACTCGGTAATAAATATGATTAATATTCTTTCCTTAAGCCAAACATCTCTATATTGGATTTACTTAATTCTTGAACTTTTTTCTATGCTGCCTTCACGAAAACCCTTCTTTTCCATCTGTAAATCTCCTTTCATTGGACATCTCATCAACGGACATTTACCAACTGGACATACCCCATATCCTTTTTACACGCACTTTCTCACTCCCCATTACTTAATATTTTTTCAAATTTTGAATTTTGGCTCTTCCACTGCCAAACTCATCTATCTATGTAATTCCTCTAATGATAAGATTTTAATCTTTGAAAAATCTATGATAAACATATTTTTTTACCGAGTATACCTTGCATTGAACAATCGAAGTTGAAATAAATTTGTCATTCGTACATGTTTATCCCTCTTCTTTCATATATCTTTATAATTGCTCTATCTCGTATATTGAGCTTAAACTATTTCACTATAGGTTCTATCTACTAAAAGTATACTTTTAGTTTCATATTATATATATATATATATATATATATATATATATATGGAGAGAGAGAGAGAAACGTTGGTGTATATCACGGGATCTTTTTCTTTTATTGGTCTTTTATTGCTATTCTTGATCTTTCAGATTAATCACTGCACATTTCTGTCGAATTGTCGGATGTAGTCTCCGAGCGTGTTTTTTTTGTTCAATTTTTGGCGAGTACTTTAGACTGACTCTTTCCATCGTCTGCAGGCAGAGGGTTAAACTTTCTCATTCATGTCTGCTAAGTTCGATCTGTGCGGCAATTTATAGCTATGTAAAAGTACGTATTAGTGAAGAGTTTCCGTATGTGGAACGTGATCACGTGTTAGGCGCGTGGCTAATTAAAATTTACAATATTTAAAATTTTAAATTTAATCATTTAATGTGGTTCAATCAAAATTGGAATAAAGATTCTAAGCATCATGTTTAGTATCATTATATTTTGATTTAAATCTTCGTAAAGAAATATAAAAGTGTGGCAACACTATTCTGTTTGAGAAACTTATTTAACTCGTCCTGGAATGGGTACTCTACTTGTATATATATATATATATATATATATATATATATATATATATATATATATATATATATATATATATATATATATATAAATGAGTTTCTTTTTAATATCATATGTATATAAATTAGCATGATGACAGTTCAATTCTCTCAGCTTAAGAAGATCACGACCTACAGGCACTAAAATCGTTCCGAATGACGGCTTGTCCTATTTCAATAGCACCCATACATTAAGTTGATCTAGATATGATCATTAAACGCCTACGCGGCACATGTAGAGGAAATTTGCGATAATACACACGGTGATATAACGAATTATAGTTGTAGAATCAATATTCATTACAGCATTTCAGCATTGGCTGTATTTGTAATCGATATTTCAACAGATTCTATATTTGTCCACTGAATTGTTACCTACTGTTTGTGTTGTCCTATTCTGCTGCCAATCTAAGTTCTTTTGTGAATATGAGATTTGTGCTGAAAATAAAATGATAGATAGTAGAGAAGGAATACTGAACGATAAAACGGACTCTGGTCGCAAAATGTTGGAAAACGTCGTCTGTTTCAAGTCGTAAGTTGTAAGCAGGTGCTGGGGATTGCGCGGCTTAATTAGACAACTGATAGTGGTTCCCCTACTTCACATAGTCAACTTCATGCCTGCTTATATTTTATATGAAAAACACATATAAACCAAGAAAAACGAATGAAAATCAAAATACTTCGTATGATCACGTTTTAAAATACAATTAAACAGTTTTATTGTTTTACTTTTAGTATGAAGAAAGACAATTACTGGCATACTCTTTTAGTAAAATACTCTTCTCGGTTTTTTTATTTGCTAAATCTTGCAAAATCTTTACAAAATCAACAGTTTCAGCAATCTCGTTTTCTATAGAGAGCATTGCCGAATTGTACAGCCTCTCTTGTATAAACGTAGGCCTCAAGTATGGTTTAATAAGTATACAAATTTAAAAAACATCTGATACGACTGTTATTGGCATTGTTAAATAACTCCCCAAAGGAAGTAAAACATAAAAAAGCTGTAAATCCAATGTTTTCTATCCACTTTGATGGAAGTGACATAACGATAATTTACTGTTACTTCATTATACATAATAAATTAATAATATCATGCGGAAGAATATCTTATTCGTAATTTTAGGTTTTCTGTAGCATTTTGTATCTAATGTAATTATAAATGCGCGGGGCCCCTTTCAGGTGCTCGACAAAACTTACATCAAATCGGACGAATCGGTTTTACAACAGTCCTGATTGTCGGCCTAAGATCAAAGTGTAGTATCTGTTCCGATGGATACTGCACGCCTGTCCTGTGCAGTTCTAGGAGGTCCACCATCCCAAGCTTTGCCTCCCCTCTTTGGGGAGGAGTAAGTTTATTGTTTACTGTCTGAGGCGCCCCTACCGGGGAATGCCGACGGGGCTGCCCAGGCAATTTTTAAATGGCCAGAGTGCTCACCTCTCGAGCGCTGGCTTTTCAAACCCCACTTTCTCGACCCGATCTTGGGTCACATCTTACTTGTGGGAGTAAGATAAAACTGGCATTGTGCCTAACTCCTGGGGAGGAGTAAATAAAATCCTGATTGTCGGTTAAGTTAGTCGGCGGGAGATCCGAATTTGCCCACGAGAGACGCTCTATATCATGGCCACCTGTAAGAAGGGAATGGGCAGTGTAAAGTCCTGAGATTTAATGATGTTAAATGCTCTATAGTAACGATAGAGCATGAATAAAAATGTAGACAAAGTATTAGATTTCTACGATGATGTGTAGTATAACTCCTAAGACAATCACAGGCCATGTGATCTAAGGATAATCTTGACTGAAACGAAGAAACTGCGGCTTACTATTGAAATACCGGAAAGCCTTCTAATATAATAGGTTCTTTTCTCGTGCTGCCGGCCTCTGGAACTCCTTCCTTGCTCTCTGTTTCCGCAACTGTACCGACGTGAAGAGGTGTAACACTAATGCAAACGGACATATCGCTACAATGCTCTCAACTTAGAATAACCCCCTTAACCTTCACCCCAATTCTCAGTAGCCCCTTACGTTTACAGTGTCGGCCTACCTTGTTTGGGGTTAAATATATTAAAGAAAAAACAAAACAAAAAAAAAACACTCCTTTTAACACTGATTATACACCCTTATATATAGTTTAAAGAAGCTTTTAGTCATTTTAAACAAAAGAAGAAGAAAAGAAAATGCAGTTTCAATTCCCAGAGAAACTAACTAAATCCAATATATCGATGACTTAGCATTCGTTGGAAAATTCATTAAAAAAAATAAAAAAGGGGACTCAAGTATCTAACAGTTAAACAAAAACAGGGGACCTTAACTTAAGCGTGACATATTAAAACGGGGATCATCAGCTGTTTACCATGTAACTGTTTCGGAGATTTGAAAACAGGACAGCTATAATATTCATATCTCTCCAATGGTTCTGACCAAACGACCATTTCCTCAATAATCAAGTGTAGAAATAATTCAGCTTAAATGTTACTAATATATACATAAATAAATAATGATAATGATAATAATAATAATAATAATAATAATAATAATAATAATAATAATAATAATAATAATAATATGTATTATCCTAGCACTAAGTGAAACGAACCTCCAATCCTCAACCTCCTCTCACCACTTTTACATGACTGACTACCTCCCTTTCAACTGTAACGACTCTGACAAACATATGCACGGGCTAAGAGCTTATGTTCGGAACATCCTCCCCCTAAGTTAGAACATAATTTAGAATCAGAATCCCAAGCCTACATGTTCTTTAGATTGACTTTACACCACAGCGTTAGTTACTTATATTTCTTATACTGTTCACAAAAGACCCATGACTGTACCTTATTTAACTCTGTTTCTGAAAGCATAGATAGAGCACTCTCACTCGACTCGAATGCACAATTACATGTAGTTGGAGAATTTAATGCACACCACCGTGACTGACTGGGATTTCCCAACCTTACCAACGCAGCCGGAAACTATTATTTTTCCTTAGCTCACGCTCTCTCACAGACTTTCGCTTTCCTGACCCCCTTCCCTGATCGAGTAGACCAGCAAGCCTTACTTCTCGACCTGTTCCTGACCTCACTGCCCAAGGCTTGTGTGACTGAATCCCATAACTCGCTCGGAACCGCTGACCCCGTGGTGATGATTGCTATCAACCTAAAAACTTGTTCAACACCTGATGAGCCATTGCTCAAAACCACGAGATACTACGAGAAGGCTGATTTTGAGTCCATCAGAGATCACATAAGCGATGCCCCATGGACTAAACTTATTAATCCCTGCTGATCAGTGTGCAAATGAGTTAATTGTATGGGTCAAAGCAGGCATTGAAGTCGATGCCCCGCGCGAAAATTATTTTGTAAACCCTACTCCCGTCAACGGTTTACCTCGAAATATGATGCTGCCATTGCTGAGAGGCAGCAAACATTCCGAAAGTCCGTCCGCCATAAGTCAACTGCGAATAGACAGGTAATTAAAGAATAAAAAAATAAATCTAAGGCGGTGATAGGTAAAGCAAAGCGAAGGTATATAGAGATAACCAAAAAGCAAATTCAGTTACAGAAACTAGGCACTTGCGATCTTTGGAAAATCTATAATAATGTAGTGAACAATGGTCAATCAACGTACTCTCGTCATGTGGACAAAACGGACGCGTACATATCCGAGGCAATAGCTGAATCATTAGAAAGTGACTTCTAGGCTGAAGTTGATTGGGGTCATAAATGGATGGTAACTTTAAATGCCGCAAAGACAAAGCTCCTTTCCTTTAATAACTACAAGAAACCTCTTCAACCACCGGGTGCCATGACAAATAACACTCTACCTGAGAGTTCAACATTCAAACTACTCGGCCTAACATTCATGGGTAACATGAATTGGAACAAAAACGTTGAAAACATTGCTAAAGAGTTCTAGTAAACTCCCCACGCCTGACATTATCATGTATCTCTACAAAGCCACCATCCGCATATGTATGGAGTATTGTTGTCACATATGGGCTGGTGCATTATCCACTAGTCTTTCCCTCGTAGACAAGGTCCAAAAAAGAGTCGCCGACTTAATAGGTCCCTCACTATCCACCAAACTCCAGCCCCTGTCCCATCGCCGCAATGTTGGATCCTTGTGCTTGTTTTACAAACACTTCAATGGATTGTGCTCGGATGAACTAGCTGCTCTAGTGCCCCCTCGACGCACATACACTAGAAAAATCCGACAATCAGCTAGGTCTCATCCATTCACTGTAGAGGTCCCCAGATGCTGGACAGCCTTCTGCTCCAGCAGTTTCTTTCCTCATGCTGCCGGCTTCTGGAACTCACCCTTTGCTCCTTGTTTCCCCGACGAAACTGACAGAGGTTTAAAACTGATGTAAACAGACATATCGCTGCAAAGCTCCTAACTTAGGATGACAACCAAAACCTACTCCTTAAGTCTCAGTAGCTCCTTACGTCTACAGTGGCGTCCTGCTTTATTAGGGGTGAAATATATTAATATATATATATATATATATATATATATATATATATATATATATATATAAGTAGTCAAAGTCCATTTATATTCCAGAAGCCAAGATTTTATTTTTCTTACAAACAATTTTCAAAACAGATACACTTTATTGCAAATTATTTTAAGTACACCAACCACCATTATCATGTCAATATTGGATTTGCCCACCTCAACCTCATCAGAAAGTACATAAAAGTTTTCAATTTGAAAAATTATACATCTTAGTGTGACATGACATTCAGCCTTCAAAAGGAAACTTTGAACTCATATTCAACCCTCGGAAGTTCGCAATTTGAGTTTCAAGATGATTTATTCTAAATCTTTTAGCTTAATATTCAGTCCAATTCATATACAGTACAAAATCATGGTTACGAATATGGCTAATGAACATTTTTATTTTCATCACGCTCGTCCGCCTTTTGGCTAAGAATAAAGTGTAGTATCTGTTCTGATACTACACTTTATCTTTATGTTCCGGTCAGTGAGGGATAAATCCTTCAAGACTAAGGCAATTTTTATTTTTGTTCCAATCCAGAGTTTCTCTTTCTGGGGAGCTGTATTTCCCCACATTAAACAAACGACCTCAGGTCTAACTCTGCTCTTCTGGAGAGGCATGCAAATAGGAACATCTTTATTTTTATACTGATGAAAAATTAACTTACAACTATGTTTTCTCATGATTTATTTTTTAAACACATATAATACATAATTTCATGAATACATTTATAAAAATCAATAAAACAAAACTGAAATCTATATTATCTCCTTTGTTTAGTTCAAAACTTAAATTCAGTAAATAATGCAATGAAATAGAAGGGAATAGAAGGACCAGCGTTTTTATTCTTGTATTGTATCCGGTGAATATTTGTACAGTATTCGTAAATTTAATTAATATTATTTACTTTTATTTAAATCAATGAATAAACAAAAGAAAAGATAAGCTGTTTAAATGAGAAATAACTGATATAAACTGTTAAATTAGGTAATTTATCAATCCTGAGTTAATAGTCGCTACGTCATAGTTTGGAGTACCAATGGCAGAAGTTTAGTGTTTCTGTTTCGTTGACGGTTTTTTATTGAGTTAAGCTGCGTTGTTTTATGCTTATTTGAACAAAAATAATAATGTCGATAATTTAATTTTAAATAAATACCACATTAAAATAAATACAAAATTAATAAAATGCGTCGATTTTATTTATTGATTTACGTCTTACTTTAATAAATTAAATCGATATATAAAGAAAAAATAAATACTTTTATCAAGGGAGGCGCGAGAGCGCTCTATCCCTTAATAGACCACACGAATGGCCTATGCTCGAAATCTCATTTCTTTGATCAATCATAACTCAAAAACCAATAAACCAAATTAGTTAACACTTTGCACACAATTTTTATTTGATAGGTTCTATAAGCGTGTGGAATTTCAGCATCATTAGTCAAGGCAACCCAGAGATCCAGAAAGTTCAATCATGAAATCATGTTATCTGTGTGTACGTACGTACGTACGTACGTATGTGCCACCCTGTATCTAATCAACTATTTGATGGATTCAGCTGATTTTTGGCATATATAGAAGTTCTAGGGTTTAGTGGATGGCGTTTTAATTTCAGTTTATCATATACCTTAGTTTTTCAGAAAATACCAAAAAACCTTATGAGAAGGCATTTTATTGAGGCATAGCTTTTACAAAAGTAGTGACATTCCATGAGAAATGCCAGTATACTGAAATCATATGCACTTAATAGGGTTAAAATGAAAATTCATATACACTAAGTGTACAAAAGCAAGGACATTCCCAAGTTTTTACACTTTTATTGTCATTAAGGGTATAACTACATATCAACCAAACCATTTCATTATCACATCACTATAGTATACATCTCTATGCATGAGTGGATGAAGTGTGTGAGGTGCGCTAAAGAAAAATTCCTACCAGTAAAATACATAGCCCTGTTGTGCGCGCATACCCTTAATGACAATAAAAGTGTAAACATTTGGGAATTTCCATCTTAACCCTATTAAGGGCATATGATTTCAGTATACTTGCATATTTTATGGAATATATATAAACTAAAATTTATTTGAAAACAATTTTGCGAGTGGGGTTTTTGTTTTTAATTATTTATTCGTCTGGGGAAACATTTTCGATAAGTTGAGGAGTAAAAACGGTGCATTTGATCTTTTAAATTTCCTAGTACGTACACATTTTAGTACGTACACATTTTAGTGCGTACACATTTTAGTGCGTCTTTTTTTAAAATCACAATTGTTATCATCTCTATGGTAACTGTTTTTATTATTTAACTTTTTCGTACGAACTATGAAGCGCAACAATTTATTATTAATTCGATTATTTTCTGTTTGATATAAAACAAAACAAAAACAGTATTGAGGCCTTTCAGGGCGGAAAAGAAATAAGACAAGGAGGAGGTAGTTAAAATAAGTGTGTATTTACAGAACATACAGAAGGAATGTGTTGTAAGAGACTGTTTATGGATTTGTCGTGGCGACTTTCTCTGTTACCACCATTGCTGGGAAGAGTCCATGTAGTGATGCAATAGGGTAGATCACCAAACCAGACGGCAAACAAACATTGATTTTGACACAATATAAACACGTCAAAAGATAGTTTTATAAAGTTAAAGTAAGCTAACTCTATATGGCCGCACTGAAGAGCTGTGATACAGCGAAACAGTCTGTATGTTTATGACTATTTAAGCTCTCTTTCTCGGGTAGAGCGTATCGTATAAGAATCGCCATCTGCAACTAGCTGAAAAGGTATAGCTCATACATAATTAGCTATGCCTTTTCGAACTACCGGCATTTGACAATGTTTACAATGAGATTATACTTACATTTAGCCAGTGTCGCATGATAGCGTAGGGGTAGGAACGCTGACTCTCAGCTCGATGGTTGAATTTCAATCACGTCTTGAGGCAGTAGCTAGTCTAGCCGCACTGAAGAGTTGTGATACAGCGCAACTGTATGTAAATGACTAGCCGCACTGTTCGTATACTGATTCATGGTACCCAAGTTAAATATGTTATAGTTGCCCAACAACCAAAAGCTGCACGTCCCCAATCGATATTGCAGAAAAAAAACACCGTCTATCGATAAATCTCTCACAGCCAAACCACTCTGGATGCAAGAGACGTTTCGAGTTTTCATCTTCTAAGCATTCACTTTATATGGAAAAATAAATAATTTGTAACCCTGAGGTCGACAGTTCGAATCAGCCTCACCACATCTAACATTTTAGTTCAAGGCTTCTATGTACAGCACAGGCGTTTTTTTTTCGTTTACTTCGTAAAATCAGCTTTGCACATTACAGTATAGAAACATTCAGATTTTTCTTCGTTTATGGCTTCTCCTGATGGCGTAGCGGAAATAATCTATACCTTAAAAACGATCAAGCTTAATCAAGCACTTCTCTGTCTGGCCACACGAACATTCTGTGATAAATCGAAACAGTCCGTTCGTTGAAAACATCTCTTGATCTCTTTAAATATACACGAGAAGAATACCCATCCCAGTAAATTATAAGCAATATGTATAGTATTTGTTTTTACTTTCATCATGTTTTTGTTTTTGGGAAGTAGAATGCGGTATCGATGGCACGGACTTAAATGGTGAGGTTTACAGAAAAACTATATACCAACATTACTCACTGTGTTGTCTAGAATACGTATCCCATACTTCATTAATATTATTAGTTTAGACGTTTACCTCACACATACATATTATTGACGCTCAGTTCGTGCACTTCGGTCCGGTTAACACATTTATTACATAATATTACTGTAAATTTTATGTAGATAAAATATTTTCTCTATTAAATCTTTGGTAACCTTCTTTATTTAAAAAAAATCATTTCTAAATGGTAAAGTTTACAATAAATCATGTACCGATGTTAGTGAAAGTGTTGCGTAAAATATATGTTCCATAATTTATAATTATTTGTACATTAGTTTCGGAGTGAATCCTATAGATAGAAGAGATACCAATAAATATATGCACATACTTAACTTTATATATAGAAATATATATGTGTGTCTGGCTGAGGATGTATTTATATAGGTCGCCAGAGTGTGTTCGGAATAGTCGAATAGATTTAAATTGATGTGTTTTTTCTGGTCTATTTTAAGCGTATCTTTCCATTTCGTCTGTTGTGCCTCGTGTCCTTCCTATAAAATCAATCAATAACAGTAATCTATCCAGCAATGACTGTCGGCGCGCATACCATTGGGTTTCAAAGAAAGGGTCACTTAATGAATGTGTATGAGAGAAGTCCAAGTTTATTGGGATTTTTCCTCGAATCAAAAAGATTTGCAATAAAATAACAAAATAAGAACATTAATTATGATTCAGCTGCAAAAATCGAATGCAAATGTATTCAGAATAATTACCAGCCTAGAAAGTTTGATCTATTACCATGATTTCTCTCTTTCTCTCTATGTAAAGTGGCATGCCATTTAAGGTATATATATATATATATATATATATATATATATATATATATATATATATATATATATATATATATATATAAAGAGAGAGAGAGAGAGAGAGAAAGAGAGACAGACAGACAGACAGACAGACTTCGGGCGGCAATTACTGACTCAGTAGTTTTCTTTACAGAAACCAAATTTTATCATCATCATCATCGTCATCATCATCATCATACTACAGAGAATTAAATAAGCATACACCGTTTTAATGTCAATATAGTTAGAATAGGTTGACACAACTTTTGCATTTATTTATTTAGATAACATCAAAAATCGTGGCAAGTTTCAGTGTCCACGTGAAACCCCTAAATAAAAATTGGTGGGAAAATATAGTCGGCATCTTTATAAACAAAGATGAATATGCTGGCTAAGGAAGAACGATCACTTTCATAATTTTCTAGTTAAAAAAAGACATGTTTATTATAAAGTTGAGTTATTGTTCTTCCTCTTCTTAGTCACAAAAATATTTATGGTTTTGTGGCCTTTTTGCTAAAGATCAAAGTGTAATATCTGTTCTCGACATCTAAGCGATATTTGTCACTTTACTGAAGCCGGGGGAAAATTATCTCCCTTGAAAATGAAATTCTAAATAAGTTTTTAAACGCTATCATTTTTTTATAAAATGTCTTTATCTTATTGTATTTATAATTATAATAATAGTACTATTGGTAAACCGATTGCGTATGTAGAACATTTTTTGCCAACACAAGGTAGAAAAGTATATTACAGAATATTAATTTATTACAAACTAAAAAATAAATAAATATGCAAATGAGCAAAATCGAGATTTGTTTGAGTGAGTTCGAGATGCATTTATATACGGAATTTCTTATATCATTAGAATTAAATAATACTAACATGTTTTGATGTTAATATAGTTAATATGGATGGAAAAAAATTCGCATTTATATATATATATATATATATATATATATATATATATATATATATATAAAGAAGTGAGGGTACCACGAACTAATATCTGAAGAGGTCACATATGCTTGAAACGCATTATAGAATAATAAAATAATAAACGATAGTAGAAAAAAGTTTTTTACGATAGTTGGTAGCCTCACTTTTTTAAAATATACATTTTTCTCTCGTCTGAACTGCACTGATGCTGCCCTACCCTTTATTTTCCCTTTCTCTCTCTTTCTCTCTTTATATATATATATATATATATATATATATATATATATATATATATATATATATATATATATATATAAATGTTGTTGAATATTACCGACAACTTATGTCTGGATATCCTTGTGTTGATCCTTTCCATTTGCCGAATCAGGATCTTTGTTTCGGTGGGAAATTGGCCGACTAATCTGCCATAACTGTAGGTTTCCCAAGTACTTTCAAGCCCATCCGGGTCAATCCTCAGGGAAATCAGGTAAATACCATAGTGTTAGTGCTAGTATTAATATATACTTTTGGCGGGAAATATTATATTAATACGGAACTAATAGAACATACCAATAATAAACGAACACTCTATTTATTAGAAGGCTTTTAAATCAACCCACCACCAATAGAGCAGCCATTAACACAATTAACTTGAACACAAGTGATATCATTCTAAAATGTGTATAGTTCTAACGTTAGTCCCGTATATATATATATATATATATATATATATATATATATATATATATATTCCTTGAATTTCAATTTTTTCGTATTTGAATTATGATATATATATATATATATATATCATAATTCAAATACGAAAAAATTGAAATTCAAGGAATCTTGCTTAATATCATTATATGTTTATATGTGTATGCATAGGATTCACTACTAAACTAATTAACATTTTGAAACAGAGCTTTAGGCAAAATGAATTCCAAATGTGGGCTATATTTAGTGTAATTTAGTTATATGTAAAGGGAGTAAAATAGGGTGGAAACCCTTCGTGAAAATACAGATTTTTGTAAAAGTTTGACAATATATATTAGACATCAATTAATAAATATTTTTAAATATTCACTTTCTTTAAAATATTTTAAAGTGTTTTTAAGGGGCATAGTATATATTGCATTGAATGTTATCTTAATGTGATTTTAATCTTAATAAGGAGACATGAAAGTGGTATAACACTGTTTTGTCCGGTTAATTATTTTTTTCCATCCTAGGACGGTTATTATTATAGAATACTTATATTATTAGACAACATATTATGTCTAGATTCTAGTTTCAGCATTTAGTTTAATAATTCCCAATTCATTAGTAAAGCTGCGTAGTATTATGAAAATATAATTATCGCAAGTGAGCTAGAAAGAAACGTTTGTGTTTTATTCCACGAAGGAATTCGTCAAGATAAATGCATTTATATTGACTAATTCGTTCGATGAGGAAACACATATGTTTCTTTGTAGCTTACCTGCTTATAAATATTCTCAGACAGCTTTGGGCATGGTGTTAACCATTGCACCATTACATCAACCTGAGGTACATATTCCATGCACTTTGCACGCTTTTTATCTACTGTATTTCTTCACATTATCAACTACTGATTCTTTCCCCACACCAATTCTGGGGTTGACACAAAACTGCATCCAGTGTTTAGGGACGCTAACTTTAGAGCGTTGAGCAGTATGGATCACGCCTGGTTTACCATTACACCCAGATCTACTTTAACCGGGAATTGTAGAACCTGTCGATTAAATATAATTTATTTTCATGAGTTTACAAGATATATGTCTACAAAACAAATAGATATAAAAGCCAATCACATTCAGTTTATGGAAGTAACTCCAGGCAAAGCATGAAGCCACTTGATGTAAGCAGCAACACAACAAAACATGATTATCATACAAACAGAATCCTGTTCACTTTAGTCTTGAAAAATAATGGTTTTAAGTAAGTGAAAAAACATTTAGCAGAAAGAGAGTTTCAAAATCCTGCAGTTCTTGGAAAGAAGCTACTTGAACCAGAAGATGCATTATAACGAGAAAACTCATGTACGGTTTCGACATAAATGACCCAACGACGCGAAACCTAAGAACGAACCAACCAACATCGCAGAATGAACTCATCTACGTTGAATTGGGGCGATGTATAGGGAAAAAGTCCATTGCAAAATCGATCTTGTCGTTGAAGTTGGGGTGAATTAGATAAAGTCTAAGGAATCCAATATATTTCTTTTTACACGCTCGTGGTTAGGATCCCGCGTGTCGCCTCGTTAACTTCACCCGCGATCAATGAAAGTGGCACAGTTTATTTAAATGGGGGATTTTATTCGTCTGACAAAGTTATGTAGACATTAATTACATGAAAAATTATTTATATATGTTGTCTTAGTTAGCCATGCTGATGACGACTATGAGCCAGAAACACGTGTCCATGGATTACTTTGATTTACGTATAACATTTTAATATATATATATATATATATATATATATATATATATATATATATATATATATATATATATAAACACATATTAAATTATATTTACCTACATCGTTTCCAGCTTATTGCTCTTTTCGGTGTAGGGAAGTGATTATTTCAGACGGTCATAAGGCGCGAACTCGGTTCAAAAAGTGACATTTGGATCTGCATGTTTTCACTCTACTCTCACAGCTATTTCAATTTACCAACCACGTGTTATGGAGAATTTAACTTATATTCATGACTATCACAGCATAAACATTAAGATAGACAAGAGGACTCGACGACCTCACTCGAAGTCTTGCTTTGTAACAAAGTGAATATCTATTTTTAAATACCTCCTAACAGTGTTCAACTTTAATTTTACTTAAACGGAGATTAATAATAATATTTATAAACCAATATTAAATTGTATTTACCTAGAGACGACGTAGTTTCGAGCTTATCGCTCTCTTCTGAGTAGTGGAATGGATAATTTCAGACGGTTATGAGGCGCGAACCTTATATATCTATAAAATATATGTATATATATATATATATATATATATATATAGAGAGAGAGAGATAGAAGAAAAAAGAGTGATAAATATGCGACGATTGTCCGAATTTATTTCAAATTTCAATTGTTCAATGCAAGGTGTATTCAGTAATAAACTAGTGTTTATTATTCTTTCCTTAAGCCAAGGCCTTTCAAAGATCGAAATCTTATCATCAGAGGAGAAATACAGATGGATAAGTTGGCTTTCGAAAAAACCAAAGTTCAAATATTTGAAAAATATTTATCACTCTTTTTTCTTCTATCTCTACTATTGCTCTATCTCGTATATTGAGCTAATCCTTTTCACAATAGGTTCTATCTACTAAAAGTTTTCACTTTGGTTTATTTTGATCCTATATATATATATATATATATATATATATATATATAGTTACGCACAAGAAAAATAGAGAGATACACTATGATACTAGCATAATTAATGACTCGCCGCCCTCTACCTGCATCGGTGTTGAGACGAGCCGTCTTCACGACGCGTCTGCTCGCTTTCAAGTCTGGCTGGAAAAAAAGATCACAAGGCCTTTTACCGGAACTGACGTCACACCTCGATTTTCGTTATCCACTGAGGCGATACTCTAACCCGTCATTCATTCTGAAACCATCCTAACCAACTGTTATTCTTTCTATTTTGGAATGACGGCCTCATGTTTTCATTATATACCACATTCAACATATCGGAAACGACAGAATCAAAGAGCATATGCCCGAAAGCTGCAGGCATGTCACTGCATCGGGATTAAGTAGATAGTGAAGTAAATAAACGGATACAGAGACAAGAGCTTAGAATCATGGACGATTCGATATGTTTATAGTATTCTGGAAGGAAAAGACTAAAATAAAATTGAACAGTAAAACTAAAAATACATCAATTTACGAACGTTTATTTAAGAATTCAATTTGTGTCGTGTTTTACGGGTATTATTCTTTCATTAAATTTTTTTTTCTGCGTTCGAATGACACTTTGAACAGAAATCTTTTGATGTATTATTTTAAGTGACGCACATTCAGACACATATTATGTATCAAATGATTGTCACGCCATAAGCGTCTTCCTTAAACGAGACAAAACGGCACAAAAACATAACACTACTGAATACTTAATATTGATTTTCCAAAAAGCTTTCCACAGTGACTAAAAGAGTGGAGACACTATCCATATTAGGACTGTCTTCAGTAGTCGAGACTGGTTCAAAGGTAAGGAAAATCAATTCCACCACATTTTGGTTGGTTTTCAGTTAAAAAAATCGTATTCGTTTGATTTGACACATATGAATCTTTCACGTCTAACGTTCAAATAAACCAATACATAAATCTTTTAAAATATCCGGTAGTCATGCTTTCAACTTTTTTTTTATACAAGGTGATCCTAAAAATTGAACTTATGAGAATCGTTATTAAAATTCACGACCTTTTTTACAATCCAACTATATTTAGTACAAATTAACTTACCTCTCTGTCTGACGTGCCCATCAAGGTTAGAGTTATGAATGCCCAACAGTCTTTGTGTTATTGCCTTTCAGTGATAAGTACATATGGATATGACGTACCCAACTGTCAATAATTCTGACAGTCCTCTTTTGGCAATACCTTAATTTTGGTTTTAATGTTTCGCGTTCGGTTCATGAATATTCTGGTGAATGATTTGACATAACGTATACGGTTACAAAACCCTATACTGTTTGAAACTTAAGCTTGAAAAACCGACATATAGGCATCTTTTACTAAAGAGATGCTGGGACGAATCGAAAACTTTCGACTAATGAATATGAAATCAGTGAAAACTATTTGAGTATTTTCTTTATATAAGCGATAAATATTCAAATATATTTTACAAAAAAAGTAAAATTTAGGGCGTCAAAGATTCTTAACTACGAATCAAATTATAAATTCAGAAAAGTAAACTTCAAGAGAAAACATAGACGGAAATTCCCTCATAGAATTAATCGCAGAGAATTAAATTATAAATTCAGAAAAGTAATCTTCAAGAGGAAACATAGACGGAAATTCCCTCATAGAATAAATCGCACAGAATCAAATTATAAATTCAGAAAAGTAAACTTCAAGGGGAAACATAGACGGAAATTCCCTCATAGAATTAATCGCACAGAATCAAATTATAAATTCAGAAAAGTAAACTTCAAGGGGAAACATAGACGGAAATTCCCTCATAGAATTAATCGCAGCGAATCAAATTATAAATTCAGAAAAGTAAACTTGAAGAGGAAACATAGACGGAAATTCCCTCATAGAATTAATCACAGAGAATCAAATTATAAATTCAAAAAAGTAAACTTCAAGGGGAAACATAGACGGAAATTCCCTCATAGAATTAATCGCAGAGAATCAAATTATAAATTCAGAAAAGTAAACTTCAAGAGGAAACATAGACGGAAATTCCCTCATAGAATTAATCGCAGCGAATCAAATTAACTCCGCTTGAAACACCAAAAGAAAATTTGGCCAAAAAACTCGATCAGAGGATTTTGTATTGATACTGAAGAATGAAAATGGCTGTATCTGTATCTTGTGTAAAATCTAGGAAATAAAGAAAAAACTATTGACATATATATATATATATATATATATATATATATATATATATATATATATATATATATATATACAGGGTGTTTCAAAAGTCTTGGGAACATAACGATTTTTAATAACTCAAAAACTATTAGGAGTTGAAAAATGAAATTGGTACCGTTGGAAAGGTTAAAGTTTCAAGTTTTGTGGGTAATTTTCAAAGTTGCTCAATATGAGCACCATTCGTCACACGGCAGACATCTAGTCGATAGTCCATTTCCTGCCAAACGCGTTCCAGCATCTTGACGTCAATGGTTCCCACAACTGCCGTTACTCGAGCCTTTAGTTTGTCAATATCTCTTGGAAGAGGCGGCACATAGACTTGTTGCTTGACAAAGCCCCAAAGGAAAAAGTCACACGGGGTAAGATCTGGAGACCTAGGAGGCCAGGGCATGAGAACGTCATCACCTCGCCCAGATCTCCCAATCCATCTACCAGGCAGCCTTGTGTTAAGAAACTGCCTTACTCTAAGACTCCAGTGTGGTGGTGCACCATCTTGTTGAAAAATGAAGTCATCAGATTCTGCTTGTTCCAACTGAGCCATTAACCAGTCTTCCAGCATGTTGAGATAGGATTCACCAGTGATAGTTGCCTCTTCAAAGAAGAACGGTCCATAGACACCTTTCTTGGAAATTGCACAAAACACGTTCACTTTTGGTGAATCTCGCTCGTGCTCAAGAAGTTCATGAGGATTCTCAGTACCCCATATGCGAGTGTTATGCTTGTTAACTTTGCCATTCAGATGGAAGGTCGCCTCATCGCTAAAAACAAGCCGGTCATCAAAGCCGTTATATTCCAACTTCTCTTGCATTGCAATGCAAAAGTCACGGCGAAGTGGCTTATCATTGTCCTTCAACTTTTGGACCAACTTGAGCTTGTAAGGTACCATTTGCAGTCGTTTCCTTAAGACACGCCAGACAGTTGCTGGAGCAAGCTGAAGTTCCCTGCTGGCTCTTCTCACTGATTTACGGGGGCTCCGCTGAAAGGCTGTCTGAACTTGCTCAACTGCATCTTCTGAAGTTGAAGGGCGACCTGTTCGCTTACTTGGGCACAAACACCCATCTTTCACAAATTTAGCATGCCATCTGACAATGGATTTCCTTTCAGGGGCTTCTTTTTTAAATTTCCTGCGAAATGCACGCTGAACACATGTCCACGATTCAGTCTTTGCAAATTGGAGGACGCAAAATGCCTTGTCTTGTTTAGAGAACGCCATTACTGCACCTGGAAAGATAACACGAAAATCATTCGTATGACCAAAAACTTGATTAAGCAAGCTTTAAAATGGCACCAGTTTCATTTTTCTACCTGGAATAGTTCATGAGATATACGCATTTGTAATGTTCCCAAGACTTTTGAAACACCCTGTATATATATATATATATATATATATATATATATATATATATATATATATATATATATATATATATATAAATGAAAATGCAAAAGCTTTATTTAAAATTTATTACTCCTATATAAGCATCAAAATGAGTTATTGTTATTCAAATCAATAATGCAACATAGTATTTTGAGATACTCTATATCAGTGGTTCTTAACCTGTGAGGAATTCCCAACTGGTGGGGAATGGCGGAATTGCCAAGTGGGGAATGACCGGTCGGACAGAAGAACTACGAGTTTCAGCACTATTTTCCGGACTTCAAAAGCGACAACCCAATGATGGAGTTTACGAGGGATCCCTTCAGCTTTCGAGTTGACAACTTCCCGAAGACATCGAAGACCAGTTTCTTGACCTGATGCATGACTCCGCAGCAAAGGCTGTTTTTGCGGAGAAAAGCCTGAACACATTCTGGGCCACTATGCATGGTTCGTATCCTCGCGTTGCTGTGGCGGCGCTCACACTACTGGTTGCATTTCCCTCTACGTATCTGTGCGAATCAGCGTTTTCGAGCATGGTTGAGATCAAAAAGAAATCGCGAAACCGCCTGATTGCCTTTGAACCTGATTTGCGCTGCGCTATTTCAAAGGTGGAACCGAATATTGAGGCACTTGTCAAGGCAAAACAAATGCAAAAGTCTCATTAACCTGTATGCGTCTAGTGCTAGTGTTTCATTTTTTATATGCTTTTTATAGGCCAAATATATTTAGAAAAAACATAATGAATCTTTTCGTATGTATTTATGTCGATCTGATAACTCTGGTGGGAATGGAGAGCTGGCTCACTAAATAGTGGGGAATTGGAGAAAACAGGTTAAGAACCACTGCTCTATACTAAAGCAACCAGACTGTTCCAAGACACTGATGTTGATTCGACGATCTTGCCAGTTATTTTAAAAAGTTTTCGTAAAAGTTTTTGATATAGTTTATCGAGTGCTATAAGATGACGACCGTATGTCGTCCAGGTCTCCGATGCATACACGAATGTTGGAACGACAATAGCTCGATACTCTAATATTTTGGTATCAAGCCTTAAATCGTTATCATCAAAGACTCTGAGACGAAGTTTGCCGAAAGCAGCACTTGCGCACCTAATACGATATTGAATTGCGTCATCGATGGTGGCATTGGAAACAAGGTGGCTACTCAGGTACGCGAAGCGATCCCCGTTTTCTAGAAATTCGCCGCCTAATTGGATATCAGGAGGGTTTTTGTTGTAATCTTGAGATGAAGGCTGAAATAACACCTAAGGTTTTCGAACGTTGATTTTTAGTCCTAGTTTAGAGTATGCATCAGCAAAGGCATTAATCGAGGTGTGTAAGTCCTCTTCAGTCAGAGCACAAACCGCGTTATCATCTGCATATTGGAATTAAATAAGAGAATCAACATTTGTTCTAGTTCTGTCCTTCAGACGTCTCACGTTGTAAACTCCACCATCCATTCTGTAGTTTATGGATATACCAGGTGGAAGTTGACCATCCATTAGTTGCAATACCGCCGTAATAAAGATTGAAAACAAGGTCGGTGCAACTATACATCCCTGTTTGACCCCATATTTTACCTTGAATACATCTTTAAAGCTGTCATTTGCGATTACCGTTTCAGTCATATTGTTGTGAAGCAGTTCCATTATTTTGATGAACTTCTTTGGGCAAACAGCTTTTGATAAAAGTACACGACTAATACTATCAAAGGCTTTTGTTAGATCGATGAAAGCTATACATAGAGGTTGCTGTTGCTCTCGGCATTTTTCCTGAAGTTGCCTTAGACTGAATATCATGTGGTTTGTGTAACGAGCCGGTTGACAACCACATTGTAACTCGGGTAAAACAGACTCAGCGAGACGGGTTAGTCTCGTTGTTAAGATACGAGCCAAGATTGTTTCAGCTATTGATAGTAGTGTAATACCTCTATAATTTCCACAGTCAGTTCTTTCTCTCTTTTTCTTAAAAATGGTGTAATTAGACCAATCTTTTAAATCACTTGGTATTTCCTCCTGTATCCATATTTTGACAATAAGTTGATGCAGTTGTAAATATAGAAGTCATCCTCCCGATTTATCGATTTGGGCCGGAGTGCTGTCTATACCGGCAGCCTTATTATTTTTCAAAGCAAAGACGGAAGTCTTCACCTCTTCATGAGAGGGGATTCTGCTTAGTGAAGTGTCCAGAAGTCGTTGCGGGAGTTTATGTATTGCATAGTCGTCGACGACTGGATGTCGGTTTAACAGATCCCTCGATCAGGCTAGGATTTCCCCACCACATTTTAGAATTCGAGAGCCATCCCTACTTCGTAAAGGAGCTAGGCTTTATGTGCTGGGACCATTAAAAATCTTAGTTGCACTAAACAAATTGTTCATGTCGTTTTCATCAACATATAGTGGCATTTCTTTAGATTTATTCGTCCACCAGTTGTTTTTAATGATTCTTGTAGATGTTTGTACTTTGGCTTTTAATTCTCTATGTTTTCTCTTCTTGGTTTCCGAGATCGAGTCATCGAGATGTGATGCGAGCACTTTCCTTATTTGTTTGATTAGACCATTTATTGCTTTGTTTTTTTCGTCAAACCAGTCTTAATTCTTATATTCCTTCAAACCAATCGACTCACCGCATGCCTTCAAAATTGCAGACTTTAGCTTTTGCTAATGTCCTTCAGCAGGATGTTGGCCAGGAAGGTGCTGAAGAAAAAATTGTAAGAGCTGAAGTTGTTTAGTCGGATGCTTCAGCAATCCGACGTTATTTTTCCTACGCTGCAGCTTTATTCTCATTATTGAGAGAACTAAACGATGGTCTGTCCAGCAGTCCTCGATGAGTAAACCAGCTTTTGTAATTAGACCATCTCTCCTATCACGTGCGCGAACAATACTATAGTCTAAAAGATGCCAATGCTTTGATCGCGGATGTTGCCAAGTGGTCTTGCATTTGTCTATTTGTCAAAACAGCGTGTTAGTGACAATGAAATTGTATTCGGCACATTTTGAAAGTAAAAGTGTTCCATTCGAGTTTATTTTACCCACACCCTCTTTGCCAATGGTTATTTACCAAATTCGAGAATCCCTACCAACTTTCGCATTAAAATCATCAAGAAGAATGATTTTATCTTAAATCGGAACGGCGGAAAGCAGTTTGTCAAGGTCATTGTAGAATGCCTCCTTGGTGTGTTCATCGGCATCGAGTGTGGGGTCATATGCGCTGATTACTGTGGCATAAGAGTTTCCCCAATTTGAACTCTAAGGGTCATAAGGCGTTCGTTTATGCCGACTGGTGATTCACTGAGTCTCAAAATCAATGGATTCTTTATAGCGAAGCCGATCCTATGTAGTCGCGGATTGTCAGGTTCGTAGCCCTTCCAGAAAATTGTGTAGCCATCACCTTCTCCACGCAGATTTTCTTCACATGAAAGGCGAGTTTCTGAAAGTGCTGAAATATAGATGTTGAGTATCTGGAGTTTGTGTGCGACAGAGAGCGGTTTTCTTTCGGGTCTTCTATTATGCGATTTTCAATTTCACTTCATTGTTCTGACCGTAATTAAGGTGAAACATCCTGAAATCGGTTTTCCAGGCAGGTTAAGTTGAAGCAAACTATTTTTAGGGCACCTTTTCTAGCCCCCTCCCTATTTGGGGTGAGCAGAGTGGATCACTGATGTCACTGCTAGATCACTCTCTTGCTTCGGGTCGAAGAGCGAAGGGACTGAACTAATCACCCGCCGCTGAACGTGCCAGTTGAACACTAAAGACTTCTAGATATCACAATCCTGTCCCCACTGCGTTCTTCAGATCTCCGTCAGACTTCCTTCTATTCTTCTCTTCGATATTTTGTCCCGCTACTTGTGTCCCTGGAGACGCCTGTGGGTGGGTTTGTTTAAGATGGATAGGTTGATGCCCAACAACAGACCCATAATCTTGGTCAAACAGGTTTATGTTCAGTGGCAGAAAAATCGAGACAAAAATTACTAAAGACTTTTACCCGCTGACGGAGCGAGAGCAGTCTATTTCTGTTGCTTACATAAGGCATTTCGTATCCGAGATAAACTTTCTCGAGTTCAACAAGACATTGTGAGAATAACATGCACGATGAGAACAGTAGTCCGAATAATCCAAATAATACTAATTGTTTTTATCTCAAGCTAAAAATAAACAGAATGCATCTGTCAAATCTCCATACCCTGAACCCTTCCCTCCTGGACTTTAGTTCATTGAAGCAACTGGTTTAGTAAATACCCAGAGAATTATGTAATATTCCTCAGAAAATTAGCATCTGATCTGATGATACCACTGTCTATTCTGGTGTTTCTTCTCGCCGATCTTCCTCAGATGAGTCGAAATATGCAGCTGATCTTGAAATTGACATGCGTTCAGTTGTAGATTGCGGTACGAAATGGCTTGTTTCGTTTAATCCTTCTAAGACTCAGCTCGTATCTTTCAATCGTAGGCGTGCCCTTTTTCTTCCTGAGATTCTCCTGGATGACTCTGCTCTTCAGAAGAAATCGACTGTGAAACTTCTTCGCCTTTCTCTCTGGTTAAATCTTCCTTTGAGTTCATACATTAAATCTATTGCTCGTTCTGCTTCTCGTAAAGTCGGTTCTTTCTATCGCTCCAAACACATTCTCAAAGCTGACGCTATTCTCTATCTCTACAAATCTACTATCATACTATTATGGAGTACTGTTGTCCTATTTGGGCTGGTGATTCTCTGTCCCATTTTAAGGTTCTTGATAAAGTGTAGAAACGTATCTGCAATTTAATTCGCCCTACCCTTTCTTCTTCTCTGCACCTTCTCTCTCTCACAGACGTGATGTTGCTAGTCTCAGTCTTTTCTATAAATACTATTATGACATGTGTTCTTCAGAGTTATGTGATCTATCACATGCTTTTTTTTTCATGATCGTTGGTCTAGTCTCCATCAATTCGCTGTGTTGATACCTCACTGCTTCTTTTGTTCCAGCTCGTTTGACTCGTTGCTCTAGTGGTCTGCATCAATTCGCTGTGTTGATACCTCATTGTAATACAGCTTCCTATTCCAGTAGCTTCTTTAAAAGAACTGCAGGCTTGTGGAACTCTCTTCCTTCTGACTGTTTTCCTCCTATCTATAGCCTTGGTCTTTTCAAGACAAAGGCTAATAGGCATCTCCTGTCTGCACGATAATCATATTTTGTTGTTGTTAGCTTCTTACATCAAGTTGATTCATGCCTTGTCTGGATTGATTTCCATAAAAAAAACTACGAAAAACATCTCACGACCAAATACTCTGAGTGAAATTCTGATCTAATGTGCCTAACACAAGAGTGCTTGCATATAAAGTCTGAAACCAGCACAGTTGCAATAACTTTCGGATAAATTTTCTAACGCTCGCTTCTGTTGTTTGCTACTGACCCACCGACTTCTTTAGAACACTCATGCTTGACAAAATGCGCCAAAACTTGGGAGATGGCGTCGTGACAGCAGAACATATACTACAGCCACCTTAACTGAATCGATCACTGAAATATAGTACATTAATCTGAAATAGTATAGTAAATTGTATTGGACATTCAAATATAGTAAGAGTATAGTTTCGTCTTCAAACAGACAAATACAAAATCTCCATTATTACTAGAAGAAATATTATTGCTACGGCCCCAGACACACAGATACCAAATCTCCATTAATTATAGATATTGTTAAAATATTAACAGTTTATTTCCGCTATAACAACGAGCTTGATCATACGTCATAGATAAATAGCTATTCATCATTAAGTCGGCAAACTGGTATCTGCAATTGGCGGATGGACAGACCCAGTGGTCAACGGGTATTGTAGATAAGTCAATAACTCTGAGCATGGCTTCTCTAGTGCGAGAGATTATGTATCGAAACAAGACGCCCTTAATTATAAAGTGTTGTGAGAGCACAACTGTATCCACCAAGAAAAGTATGACGTGATATGCAATCGGTTTTTTTCCCAGACGAAAACGTAAACCGACTGAATCATAGATTAATTGTTATCGTTACAACTTACGATTCGAGAAAGTTGCTGGCCCTGGCAAGCTTTTGGTGCCTAATTATTAGAACAATTTAAACTCTGTGGGGGCAGTGATATTTTGACAGTTTTGTGTTATAACTTACTTTCCATCGATTAGAAAAACGGGCCCGTAAAGCATTACATTTACAATTGGTTTCGAAGTGACGTTAAGCCACTTGACGGAGTTACTATTTTAACACGTAAACTGTAACTAGTCAGTCATTTATGCAGTTCTTCTCGCTCAGTAACACGATGAGATCAACATGTGACCTGGCTTCTGTTGTTCGAAGCTTGTAAATCTGTAAACGAAAAACATAATTGTCTATAGAAAGGTCATAGAAGTCATAAAAAGCTCATCGAAATTTATCACAATGCAAGAAGTGAACATATACTGGTGTTAGGAAAGAGGACAAACACGAAGTCATTTTATTTAAATGAATGTTTGTACTAAATTTTACTTGATATATTTTCAACTTTTACACAATGATTTAATGTGTGTGACCGTGTTCGCTAATATAATTCGAGGTAATACCCCTTTATCAAATAGTGGGTGTTCTAAATGTTCTGTAACTATTGCAATCTTTATAGAATAATGAAACAACGAACTAATGGAAGAGTAAAATATCGGACTTATGGGATATTGGAGTAACTGATTAATGGAATAAAAGAATAACGGATTAATAGAGTAATTGGATAACTGACTAATGCAATCATTTAATAACGAATAAATGAAATCATAGAATAACGGACTAAAGGAATGGTGGATGAACTGACTATTGAAATAATAAGATTACTGACTAATGGAATAATAGAATAACAAAATAATAGAATAGTAGAATAACGGACTAATAGAATAATTTATCAACGGGTTAACATGAATATTCTTGATTAACCTTAGAGACCAAACAATGTTTAATTCATCAGAGGACGAGATCGAAATATATTATTCATTATTTATTTAAAATTTATTTCCGCCATTTTGTTTTTCCTTTTTGGCGCCATGATTGCAGAGGAAATATTTCGGTTTCTATTGGCAAACGTACTTTCTCAGCTGGTTTATCTATTGGAAATAGTTTATATAAAACTTATACGCAATTTCAGCGTGTCTTTCCAGACACACCTTTGGATATTTGGTAGACTAATGTCTCGCATGGAATCATGGCTTCTTTTCTTCAGTTTAGAAATAAATTTTATCTTAAGTGTCTCTCCAGTCTAGACTTTAAGACTGCTAATGTCAAATATTATGCATCATCTGCTGATTATGTCCACTAACACCGTGAAACATGTAAAGTGTTCTACTGTATAATATCGTACTGTATAATACAGAGAATGTTAGAAATAAAGGTTTTCAAATAAACAGATATATACAGATAAACACACACGTATAAAACGAGCATACATAATATGAATATATATATATATATATATATATATATATATATATATATATATATATATATATATATATATATATACGAGGCCTATTTAAAAGTATCCAACTTTAGGCCAGAAAGAATATTTCAAATACCTGACGGGGTTAGGACCCTAATCCCGTTCAAAAAGGCCCCTTGTGCTTGCACACACCTAGCCCACCGATCTATCCACTGCCGGAAATACCTCTGGAAATCTTCTTTTAGAATGGTGTTGATCTCTGCCGTCGCGTTCCGCATTATCTTAAGAAGACTGAACAACTACTACGTCATATGTAGATCATATAGAACACCAGATCGGAGGGAATGTACCTGTCATTCTGCCATTCTTAACAAATAGTCTTGTCATTCAGTTAGCAAAATTACGTTAATGGCTATGATTTTTAAATCTTGCTGTTAGACATTGTTCTGGGTTTGAGATGTTGTATTTTTAAAAATCTCTCATCAAAATCCTAAAATTTTAGTATGGTTTGAATGTGGAGCATCACACATATCAAGGAGGATGAGGATCTTTTTATCACACAAAGAAGCGGCTTAAAAAGTTTAAATTCTTGAATTGAACTAAAATTGCTTTTTTATGTTACATTTTTTGGTTTTCAAATTTTCTTTCATATATTTACATTTCGCACCAAGTGTATGCATCATTACTCCAAATGGAAACCTTGGATATTGAATATTTCAGCTGTTATGTATTTCATGCAGACATATGAAGCGGACTTTTACCGAACTAGTGTGTGTGAACGAAAACTAAAACAATATGTTATTTACCTTAAAATGAAGATGTCCAACTCTCATATACAGGCGAAGTAGTGCACTGATTTTAACGTAGTTATATTTGAATAACACGTTTTTATTTTCGATGCGAGATTTTGGGGATACCGAAAGTACTAGCTATTGTAAAATATCCAGGCCGGATGTATTGAAAGGTCAGCTTACAGGAGTAGGTGCACTTAACATGGGAACGCACCTGACCAGAAGAAAAAAACATACCATTATTGAGTGTCAAAAAATAAAATAATCGTTAGTTGAAGTCGGGCCACTTGGGAACGCTAACAAATATGGTGAATTGCCGAAAATCAAATAATTTTCGATTTGAACAACCAGCAAAAAGTTTATCTTAAGTTACTCTCTTGTTTAGACTTTAAGATTATCGATGTCAGATATCATGCATCATCTGCTGATCGTGTCCAATAACATATTGAATAAAACGGCCTAAGGCTACATTCACAACGAAGTCCCACACTGGACGTGTGCAGGTGGAGGCGGGGGAGGTCCGTAAATTGTTATATATTAACAACCGGAAATTGATATCATCAGTTGATTGGCGAGAACAAGAAAAACCGTCGAATTCATGTGCCAGCGTGTTCATTTCTCGCTACCCTACATTCTTTCACCGCCACCAACAACAAAGGTAGATAATTATATTTTCATATATCATTGTGTCGTGATTATTCTAAGTACAGCAGAAATACAACACTCTTATAATAAAACCGAATAGAGTTCTTTGCGTCCCACATACAATTTTGCATGAGGCTGAGATGGGTGCGTGTAGTCACAGGACTGCCATTTGAAATAAGCTTTGTCCAAAGTTTAAACTGTTAATTTCTTTATAAAAGTTTCATATTAAATAATGTTCATCAAAATGTACATTCTTTGATAAAGGACAGAGGACTGTCCGTAATATTAAGAGAGACATTAGTATCTATAACATTACATGCCTTTATATTTTCCATAAGGCAATGATTGATTTTTCAAATGTGAAGATATTTATCATTTTTATCATTTTATATCTATACTAGTAGGAAGACCCGAAATTTCTCGGGATCGAATGAGGTTCAATGCTTAGTACTTTATAACTATGCTTATTAAACGATAAAAGGTTAGGAAACTCTCTGAATTGGTGTCTTATCTTATATAAGTCTGTCCGTCAGTCACAATTCTTTAAACGTAATAAATACATTGCGAAATAATAAAGAATACTGCATTTAGCTGATCTTATATTTTAATCTAATCTCATCTAAATATGAATGAACGCGAATCTTTCCTAGATATGTTAACATACCACACTTTTCAGCCTTAGTGCTAAATTACTTCATACCGCAGGAGGATGTGCCACACGGCCGGAAGGTTAGGAGAGTCAAGCCAGGGTCCCTATTAAAAATTGTCTGACCACCCCCGTCGGCATTTCCCGGTCGGGGCGCCTCAGGCAGTAAGCAAGAACACTTACTCTACCCCAAAGACGGGAGGCAAAGCCTGGGAGGGTGAACCTCCTTGAACTGCATAGAACAGCCCGGCCTACGACAGTATCGGTCTACATAGTGTTGCATTCATTGGAACAGATACTACATACTGACATTAGCCAAAAGGCAAGTTATTTACCTCCAGGAGGTTAGACACAAGGTCAATTGTGGTTAGCCGGTGCACTAGGATTAGCGCACTCCGGCCTACAAAAAGGCCTGAACAGCCTTGTCCTCACTCCCCGGTGAGGGCGCCTCAGGCGATTAGCAATAAAACAACCCCTTCTCAAAAAGAAGGTAAAGCCTGGGAGGGTGGACCTGCTAAACTGTACAGAGCAATATTTCAGAGCGTCGGAATCAAGACCCGAAGGACAAGAGGGCACAGTCTAAAGAGTGTACAATCAATTGGAACATATATTACACTCTGATCTTAGCCAAAAATCCAAAAGGCCAAGTAGGGATTTTTTAAAGACCTTTCAGTCTTACTTGGTTTTTATCTACCTCCCACAGCGGTAAGATTTGACACAAGGTCGGGAAAGTGGGATTGAAACGCCAGTGCCCAGAATGGTGCATCCATCCGAACATATACTACACTCTGATTTTAGCCAAAAGGGCAAAGTGAAATTAACAATAATTCTTCTGTGACTTGACATTTTTAAATGAATAAAACAAAACTCGATTTAATCGGAATACATAAGTGTAGTATCGGTTCTGTTGTCATAAAACCGTTCCCCAGGAATTACTTCCTCCATTTTTAAGGATGTGTGAGGAAATCGTCACATGTACTAAACCTTTTTTATATTTAAAACTAAAAAGCACACTTTTCAAATGACTAAATAATTAAAATTTAAAAAACTGAAGGGACAAAATAGCCATTTCCGTTTGGCGTTCAATTGTACTATAGGTATTATTTGAATATAGCGCTTATTTCGTTTGATTTTCGCACACATTTTGGATGACATTTATTAATTAGTCCTAAATTGTATTTTTTATCCCGAAATAAAATTCTAATTTATTTTGTAAAGATTTGAAAATCGAACTTCAATTCAATGCTTAAATTGCTGGTCGCTAAGTTATAATTTCCTATTATTTACTTTGGCGCTTGATATCTATAAACAGGAAATACATTTGAATTCATTTTTATTTTGTTTTAACTTAATTTTATTTTGCTCTTAATACGTGTTGTATGTGTTTCTTTCACAATTACATGATCCCCCCAGCTTAGCCAATACATTTAAATATCATTAAAGTAAGATATGGGTATTTTAAAGTGTTAACGAGTGTTCTCTCTCCATAGGTCACATAAATATGGTGGCACCTATAGATTTGGCATATAGAGGGTAACGTTGATATTCGGGAGCACTTTCATTATCTTTCTCGGAGAAGTTTATACATATGGTATACATGTCATCAACAATATATCTTTTTTAAAGGAGTTTCAGACCCCATATCTACCTTAGATCAGGAGGGCACCTAGAGATTGAGGACCACTTCCATTGTCTTCCTCATAACATGTTATACACATGATTCGAATTTCATAAAATATGATATATTTTAAGTTTTAATGGTGAACTCAGTAAATAGGGCACACTTCCATTGTCTTCTCCGGTAAATTTTACATAAGAATACACTTTTAGATTTTATGAAGATTCTCTCACCTTTATTCCTATTGGTAACATACACACATCTCATAAATACACACACATACATTGAGTTTAATATATATATATATATATATATATATATATATATATATATATATATATATATATATATATGTGTGTGTGTGTGTGTGTGTGTGTATGTATATATACATAAGATTTAAACCGAATCAAGTATATATCATTTGGATATATTCTTGTTTGGGTGTTAATCTTTTATATGCAAATGTTTAATGCTCATCTAAAAAGAAAATGCTTCTTGAATTTGTCACTAATATCTACATATATTAAATAGTAACTCTGTCTGTCTGTGTGTGTCCGCCTAATCTTTGTGTCTTATGTGAACCCAAACCACTGGACAGAATTGCTGGAAAATTGGCATGTTAACTACTGACTTCTCAGTGAAGGTCATAGGCTATATAATAAATATATTATTTCAACTCTGGGGGTCTTCGCCCCCCAACTGAAAACTATTTTCCCTTAGTTTCAAATGAAATTTTAACCAGAGGTAAATGACCCAAAATCATGTCTATTCCACAAATCTTAGAAAATATTGATGATATTAAGATGGTTCTGGGGGCACAACCCCTCCACTGAAAACTGTTTTCCCTTTGATTCAAATGAATATATATATATATATATATATATATATATATATATATATATATATATATATATATATATATATATATATATATATAAATCAAAGAGAACACCTCTCTGTCTGTGCATGTCTGTCCTTAAAAACGAAGACATACTAGGAAGTGTACTTTCAATATAATTGTATTCATATGCACAATTCGCATGTGAATATAATGTAAGGATCATGGCGTCTCTGGCCGCCCCTAAAAGAAGCTAATGGCAATTATCAAACATGTTACACAATGAAATTAATCTATTTATTAGCGTTAGTTAAAGAGTATTGACGTATATCTGAATAACTCGGTGAGTAAGATATCTAGTTGACAGCATCAAGGTTGCTGTTAACGTAAACTCTCCCTACTATGATCTTGCATATGATGCTGTCCCACACTCGAATCTGGGAAACACCGGGTAGGTCTGCTAGTTTCTATATAAACTAATAAATTAAGCCATTTATTTAATTTTTCATACATAAAATATTATAACTATATGAGAATCGGATGATCTAAGAAGAAAAAAAGACATACCGTTTACTTTTATACAGTGGGAGATTCTTTTTCGAATTCATTTGAGACGACGGGTTTCGTCTGTCTTGCTATTTGCTGTCCTATGTGAGTCTTTCTAATGCTTTTTTATTATTTTATAAGGATAATTATGTATTCAATTGTCGCGAGTAATTTCTGATGACTAAGAAAAAAACAACAACAGTTTACTTTACTCTGTTTAATTTTCTCCGTTTAATATTTTTCCCTTAATTATTAAAGGGCAGGGATGGTGGCTTTACATATAACAAATTGACGCCGAACTTTTTAACACTAAATACAGTAATGAAAGTGAAATGGTTTTAAAACAGTCAGAAAAACGTATGAATTGTTATGGAAAGCAGAAAGAAAAAAATGAAAACGTCTCATTATGGAAGTCGGTTTGCGTACTCTTTCCACTTATTCGCCTTACATACTTTTATGTGACAGAACAGTATATATATATATATATATATATATATATATATATATATATATATATATATATATATACACGTTACTCTTGATTATAGAGTGGAGGATATTGGTGTTGGAGTCGGTATTTGACAGAACAATTAAGGGAAATGCAAAAGGTTTTCGCAAAACGAACCAACATAAACCTTCTGTTTCAATTGGTCTGACATTTTTTTTTCGTCATTGTCTTATGGTGGATAAGTTCACGTCGAGTTATTTATAGCGCCGCAATTGTATATCTGATTATTACCCAAATCGGATAGGTTATTTTATGCACAGCCGGATGAAAAAGAAACATAAAAGTGACAATAGGATTTATCGTAGCCAATGACATGCTAATATGTATTATAAAAGAAATGCTGCCATACCAAACCAAAAAGATTGCACGGATCATGCTAACAATACAATATATATGCTAATGACTGTGATGATTGTTTCCCATAATAGGTAAACAATTCACGCTATCAATTCTGTTGAAGTCGGGTTACAATGGGCTGTTGCCAATTCAACTTTGACATATAGGACTAAAATAGCGCTGCTCTCAGCAAGGATAATGAAAGGAATTTGCCTAAGATCAAAGTGTAGTATCTGTTCCGATGGATACTGCACCCCATAGACTGGTATTGTCTTGGCCTTCGGGTCTTCATTTACGCCGGTCTATGGGTCTGTCCTGTGCAGTTCTAGGAGGTCCACCCTCCCAGGCTTCGCCTCCCCTCTTTGGGGAGGAGTAAGTTTATTGCTTACTGCCTGAGGCGCCCCTACCAGGGAATGCCGACGGGGCTGCCCAGGCAATTTTTAATGGCAAGAGTGCTCACCTTCTCGGGCGCTGGCTTTTCTAATCCCACTTTCCCGACTCGACCTTGGGTCACATCTTACTTGTGGGAGTAAGATAAAACTGGCCTTGTGCCTAACTCCTGAGGAGGAGTAAATAAAAAAATAAAAGGAATATATGAACAGCTTTTCGAGATCGGGCAGAATCTTTGTCGGCATTAATTCTGGCGAGCCTTTTCTGTGACAGTAACACTATTTAACGATATCGTATTGTTGTAGTGATGTTTGGCGTGGGTGTGTTAAAATCGGATTTTTCCACGTACGGTTAGATTAAGTCAAAAAAGAGAATTTTCTATTAGAGATTAATTGTGAGGTTAAGTTTACGTGTACAGGGGATTGCATCATTGTAGAAAGCAACCTGGGCAAAAAAAGTCAGATAGATATTATCTTTTGAGTATTGGACGACGAAGCGAACATACGTCTATTATGGTTACCCCCTACGGGGATGATAAGATGTTTCAAGAAACCAGATAAACTTGCCGTAAAAAAAGTAAGCATCAATAGATCAAGAATATAGGATAGAGCCCGGAGCAAATAATGGAGTTATTATTATTCTTTTTAATTACTTCTATTATTGCAACTGCAACGAGAAAAAAAATCAACATCCCTCACAATTACTACTATTACTACTACTACTATAATTTCTTCAGAGGGAATCCACTATCCATTAAGCCGACCACATATAACGTATCAACGAGACTACTGCTGTTTCTTTGAATAGAAGACAACTGGCAATCTGATGGGTTCAAAATAATTTCTCTATACCCCCTCACCCCGTCACGTTACACACAGCTTCATAGTACCGTAACGTTACACTGTTTCGCCACCGTGGGTTAGTATGAATGATGCTTCTATTACGTTTTCACTTACAAAGGCGTTTATAATCTTATAAACTCATTGTCAGGAACCAAGGTTGTATATCGTCTGTGAATACAATCACTCGGACGCTGATGTTTAGTTTTTAAGATTTATTAATCAGAAGAGAACAGTCACATAGAAACCAGAGAGAGAAAGAGAGATATAAATAAAGAGAGAGAGAGAGAGAGAGAGAGAGAGGGGGGAGAGAGAGAGTGTTGTTTAAAAGTGAGGGGTTACTTGCGTGAGATAGATAAATTGATATACAGATACATAGTTTGTCTCGTAACATATAACACTATTTTGCGCGACCGCCCGATCCCTCCCCCACACACCATTCGGGACGGCGACTTGGACGTGTCCGATGTGCGTGAAGTGTAACCAGGAAACAGACACAATTATATCACTCTTGGTGTCACGTGGTTTTGCTGACTTCTGTTTGCTGAGTTCACCTCTGACACTTAGGCGTTACTGAAACATTTAAATTCAAATAACAGATTTCGTTACGTAACGCTTTGACTTTGACACAATATTAATTCTGTTCACGTAGGATGTTCAAGGTTCGTTGCCTATTTTACTTTGAGATTTGTTAATACGACTTAACCTGGACATAATGGTAATTTAGATGTGACTTCACCCATCCACATCTTTTAGAGTGGAGCATCGCCACATACCTAAAACGCGAAGCAAGCTGGGTAGAAAAAAAGTAATGGCAGTTATAGCCACTACTTAAAGTTAATCAGAATTGATAATTATTACTTGGTATGCCTTTTGAAATGTTTTAAAATGCATAGGTGGGAAAAGTCTGTCTTGGTATGTTTGGCAGGAGGTAGAAATCAAACCTGAGCAGGTTTAAAAATAAAAAAATCCAAAACAATTCGAGTGTCGAGAGCCGGATTTTTTCTCAATGGGCATTTTACCTTGGAGGGAGAAAGTCAGGATACAGAGTTGTATTTTTTCAAGAAATTTGGGAGTTGGATCTTTTTTACCTGCTTATCTATCTTTAAAGGTTCTGACATATTTTAGGTATAATTAAAAGTAGGATGGTGTCACCCGTTTTGATATGCACTTGGCTGATTTCTGTTTGAGTTAATTCGCAAATTATGTTTAGGAATATTTGAGAGTAATTTGTATTATTTGCATTATTCGGGCTACTGTCATCATATTAGTAGTTATTTCCACAACGTTTCGACCGACGTAACCTCCGACCCGCTTCAGATGCATCTTTTCTCACTTGGATATCTTTATGCCAAAATTAATAATATGTATGTGCTTGGTAAACTGCTAAACTATTACACTTTTTATGAATTATCGAATATATATTCTAGGTCACAGGATAAAGAAATGGTCAAATTATTAATTTTATTTTTGTAAACTTTACGATTTAAGGGGTATGCATACGAAACTGTACCATACCTGAAAAAAAAAAAACACATTAACATTGAAAACGAATGCTATATTTATTGCTCGTACCTGTATTCAGACGGGTGTTCTACTCGCTATGAATAAGGTAAACTGTCATTTTCATTCAAAGTTTGCTATAACACAGCTATTTTTAACTGATACGTATTCTGTCGTTAAATATAAGTAGATACAATATAAACTTGCAGAGTTCAAACAAGTTTATTTTAGACGCAAACAAAAACAGATTCTTTTTCTTTCTCTCTTTTCAAAAGCTCGCTCAAAAAACAATGCGTATCCAGATTTAAATAATAGGTTTGATTTTGTAATGTATATTTCACTAATAGTATATATTTAGAAGCCTACTATTAGAGTGGCCGGTCAACTCATTGGCGTCGTATTAACGACGCCTTTCAAATCTACTGATTGGCCACTTTTGAGGAGTGACACAAACCTAATGCTAAAATCAATATCAAAGAAAACAAAACAGAATTGAGGATAAACCAATTTTGGAGCGGATACAAATTAGACAGGTAAATACCAGGTAAGCCTTTGTATTTATATCAATGAAGAATGCAGGGCGTGAAACTGTCAGCTACTTAGTACTGTTGAGCCCATGTCTCTCAACTTAGATCGACCTCAATTCTATCACTGATATTAAACACACTCCCCTTTAAGTATAGAAACTAACATAGCTATTACTATTTACAATGTTTGCACTTTGTCATTAACTTTGTTGCTATTATAATGTTTCCGGCCGTTTCATTCTATGGCCTTCTTCAGGCGCACTGTGTGGAACATGGAAACCGCCATGAAATTAACTCAGCTTAAGTTGATACTTGTAATGAATGTGTATCCAGAGAATTTCAGTATTTACGGAGTCAGTCCAGAATATTGACGGATAATCCCGAATCAGTCTCGGAAATGTTCGAAGCAGTTAACGATTTGAAAACTTCTTTTCGTTCCTATTTTTTAGAAAACAATTTAAATTATATTTTTTAAGACTAAAATTTCTTTTAAATATAACTTAACACTAACCCTTGCCCTAACGTGGGAATTGCATGGTCAGTGTTGTCTACATTTGTTCATATTTTCGCGGCTTTCAAATCATACACCTCTTCGGCCATTTTCAGGACTGCCTTGGGATTCTCCATCAATACAGGAGAAACTTCGTAAGTACTGACATAAAACTAATTGAAAGAATGTCACATCGTGAGGAATGGAATGCGTACCACGGTGCTCTAATAAAGGGTTGAGTTTAAAATTCACGAAATTCGACACAAGGCACCCGAGGAAGGCCGCCGGGGAAAACAATCAAAACGTAGTGATAACACGAACCGAGATAAAGAAGCCAGTTAAAAAATCATCATAGTAAAAGTAGAGACAAATAGTAATACACCTATTGACGTGACCTTAAAAGGCCACAAAGAAATAAGACAACAGGGAGGTGGTTAATAAGAGTATGTATTTGCATAGAGTCCAGAAGTGATGTGTTGTCAGACACTGTTTCAATATTTGTCATACCGACTCTTTCTCTCTCTTACTAATACTATTCATAATGTCGGGAAGAGTCTGTGTCCAACGCCAAAACTTTCTTTGTTTGCTCAGTCCTTCTTCGTCTCTGTGGTAGAGAATCTCGCGGAATAACGTTTGCCAAAAAGATTCCGGCCAATGAGGCACCAACAGGTCAACTTGACCACGCATGATTTTAAGTCTATAAAAGGCACGCTTCTTCTTCCTCTTCCTCTCTTTTTCCCTTCAGCGTTCTGGGCGAACGCACAAAAATAACTCTTGTCGCCCCCCCCCCCACACACACTGACTCGAACGAGCAGTGTGGGGAGGAAAAGGTAATCCCTTTTAATTCAAATGAACTCTTCTTCAAACATCTCTTTTAATTCAAACGAACTTTTATTCAAACATTCATATTACATTCGCCACACAAAAATGCAGCAAACACGCATTGCATATATTCTTTACAAAGATGTACTTATAAGCAGAACTGTCGCATTCCTAAAATTACGAACTCTATAAAATGTTAAGGAAATAAATTGTTTTGTTTCATATAAATGTTTTCCTCTTTATTAATTTCATAAAATATTATTCTTATGTTGTGTTTAGCTTTCTCGTTCCTTCGCTTTCTTTTAATATAAGTTTTAAATAATAATACTGTTTCCTTCTTTTCCCTTTGTTTGTCTAACCTCTTAATTTAATCTATACGTGGTCCCGGCCAAAACGTGGTCGGGCCACGTTCCAACAGTGGGGGGACATGCCGCTACAAAAGGCATCTCTCCCACAACCTATGGTCGGGGGGATTCATTCATGCATAACCATTTGTCCGGCAATCCTCCGCCACTGTGGTTAATCCTTTGTTCTTCTTTCGAAACTCCCGCCATAATTAACAACCTCCACCCCGGCCATAATTCCATGTAATGACGTATTTGATCACCATAACAACTGTAGTATAAACTAGATCTACAAACCCGGCGTTGCTCGAGAGGTAAGGTGAAGTTGTTTTTATTGAAAATTCGTTTTTTATTGTTATGATTTAAAAAAAAACATTTTTTAAAGTTTGAATCGAGATTTAAAAGACATTTAAGATTGCTATTCTTTTATTTGTTAAGGTATTGATTAAAACATTTTATGTGGGATTTTAGCGTGTATTGTTTATGGATGTATTAACATTAGTATTAACAATAGTTGATTGTTACAAAATCGTTTAACGGAACAATTGTTCTCTTTCTCCCACTTTATCTTTCTCCATTCATCTATATAATATAGTCGTATTTATTTATAACATAAAGTGAACATCCATTCGCAAATGCAAAACATATTCTGCATTTTTTTGTTAACTTATTACTAGGAACATCCAGGTTGGTGGTTTAACAGGTCCGTATTGAATATCGTATGTCTAAAATATGTTGGTAATCTTATAGAGAACGCACCGCGTTTCCATGACTTCGCGTCGTCTACGTTCGGCAGATCTCGGAAGCGCCCGAGAGTTAACGAGGCTAATACTGCAGAGCAATAAATTGAAGACTGGCAGACGATAAATTAAGACGAAGAAAATCACGCCCGAGAGGTAACGAGGCTAATAGATTCCAAAGCGTCTAATATTTTAACACAGAGGGAATTGCTAAATGGTTTAAAGCCAGAAAACAATGGCTTTCCCAAGAAAATTCTTTAGAGTTAAACTAGCTTTACAACATTTCGCTAATATATAATTTTATTATGGAAGTCGCTTCAGGCACAGCACGAAAGTACTTGATGTAAATAGCTAACACAAAAAGATGATTAAGTTGCATAATGACAAAAAGGGAGAGGAAAGTAAAATCCCTTCTAAACAAGGTCGTCTTTCTACTGACCGTGATAGATAAAACGGCAAAATAATCGAAATTAAAGTCGGAACATTAGCATAACAGTAACGGACTAAGTAATCTATGCCAGAAATACGTCAAGGGCCACCCATCCATGCCACATGCTATTTGAGAATACCCCGACATTTAGCGAGTGCTGATGGAGAAGCCGCTCATGGAGCTAGCCATGTGTTCGGTCTTAATCTAGGAAAGGCCTACCAGAAAAGCACGATGACCTCGCCTTCAACCAAGGATACTTAATTACCCTCATAACCTGTCAGCTATTAAAAAAATCGAACTTGAAAAAGACTCCACCACAAGCGTTCACTCATATGGACTCAACACAGTGTTGCATAGCCCTAGTCTTGGGCTGCGGCTTCTCTCGTTTCGTATACTCGCCCCTGAAAAATCCGTGGCAGTTCACATTTAATACTCGTCATTTTAAAATCACATAGTTAATATTCACATTCATATTCACATTCATAAATCACATTCATAAATCACATAGTTCATATATTGTTGGCATACCATTAGATTTCTCCCTCGCCGTGTAGAGGGTCGTCGTCCCGATGTCGTCTAGTGGATCAATTTTTTTTCCTTCCTGCCGTGAACGACGCCAGCTTCCTGACCGACTCACCAAACAACAACCTTTTTAACTTTCAATTCTTTTTATTACAAGCGTTAGTTATTTAATCAGCTGGGAGATATTCACTACGTCGAGAGAGAGAGAGAGAGAGAGAGAGAGCAAATTACTACTTTATCGTAGTTACTTATCAAATAAGTCTTAACCATTCGTGGAGGGGGGGGAAGAGATATCTCGCCTGTATTTTCTCAGGGAAATATTTCCCTTATCTGTTGTAGTTTACATGGAAACAATCACGTCTCATCCATTCACCTCCAACACCTAGACTGGCTAAAACTCGCTTCTCGCGAAGAACGAGTGACGTCACGGATCCCTTTGTTTCCCACGCAAAGGCCTGTGACGTCACAGAGCCTCTCGCAGGTGCACACTGATCTGGGATCTCGTCACGCGGTTAACTGCCGGGGTCACCCCGCGTTAATTCCCGCAAGTCAAACCAACGATCTTCAAAAGATATGTCCATTCGCATTATCCAACAACAGGAGAGCCAAAAGGTAAGCATTTCAATAGCCTAATATAAAAGGAAAGGGTAACAAAAGCCCACACCTAATCTGCATAAATCCAAAATACTATAAATAGAGAAATATAATTTCAGATAATAAATTCAGAATAAATAAGTATTTGAAAATGAATAGAATTAACTTGATGACCTCTAGTTCTCCATAAATCGTCACGTGATCGTTTACAGAATAACATAATGAGGAACGTAACGGATTTGTTATTGTTTCAATTGTTTTTTTTTAATTTGGTAGATACCTTTTCGCCTCGATCGCTACCCACTTAAACATTAGGTCAGTTTTACCGCGGTAAACCTTTACTTTAGTCACGTAAATTATATAGAGTGTAACACGCTTTGCAAAAATATCGAATTACATCGTGGTACAGAATAATAAAACGGCTATTTCGCTTAATACGGGTGTCAGTTACCAATGTAAAGGTGTCTCTTATTAAGATGTGCTTCGGTTAATATGATTGAAGTAGGAGGACTTCCAAGTGTCAGAGTAAAATCTACCACCTAGCTTATAAATATAACCGATGAAACATATCGACCATGACTGAATATTAAAATAATATCATCTAAAAATTAAACATAACTGTTCTCACGCAGGACTAATACGCATATGCGTATAATTTTAAGTTATGTCCTGAAACGTATATAATATAATATATTTTACTCGACTTAATTACCAAGGAAGCTTCCATATACATTCATACAGGCAATCCAACAATTAGCAATATATATAAATACACACAAATACATGTATATGTGCGAAATACGAATAAATTTCGCCTATATATACATGCAAACAAAAACACACGAATACGCACATATACATATATATATATATATATATATATATATATATATATATATATATATATATATATATATAGTCTCGGAAGTTTCTCAACCATTAAAACTATATAAAATATATATATACATATATATATATATATATATATATATATATATATATATATATATATATATATATATATATATATATGTATATATATAAAAACAAAAACTTATAGTCTCAAGTCTTCCAGTGGAAAATCACTCATGTAAGTCAATTTATTTTTTACAGTTATTATATTAGTTCGTTTCTAACACTATTTTAAGGGATCATCAGTTGTTTACCATGGAAAACTGTTTCGGGAATTTAAAAACAAGACAGTATTTAATTTCATGGCTTCCCAGCAGAGTTGATCTAACCCCACTTCCCTTAAAAGACAAAAACATAAACGTTCCTTATACTAAATCTACGTTTTGTTCCATATAAATGTTTTGCTAACTTATATTAGTTATTTAAGACACACAAAAAAAAATTCTTTACCTGTGCTGTTCGTCTGTCTAATAAAATTTATCCGTTACTTACAAAAATGTTGGTGCATTTTAAAGTGTTTGGACGAATCCATGACACTATTATTTATGTGATTAATGTATTATTTTTAGTTTTATATTATAAATATAAAAAACATCAACACATCAAAAAATAAAAAATATATAAATAAATATATATATATATATATATATATATATATATATATATATATATATATATATATATATATATACATACATACATATATATATATACCTTTAGTTCCTCCTTTTCTCCCTCGTCCTCATTTGTTGTCCATCTCCCCGTTGTCGTCAACCTCAAATAAATATTAATCTTCCTTGTTCACTTACAGTTTTTCTAATCTGCGTTCACAACTGTGGATTTTTTCTTTTCTCATTGTTGTAAATCTGCGTCTATAAGTTAACCGTTAATTTGTTCTCTTTTTCTTTCTTTTTCTTCTTCTTCTTTGCCAACTCCCGGTGTTTAAAATCGGCGTTCATAACTGTCGATTTTCTTCTTCTTCTTCTTCTTCTTCTTTTAACATTTCTTTCTTTCTTTCTTTCTACTGTATTTTTATTGTTTTTCTTATTATAATTAGACGATGTGTTATATATACGTTTATACATATTATACATTATTTATATTTATATATCCTATGATTTGTTCTATCAGTTTATTTTGATTAATTTGATAAGATTTAAAAGCATCAGGATGGCGAGTAATTGCCTTATTTAATTGTCCAACTATTTTATTTTGATCGCCACCTTGGTTAATCATTCTTATTATTAGATCAGAAATTGGGGCATGAAATCTACTAATGTTAAGGTAACACGAGCAATTCTCAGAAATTCAGACATAATACTCCCGTAAAATATATACACAGGGCTAGTACTATTTTTATATGGCATTCGCACGATACGAAAAGGGAATGAATTTCTTTTATCAAACAGTTTATAGATAAATATTTTATCTTCAATTTTTATATCTAAATCAAGAAAAGTAGCTTGTGTTCCCTTATGTTCACAGTTTAATTTTAACTCTTTAGGATATATTAAATGTTTAGTATTTGCAAACTCTTCGCTATCATTAATGCAAACAAGGTCGTCAATATATCGCCTACATCCATGATAACTATACGCTCTAGATATATCATTTTTTATTAATGATGACATATATATATATTCCAGTGTATGTAAATATAGATCTGCCCAAAATGGAGACGGATCCAAACCCATTGGAATACCTATTGTTTGGAGCAATAATTTATTCCCTATTTGAAAGTAACTCTCTTTTATAAGGTGACTTATAAACATTATCAGACCAGTTTTGGATACACTCGTTTTACCATTTTTATTTTTACACCAAAAGGCTTTAGATTTTGCAAAGTCTATGTATTTACCTTTTCCTCCTGCAAAAGCTAAATCTACAGTATTACCTAATTCTTTAATAAGTTCTTTATGGGGTATTTTTGTATATAATGTACTAAAATCGTATGTCGAGATTGATTTAGCCTGTTTACGAGAATTAATACGATCTAATTTTTCTTTTACTAGATCGGAATTATTTACCACCCAAAATAGGTTTATATAACTATAGAATTTACTTTTTTTATGGAAATTATTTATTTGGTTTATAATAAATTTAAAGATTTTAGACACATCTTTACTTAAAGGTTTAGTGATGCACATTTTTTAGGCAACAATGAAACGGGCGCCAACTGGTGTTTTATGCATTTTAGGTATCCAATACATAGATGGAAGTTTTTTGTATTTTTCTTCTAATTTTAATCCTAATTTCTCACAAATAACAGTATTGTTTATAATAATGTTATCGCTTTTATTATTACTTAATTTATAAGTATCTGAAACTTCACCTATTATTCCTACTTCTAGTAATAAGCGTTGTATATAATACTTTTTACAGATAAAAGCTATATTATTTGTCGCCTTATCAATAGGAACTATTACAAACCCATTTTGAAGCATTTCAAGCTCCGTAGTTATTTGTGGATTTCTAAGGAGGGGATTCGTTCTTTTAGGGTGTTTAAATTCTTTTAAACGTTCTACTTTTTTATTTACGAATCTAAGTATATTATTTTTCCATGCGTCAAATGTAGAGTGTAATAGTTTATGTTTTTTAGCCATGGATGCAGTGAAATTATCTAACGCTTTATTTATTTCCTTAACACATTTCGCATAATTTAAACATTTAGGTTCTCTATAGTTTGGGCCTTTACTTAAGAGTTTTCTTAATTTAGAATTTTTAACTATCGCTAGATTACCGGTAATTATATGCCCTATGTCAGTATTACATAAAGGGGAGGATTCACATTCACATGATGGTATATACATTTCATCATTATCATTTATATTTAAATTCTCTACAGTTTGTTTATAGTTAAAAACCTTATTCCGGATAGTTTGCCCTAGTTTCTATGTTACTATTGGCTTCTGTTCCTCTTTTTTAAGTTCATTGGGCAGTGACTGAATGATTTCCGGATTATCAAATATTTTAGGCAGATTTATATCATCAAATCCTTTATTTTCATATAGGACTACACAAACATTTCGAGGTTTATTTTTTATACCCTCAGCAGGTGGCTTGTATAATTTTGTATCGATTATATCCATGATATACTCATACCATTGAGGAAGTTCTTCTATCCTATATATCATATCCGAGTTTAATAATATCTTAGATGATATGCCTTTTAATACCTTTTTCTTGGTTTTATTAAGAAGTTTTCTAATGAAATTAAAAGACTCGGAAATATTAGTCATGATAATCTCTTTAGTTTTATTAAAAAATTCTTCGAATGAAACGGCAGATTCTCTATTGTTTCTATTTACATGTGTTCTATCTCTAGTACCATAGCGAGGCAAAGCAGGATACACTCGCCCTACATTTACTGATTCGTCTTGTAAATTATCTTTTTTTATTTTTACATTTAGACCATATGGATAAATTACTCGCATTTTCTTAATTATTTCATCTTCTTTATTTAGACGCATTTTAAGCGTATTATTATCTACCTTACCAGAACTATCATATCCATTATCTTTAAATTTTTCAATAATCTGTATTGAAAAATACGATTTTCCACAGGTTTTTTCTTTAAGGTGGTTTACTACATGGACACAGCCTTATATATATGAAGCAATCCAACAAAAGATATAAGCGTCAACTAATATCTCATAATTAGTAAAACATCCGGATAATAACTGAACCTCAATATACTAGGTAGAGCATTAATATTATAATATAAAATGAAGTAATAAAATAAGGTGTCAATCAAATTTTATTAGAATTCAAAGTTCAAGCAAAATATCTTATTTATATTAAGTATCTTATTTATATTATATTATAATATTATAATATATATGTATATATATATATATATATATATATATATATATATATATATATATATTTACATATATGTAAAGGAGAAAGGCTACCAACATTTGTAAAAATATTTTTTCAACATTTATTTATTATTTCGTCATTTTATTATTTTATAATTTTATATAACGCGTTTCAAGCGGTGGTCTGCTCTCATCAGATATGTAAATCCATGTTATATATATATATATATATATATATATATATATATATATATATATATATATATATTTATTTATTTATTTATTTTGGTACAGAAAAATTAGGACAACATTCGTATCGTTGGTTCCCAGCACAAAAGGACTTAGCCATCCGGCTCTCTTCAACTTCTGTTGTCATCTGTTTCGTAAAGGTGAATCACGTGTCACTCTCGTTTAGACGCGTTATTTGCTAAGAGTGTTTTGTATGTTTGTTTATATTTAGTGTAAGGAAGGTTTAATAAGGTTTGAAAAAAGGGGAGGGTGAAATGTGACAGTTGAGATTTAAGCTGGAGGAGATTTAGATAATAAAAAATAAAAAAAATGAAAAAACATATAATTCCCGTGAGTCAATATTATGAGTATCGTATATTTGGCCGTTACTGTTTTGGTTTTTAATGATGTGTGTTCTAATAAAATTAGGAAGAGGAAATGGATTTAAGCATTAAAGAGGTTGAAAGGCAGAACATTACTAAATGTGTTTAAATCCTGGATTAAAGGACTTTAAATCAATCCCGAAGGAATTTAAATAAAGGTATCATCCAGGCGTTCTAAGGGCAGTAACTTTGTAGGGTTTTTAAATGGTTTGAAACCGTTTAATTGGATATGTTTGGGAGATATGTGAGATTAGTATTAAGACCGAGAAATGGTATGGACTTATTGGAGTAATAATAACGTTGTGAAATGGGGGGGTTACCCTCTTAATGACTGGAGAAATATTTTTGGGGAAGTTGAAATCATTGCTCTTGAAAGGTAGTGTGGATATGGGTTGATTACGGTATTTCTTCGTATTCTTCACTTTTATTTATATTTATGAGGGGTGATAGTTAGGAAAATTTTCTGGAGTGGAAGTTGGTATTTAATGGGGCAATTATGGGGTTATGTATTTGGCAGAGGGGAGCGTAGCTAGACTTTTATGTGTATCGGTAAGTCTAGTTTATGAGGTATATATATATATATATATATATATATATATATATATATATATGCGCTAGAAACTATAAATCAAGCTGTAAAAACTATTAAATCGCGAAGGGAAAGAAACTGTAGACGTAGAATACATTTTACTTTGAGATAACAAAAGAAACGCACTTAAATAAAAAAAATGAATAAACATGCAAAATGAATTTAAACTTCATAAAAAAAATAGTAAATCGAAAAAATACTATAGAAAAAATAAAAAGCTTTTATAAGCGTTTTAATATAAATTTAACATTTTTATATTAGTTCGTAAAATCGGTTGTAAAATACTTAAAAATGCTCTAATATTGTGAAATTGGGTAGTAGGTACAGTTGACGTAGAGTAGCAAAGCCATCCTTTGATTGTTGTTTTTACTTATATGTGAAGAGCGGCAAAAATGTTTTTAAAAGAAAGGGGGAGGACATTCATTGCTTGCTGGAAACGAATAGCGTATGTGAAGAAAATAAAATCAACGACACTAATTTGTTGGAGTATACACTGCTGTACTATAGAAAATAATTTACAATATAAATACACACATTTATCCTAATGACTTCGTTTCTCGGATAACAATCAAATGTTACTGTATTGCCCACTTTCTATAAGTATATTTATACTACTACTAAACTCTACTCATTTATTGAGTGCTGTTGAAGTTAATGCGGAAATAAAGATATGTACGTAATACTTTTTATAATGTGAGTAGTATATCAAAGAATAAACAACCATATATTAATAGACATAATAAACCGGGACTCCCTGTTAAATATAATATAGCTACTGTCAAAACGTTTTTATTATTAATATATAGTGATATCGCCAACTTCAAATAGCAAATAATGCATTGCCCTTTGTGTAAAAAATGGGGCTCTAATGCAATTGACAATGTTTACATAGAGATTTTGATTACTCTCAGCAAGTACGGAATGATAACTAAGTTTTTAGAAGCAATAAATGTCCTCCACACGGTCGGGTTTCGATCCTGGCTTCAGGCACTTACTTTTCTAACCCAGCTAAAGAGATGTAATACAGCCTGTCTATGGATGATTAAAATATGCCTCTCACTTGTATTGCTATCTCTAGTAGGTGATATCACCAACTGCAACCGACTGATAATGCATTGCTCTTTGTGCAAAGAAATGGAGCCCTCAAGTAATTAACAATGTTTACATTAAGATTTCGCTTACTGCAATGAGGTGCAACGTAATTTCTAAGTGGTTACAGTTTTTATTCAAACATTAACATAGTCTGCTACACTGGCATGTCGATGTTATCGATCTACAGCTATCTAAAATTGAGGTCTCATCAGGCAGAGGGTTTTTTTGTGATCCAACCCTTTCGGTGAAGTCCGGGAAAAACGGAGCAAAGCAAAAGAAGAAGGACAAATCACAGT
>OY744527.1:40586409-40626409 GCA_963556195.1 Sepiola atlantica | reverse complement strand
TATCTGGTTGGAAGGAGAATACTATTTCGTTTGAGCTACTGTTTTGAATATATCTTGTTGGAAGGAGAATACTATTTCGTTTCAGCTACTGTTTTGAATATATCTGGTTGGAAGGAGAATACTATTTCGTTTGAGCTACTGTTTTGAACATATCTTGTTGGAAGGAGAATACTATTTCGTTTGAGCTACTGTTTTGAATATATCTTGTTGGAAGGAGAATACTATTTCGTTTGAGCTACTGTTTTGAATATATCTTGTTAGAAGGAGAATACTATTTCGTTTGAGCTACTGTTTTGAATATATCTTGTTGGAATGAGAATACTATTTCGTTTGAGCTACTGTTTTGAATATATCTTGTTGGAAGGAGAATACTATTTCGTTTGAGCTACTGTTTTGAATATATCTGGTTGGAAAGAGAATACTATTTCGTTTGAGCTACTGTTTTGAATATATCTTGTTGGAAGGAGAATACTATTTCGTTTGAGCTACTGTTTTGAATATATCTGGTTGGAAGGAGAATACTATTTCGTTTGAGCTACTGTTTTGAATATATCTTGTTGGAAGGAGAATACTATTTCGTTTGAGCTACTGTTTTGAATATATCTTGTTGGAAGGAGAATACTATTTCGTTTGAGCTACTGTTTTGAGTATATCTTGTTGGAAGGAGAATACTATTTCGTTTGAGCTACTGTTTTGAATATATCTGGTTGGAAGGAGAATACTATTTCGTTTGAGCTACTGTTTTGAATATATCTTGTTGGAAGGAGAATACTATTTCGTTTGAGCTACTGTTTTGAATATATCTGGTTGGAAGGAGAATACTATTTCGTTTGAGCTACTGTTTTGAATATATCTTGTTGGAAGGAGAATACTATTTCGTTTGAGCTACTGTTTTGAATATATCTTGTTGGAAGGAGAATACTATTTCGTTTGAGCTACTGTTTTGAGTATATCTTGTTGGAAGGAGAATACTATTTCGTTTGAGCTACTGTTTTGAATATATCTTGTTGGAAGGAGAATACTATTTCGTTTGAGCTACTGTTTTGAATATATCTTGTTGGAAGGAGAATACTATTTCGTTTGAGCTACTATTTTGAATATATCTTGTTGGAAGGAAAATACTATTTCGTTTGAGCTACTGTTTTGAATATATCTGGTTGGAAGGAGAATACTATTTCGTTTGAGCTACTGTTTTGAATATATCTGGTTGGAAGGAGAATACTATTTCGTTTGAGCTACTGTTTTGAATATATCTGGTTGGAAGGAGAATACTATTTCGTGTGAGCTACTGTTTTGAATATATCTGGTTGGAAGGAGAATACTATTTCGTGTGAGCTACTGTTTTGAATATATCTGGTTGGAAGGAGAATACTATTTCGTTTGAGCTACTGTTTTGAATATATCTGGTTGGAAGGAGAATACTATTTCGTTTGAGCTACTGTTTTGAATATATCTTGTTGGAAGGAGAATACTATTTCGTTTGAGCTACTGTTTTGAATATATCTTGTTGGAAGGAGAATACTATTTCGTTTGAGCTACTGTTTTGAATATATCTTGTTATTAAATCAGGAGTTTTCTCGATATTCTCTCTTATCTTGGAATCGTTCTGTGACGATCTCTGGTATTTTCATATACTATTTTATGTAATGTTTGAGGTGATTGAAATTGATAAATTTGCATATGTTGTTGATGAAAATCATATACATTCTGTATATTTACTTAAATGTAATTTTACAAATCACGATGCTTTTTAACACCGCGCGTACATGACAAGTGGCGTGGTTGAATATTTAATCTCGGAACATAGTTCAAACCATAGTAAATTTTTTGACCCTTTGAAATAAATTATGTCTCCAATATTGTCTGAATATATGTTTTGTTTCATATAGTACTGAAATCGGATGTTTTATTAAATGACTTCTGTATGTAATTTTGTAAAGTGCGCTAACGATGAGAGGGTTCGGAGTTATTAGACCTATAATATGAAATAAAATATTTCAAAATTGTCTTAGAAACGATCGTACGCCAAATAATCGTTGGTTTTAAATTCCTGGAACAATGTTCTAATTTTGCTTATCTCAACTCATAATATATATATATATATATATATATATATATATATATATATATATATATATAAGATAATACAGAGTAAAATTAATTCCTCAGAAGGAACAGTTTTGCACCATCTTTATTCCCACTTATGAAGATACAAATCAAGATATAATTATACTGAACCTGTTGTCTTAGATCAATATTCTAATTTTGATCCAAATCCGTTACATACTTTTTATTCTTGAAAATGTCTCAACTTTTAGATTTAATCTTAAGGGCTCTTCATAAGAAACTCAAATTAAGGGAATCTTGCTTCATTAGCGTCTAATGATGATGGATGAAATTTAATGCAAATCGTATATATTGGAATTGTCAAATGAGAGTCTTTCTGTACACACCGGGTTTTTTTCTATGTTGTGTTTTTTTTTCAGGAAAAAAAGTCTGTGTAAGATATTTGAAGATTGACATTCTAAAATTTAAATATATTCGATAATGGCAATTATTACCCTCATATATCAAAGACAAACGGATGTGTTGGTGAAAATGTTAAATTGTCAGTCGTTTTTTGTAAATCTACACATTGTTTGTGTATGAGATTGAGACTTTATTATCACTAATGTTCTGACTGTGTGGCTATGATGAAACAGCTGTTATTTTAAATTTAAACTAATTTGTCTGACTCGATATTCTGTTGTTGGCGAAAAAAAAACTTTAATTCATAATTATTCTGGAATTACATATTAGAACACTAGGACTGTCTAATATCCACTTAGCTTAAGCACTTTTAGTTTGACTACCCAAATAAAATTATATATATATATATATATATATATATATATATATATATATATATATATATATATGTATGTATGTATATACATATATATATATATATGTATATTTATATATATATATGTATATATATATATTTATATATATGCATATATGTATATGTATATATATATATATATATATATATATATATATATATATATATATATGTAGTCGATTCCATTGTCGAATATATTTGGTAGATCTGTAGATTCCTTTGATGTTCGATTTTACTTATCAAATTTTATCTGATTTGTCTGTGAGTTCTTCAATATTTTTGTTCAAATTGATATACTCCTATAATCCTTGTCTTTTCAATCGCAGATTTGCTTATCTCAACAGCAGACTTTGATGCCGTATGCATCGTAAAGTCTTCGGCGTTTGCAGCAGATTCCATTACAGAATTTAAACCTACATCTGCCGCTAAAGCCAACTTCAAGGTTGAGAGTTTTAGGTGATTTCAGATTTATTGGGATTTAAGTTTTAATCTTATTGCTGATTCGTGTCTTTGCTTTCATCTCTTTTCAAGTAACGTTTTGTTACAATGTAGTTTTGCTATTTATATACAACCCTGATAATACCTATATTTTGCCGACCAAAAATGTATAAGTTGGTTTTAAAACGTTGGTTGGAATGCAAACATTGCTAGAAAGCGAACGAGAGTTATACTCGATGGAAACTTTAAACCGGGTATAAGACGATTTTCCTGGACGTTGAGAAAATCGTCTTATCTCTCATAGTTCGAAGATTGGTCCAAGCCCTCGAAAAAGGAGCGTCTCTGATTGACTTGTCCGACAAGCTACACTATATACATACGTGCCATATATGCTTTTCTATTACATGTTGTAGTGTTTTACGCTTTTTGTCTCGAGGATATCTTTTCAAAGCGTTCCTGCGTTGCGTTATGTTCCGTTTTTTACTAATCCGGAAATTCGAAAGGTGTTGCAGAAAAAATGAAACAAAACAGTTTTTTATAGCACCTAATTTATTGTAATAGAATGTCGAAATTCTCTGGTACACCACGCTTTGCGGATACAGTCAACTCCCCATCCCAAGATGGAGGGAGAAAAGGACAGATACTCCGCTCAATTCGATCGGAAGTCATGCTCTGTGTAATTTCCCTCAGTTTTCTCTCGATAAGTGAGGTAATTCTCTAATTGGCTTTAACACATTCTTCAAACGACATATCTTAAAATACAAACAATAGAATTTTAATTTCTTTCATTTTGAGCTCCACCTAATAATTATCAAAAAAATCGTATTCGCATTCAAAACGCGGCGTTTACGTACATTCTGACTTTCGTCTCGTTACTATTCAGCTTATAATTCTTATTTACTACCCTGATTTTTCAATCACTCCGGGGTAACTATGTTACACCTGCACAATGAGGTATTTATCGTAGAACATGCGTTCCACAATCTTTTGCCCGAACAACGTCATAGGAATATTGAAGACGACTTGAAGAACTGTTGCGAATAGCGGGTCTTATTTAAGAATTCCCTTCTCTTATTTTAGTTACCTTTCCAAAGCTCCACAGAATAATCTATGCAACTATGTCTGCCATAGCAAGTGTTGGTAGAACTAAATAAACGCATTCCACAGGCATATTATAAAACGATTCATTAAAGATGACCTCATCTGTAAGATTTATTCTAAATAGGAAATCAGAAATCATATTCAACTGTTTACAATAAATAACATTTAATTATGAAGTCAAAATTAGTTAAATTTCTCATGGGTGATGAATGTGAACCCAGACAAATTAAAAATCTTTTCTTTTCTTATTCTGGAGATAATTCTTGAATAGACAAAAAACGGTTAGAAAAAACGAGGATTTTCTATTTATTGGCTCAGTAGTTCCACGATCTCACCTTAGAAAAAGAATTGAAATAGCAGCCTCTGCATTTGGACTTCTAAAATAAAAGATATGGAAAATAAAGGATGTATCAATGCCTTGCAAATTAATACATTTTTAATGCATTTATAGTTCTTATTGCTGTAAATCTAAGTTGGAAATAGAGTATACTCCATGTCTTTGAAATGAATTGTTAAAGAACTATCCTTGGAGTAACTTTCCGAGGTAGACTAATACATGTAGACATAAGAAAAAGTATTAATATCAACAGATCTATCAACAACGTTATTCGAAACAGATATTACCATTGTTTAAGCATTTTTCTAGTTAGCAGACTCAGTGCAAAGAAGGCATATTAAGACGGTGTCATTGAGGAACGGGTAAGATGACGACCACAACAGAGATGCGTCGACGATATTGAGGCTGGCATGCCTCTTCTGACAGCTGAGGGACTGACTCAAGACCGTGATACGTGTCCAAATCCTGTTTACAAGCATGTACAGAAGCATTCTAGAATATGTATATAAGTCAAGTCAATGTAAGTGTGTCGTTAGTTATGATTATATTGAATTAAAAGGTCTGTTTCTAGCATTTGGAAAATAGTAATCGACTTCTAATTTACACTTCAGAAACTGTAATCTCAATATTATAAATACTATCTTCCTAAGATCTCTTATTATGACATCGACTAAATATATTCTTTCAATATATATTACATATGAGAGGGTTTTATAAAATAATGATTTCCTCTTCTAAATCTGTGAAATTTCCTTTAATTATAATTTTTAAATTCAATAAAAGTCACCACAATTATTAATATCATGATGGATTAAGATTATTAACAGTGTTTAATATATATATATATATATATATATATATATATATATATATATATATATATATATATATATATATATATATATATATATATATATATGTTACACGCTTCTCCCCGCTTTGAATCTTTAGTCTATTATAATTATCTCCCTTTGAAAAATAGAACCTGGTTGGGATTTTGAATCAGGATTGCAGTCGTTTAACAAACGTTGCTGGTTTTGTGTGTGTGTTTTTTTTCACTTTCAACCCATGGAGTCTTCAGAAGCTTACTGATAATTTTCGAATCTTCTGAAGAAGTGAAACCTCCAGCAGAAATCGGTTGAAAAGGTCATTAATGTATCATGCACTGTTTCACTTTTTGCTGGTTTATATTCATTCAGGACTTTGATATTGCTGAAACAATTGTAACAAACCTAGATTATTTACAAAATAAATAAAAATGTTTTACATGTGTCTATTTTTTAAATTAGTTTATTGTTAAACACACACACCCACACACACACATATATATATATATATATATATATATATATATATATTTAAAGAAGTGAAGCTACCAACATTTATGAACACATTTTTTTCAACAATAGTTTGTTATTTAATTTGTTTATCATTTCATACTTGTGTGATTTTATAACGCGTTGCAAGCTATGTGCAGCTCTCTTCAGATATATCTTCCATTTAAAAAATGTTTTTATTTTTTTACAGTTTGATGTTTCCGCGCGTATGTATGTGCGCGCGTGTGTGGGTGTATTTGTTTTCACAGATTTTTGCTTGTCTGGGTCAAAGTTATGCGTTTTTTAAAGTACGTGTGATTTTGACTTTTATCTTTCCAGTCATCTTCGTGTGCGGCGGTTGAGTACTTTTTGTTCATAATGCTTAGAGTTGTTCTTCAAATGTTATGTCTTCGTCGGCACTCTGTTTACCTGCGTGTGTGTGTATGTGTATGTGTGTGTGTGGCCAATAATGGTCCGTGCACGCAGGCGATCCCGCGTGTACACATGCCTACCTATCTATCTATCTATCTATCTATCTATCTATCTATCTATCTATCTATCTATCTCTCTCTCTCTCTCTCTCTATATATATATATATATATATATATATATATATATATATATATATATATATATATATATATATACTTTAACGTTTTTCAATGATGTTTGTATAACTTCGGCATGTTTCGCAATATATTTCATTTTAAATATATAGGAAGTTACTTTAATAATTAGCAACGTATATATGTGTCGGTTTGATTTATGTAGAAGCCGCAATTAACACACTGATTACATCGATAAATGATTCAAAAGTAAGTTTTGTTCGTACTAGTCGACCAATGCGGCTAAAGTAACCAATAATTAGTAATTATATACATTGCCCATTGCTAGTTCGGGAGAATGAAATTATATCTTATCAAATGTTAAATGCAATTATTTTGAAGGGTAACATTTTAAAGTTTGTCAACAATTGCCTTTAACGTATCTTAAAGTTTGACCTATGTATTATACGAAACTACCATTGCAATTGGTCGGTGAACTTTTGTTCATAGGAGTTAATAGTGCTCAATAACAAGCAGACGTATGCATTTATTTAGTATAACTTCTTATATTTATACAACTTATGAGTGCACAGCGGCACAGACTTTTTATATATATATATATATATATATATATATATATATATATATATATATATATATATATATATATATATATATATATAATAAAGTAACACGGAATCACATAATCACCGGTGCGATAATTTGTTTCGACCCTCCGGCCTTTTCAAGCACCCAATTGAAAAGGCCCGAGGGTCGGCAGATCGGACATAAAAAATACAATCTCTTCATAACACCAGAAGATCGATCTTGTGCCAAGCCGCAAGATTCGACTATGGTAAAAAAGAAGATAAACAGGTTACCTTGGCCGAAATGTTGTGATAAAGACACCCAAGATGAGAACCGTAGTCTGTATATTTTTATTTTTATTTTATTTTTTAACGTAGTTCATCTCAAACAAGGAAGACCGTCACTGTAGACGTAAGGGGCTACTGAGAAGAAAGAAAAGGGGAGAAGGTTGGGAGGTCAACCTAAATTGGGAGCTGCGCAGTGAGATGTCTGTTTACATGAATTTTAAATTTCTGCATGTCAGTACTGTCGGGGAAACAGAGGGCAGGGAGGGAGTTCAAGAGGCCAGCAGCACGAGGAAATAAGCTATTTGAGTAGAAAGCTCTCCAGCATCTGGGAACCTCCACAGTGAATGTATGGGATATAGTTGATTGTCGAGTTGGTCTAGTGAATTTACGTCGAGGGGGGCACCAGAGTAGCCAATTCATCGGAGCATGATCCATTGAAGTATTTATAAAACAAGCACAAGGATGCTACATTACGGCGATTGGACAGGGACTGGAGCTTGGTTTACAGTGAGGGACCTATTAAGTTTGCGACTCTTTTTTGGACCTTGTCAAGGAGGGAGAAAGTAGTAGATGATGCACCAACCCAGATGTGGCAACAATACTCCATGCATGTGCGGATGGTGGCTTTGTAGAGATAGAAGAAAATGTCAGGTGTCAGGAGTTTACTAGCCCGGTAGAGGGAGCCAACATTCTTAGCGGCAGCCTTGGCGATGTCTTCAATGTATTTGTTTCAATTCATGTTACCTGTGAAGGTTAGGCCGAAGAGTTTGAATGATGAACTCTCAGGTAGGGTGTTATTTGCCATGGCAATCGGTGGTTGGAGAGGTTTCTTGTAGTTATTGAAGGAAAGGAGCTTTGTCCTTGCGGCATTAAAAGTTACCAACAATTTATGACCCCAATCCACTACAGCCTGGAGGTCATTTTCTAAGGATTCAGCCATTGCCTCGGATATGATCGCGTCTGTTTTGCCAACATGGCGAGAGTAAAGCATGGTGTCGTCAACAAATAAACCAATCTCAGACTCTATGTCATCAGGGAGATAGTTTATATAGATCAGGAACAATAAAGGTCCAAGAATAGATCCGTAGGATACATCAACATTTATGTCATGTTGCTTAGATGAACGGCCATTGAGGACAACCTGGATTTTTCTTTTGGTTAGGAAGGATCCAATTATATTAAGTAATTGCCCAGTAATACCGTATGAGCGTATTTTCAGTAGAAGCCCTTTATGCCATACCAAATTCTACCCTTCATTATTGTATACCGTTTCTCTCATTCTTGTTTCTGTCTGTGTCTGTCTGTCTGTCTCTTTCTCTTGCTATCTCTCTGCGTTTATTAACAGTCTAATATAAAAGAAAAAGAAACAAAATGAACATATATGAATAGTCTATGATATACCAATAACAATAATACCGAATAAAGTAAAAATATTCACAGTAGTCGAAAGAGAGATGGAGAAACATATATGTTAAAAAAAACATTTAACTGGCTTTGCGAACTCATTTTTAATTCATTCAAACATTCTAATTCGATCTGACGAGTGACCGAAAGACCGAAAGAGTCGCATTTTTCTAGTATATTATATCAGTAAGCTCAATTATGTGTGTCCGCTTAAAGCTACGTCGCCCCCTTCATCACAAGTATTGTATAGTTAACGAGAGCCAAGCACCAGTTGGCTCCATGTCGTCACTTAAATCTTGTCTGATGTTGATTATTTCTCTAATAGTAACTGATTCATCCAGGCAGCACTCTCGCATTAGGATTACACGCATACACACGTGATACAAATTTTAGCACAAGACAAAAACATCTTTTGTTTGGTTCACATGTTTACTCGTATTTCCAGAAATAAAAGTAGTGAATTTTGGTTCTTTGATGTACCCCAATACCCTCCGGAGAGGGTGCGTGCCTTCCGACCTTTTTGACACCGACGGACTAGAGGTTTTCGGCCAGGTCATAGTCCAGCAGAAATAGGGCGTGTGGGACAGTAAACCAACCGATATCACTGCTCTTCCACCTTTTATGTAATCTCCTACGAATAAAAAGAAGGAACGACCGCCCCCATTATACAACAACAATTAGTACAAGTGTTTTTTTTTAAATGTTGTATTCAGTATGATTTTTTACAGATTTCCTGATCCAAAACATACACTCTCATATTATTAACACCGTTGGCGTCATCTACTTATTTTAATAACCAATTCAATTCATATATATTAAATAGTGGTTCACAGATTACATGGGACGGATAATTTCTATCCTGATTTTAAAGCTGATTTTAATGAAATAAGAGTATTTTTTACTAAACTTTCTCATTTACTTAAATAATTATCAATATATTTTACTAATTGTTGTGAAGTTGTGCAACAGTAAATAATAAATAAAGGAAGTCCAGTCGAGGGTTGGTTTAACAAGTGTATTAACAAAGTAAGAAACTGACTAGCACTTGGTTAGACAGTTACAAGACTGTTCTCTGTCTTCTTTGTGTCTCTAGTGACTCGCACTATTTATTGTGACAACCGGTGCAGTTTCTCCTGTGTAAGAATGGCCGGTGTAACACTAATATTGCTATGTTTTTTTTATATATTTAAGTGAAACAAAAAGAAATTACACACATGTAAAAAAATCCGAAACATAATCATAGAGGGGTTGCACAAAATACATTTGGAGATTAAGACAGTGATAGACAGACACACACACTTAGAAAGAGATTTGTCACTTGCTAAGTAAATTTCAAATGGAGTCTCATTAAAACAATTAAAATGTCATTTCACCAAACATAACTCAATCCCAAATCCCAGAAATATTTTAGCATGTATTTTCCGTGATTGAACTCTGTGAGAGAAACGCATTAGGGTTAGAAACGTTGATTAACTCAGATTTAATATAATAGTAAGTTATTCGTTAAGCCCAGTTCTCTTTTCACTAAAACAAGACACCACGTTTCGATTCCGATAGATTACATGTACCATGGATCATTTATATTGTAAATGATAGTGGAAGGAACTCGATACAACTCACCTTGTTTGATAAGCTGCTGTAGTGCCCCTTCAACGCAACCCGACAATCAGCTAGGTCCCATCCATTCACTGTGAAGGTTCCCAGATGCCGGAGAGCCTTCTACTCAATGAACTTCTTTCTCTCGTGCTGCCGGCCTCTAGAAATCCCTCCCCGCTCCTTGTTTCCCCGACTGTATTGACATGCAGAGGTTTAACACTAATGTAAACAGACATCTCGCTGCACAGCCCCCAACTTAGGATGACACTCAAAACCTACACCCTAATTCTCAGTAGTCCCCCCCGACGTCTACAGTGGCGGCCTGCCTTGTTTGGGGTGAAATATCTTTTAAAAAAAAAGAAAGTTATTACTCTTCATATTTTTTATCATATTGTCCTTTGGCTCGACTGTATATAAAATACTTCCAGAAGTTGGTATTTAATAAGGAGTCTGCAGTGTAAGAACTCGTGTGGAGCTTACTACGTAGGTCGTTTACGTTATTAATTCATTTTTTCTAAAAACGAAATTCGTTAAAATGTTAGGCTGGTAAAAGACGCAATTTTGTTTATTCAAAAGGAAAATGGTCTTAAAATATAATTTCACAAATGATGACAGCATTAGCATTTGTATCCTAACTAACATCTATTTTTCGTAAAACAACTTTTATAGTTGCGTATGATTTAAATAATGTCTAACAGTTAAATTAAATAATAAAAAGGCATTTTCCATTAGGATAACACTAAGTGTACATGAAGTTGCGTAAAAGCAGGAAATCGAGGTGGCGTAGAAGTGAGACCGATTGTCTCTCTTGGTTATTCAACAGCATTATGAAGGGACTCCTATATTTTTCTCTACAGTGGTTTTAAGGGCAAGATGAATTCCATCGAGATGTAGTTGGTGTAAATTCCTGTAAAAAGTAAACCAAATCCCAGAGCAAATGTTGGAATTATTTGTTGTTCTTTTTAATAGTTTTCATTATTCTTATTAAGAGGAGTAAGAAGAAAAGAACAGCAAATCTAGGGCTGTTCCTTCCATCACTGCTGGAAGACGTCACTATCCATGAATATGTTTACTTACAACGTGTCGATGAGAGAGATTCCGCTATTTTCTGTCAACGAACACATTATTAGCTATTTGGTGAGGCTCAACAGAACTTTTCACGGAATGCTATAATCTTTCTCCATCTCTCCTTAACATTAAGCTAGTCTAATAATACTAAAACCAGCTCTGACAATAGGGATATGAGCGTAGGATATATAATATAGATTAAAATAAGTGATGCTAATCCAAGCGTCCGTAAATACATTAGAAAAATAGAAACATGCAAACATTTTGGCTTATAGCTTAAATTTGATACAATTTTCAAATAATAGAAAATTGATTCAACTCAGCCTTGTAAATTTAAAATCTATAACAAAAAAAAAAACAGATATACATTAGTAGAATTTACTAAATTCGGACTACTGTTCTCATCTTGGGTGCTTTTATTACAACGTTTCGGTCGATGTAACCTTCGACCTTCTTCATGTGTAACTTGTCGAACTCAGGAATGTTTCTGTCGAACTCGGGAATCTGAACGGAATTTCGAACGGAATTTCAAGTTGAGAACAGTAGTCTAAATATACCTAATTCTACAAATTATCAACCCTCATCTAAAAAATTCCGAAACATAATAGGTATAGATTATTTCTTCCATTTCTATTACATTCTGTAGATGTAAGTGGCATACTTAAGAAGACATTTATTTTCTACTTACTCTACTGCACTAAGCTTTCTCCTATATTTGTGGTTTTGTTTATAGATGCGCCCAATTATGAAGCTCTGTCGGTCGTTCCTGTTTAAGTATTCCCACACGTATCAGTGCGTATATTAATGCATACACGATTTGAGCCCCGTTTTCTGATTATATTATCCACTATAGCAATCATTAAATCCAGCCGCAACCGCCTTTGTATTTTTCATTTGAAATACTGTTTATATTTGATTGATAAAAAATATTAGCTTCTTAATGTTAAAATTGTACAATTAAATTTTGAAACAAATGATTATTTAAATAGCTTCGTTATGTAGCACGATATAGCATTCGAGAAATAAGCATTTTTCTTTCGAGAGTTGATTGGGTTACTGGTTGAGCGGGTTTGATGAATTAAACCCCGAAATCTGAATTTCGTGGCTTATATTTAAAATGCACACAATTTTAAAGCACATACTCCTATCTCCATTAATCTATTATTAAACTTACTTTCAATGTTATGTTGTTGCAAGTTTATGATGTTAGAAAATCACGGAAAGGAATCGAATGTGTGCAATATCCTTGTATGAGTTCAGACGTGGTCATTAAGCAACACAAGTAGCTCGCAACTTCAACAGAACATTTGTCGAGAAGACACTCAACGATGGTAGACGATGATGGTGGCTTACAAGATTTCGTCATGAGACTGATTATCTTGAAGATGGGAAATGTCGTAATTGTCAGTTAAAGTGAATGTGTTATTCGAAACGGATACCCAAACAACCATTAGAAAACTTCCTGAAAACTTAGTTGTAGATAACTCGACGGATCTGGATAACGTCAAACAACTTGGGGAATCAAAGAAACTCCCCTAAGTGTGATGGCTGCTTCACGAAACGAACATAACTTATAAAAACCATCGGTTTGAACTGCGGTTAACTTTTCTTTTTTTGCAATGAAAAAAAGTGTATTTCTCGGACGTATTATGACGTGTGATCGAGTGTGGATCCGGGAAGGGGAATTAATACACTACATATTTTTGAATCCCAATGAAGCAATATTTAGATGTGGTGCGTAAAATAATCTTAGAAACGGTATTTTACATGATAAGCAGACTAGTGGGAAATTCCACTGAAAGTTAAAAACTAGAGTTAAAAATACATGTCAGGATGTGACGTCATAGACAGGCATTTACAAGAGACACATAGTGGATACTCTTTTTGTCTGGACCGTGAGAGCGAGAGAGTGAGAGTGGCGTGCTTTGGAATAACTGCTCCCATTGAGGAAAACATTAGCAGAAAGAACTCGCCTGACTACAACCACATCAGATTAAAATCCCCCCTCTCTCCCTCTCTCTGTACCAAAGAGGAAATTCAACAAACAATTTTTATTTCTTAAAGCGTTCAATCTGTGGAACAAAATACCACAGAGCTATATAATAGCTGTTTACAACATTGTCGTATTCAAGTCCAATGTAAACAAATACTTGCTGAATTATTTTCTTGGATAATCGATCCCTCTTAAAAAATCTTTGGCGCTTTCGACACATTGTTTCCAATCCTCGCGTGGTGACGTTTACCGTCCAGCTGACGATCTCTTTAACTCATATCCTCGACTGAGAGCCAGGCTTAAATAAGCGATGACCGATTAGTAAAAAAAATACTGGAAAACAAAACGAAAGCCAGACGAGTATTGCTAGATACTAAATAAAGTGTGTCCTTCAATTATCTATTAAATATCATAATGTGTGGTTGAAAAGTATATTCATAAGAGTCAAATATGTCCTACGATGGAGTACTGTTACCACATCTGAGGAGATTCTGCTCAAAGCACCTTTTCCCGTCTTTAAAGTGTACAAACCCAGCTTCGATATCTAGGTGGAGATGTCTTCTTTTCATTACAGTAACTTTCGCACAGAAAAGATGTTGTTAGCCTTTCTCTGTTCTATCGTTAATTTATTGTAGGTGCTCGACTTGGCTCTAATATATGTTTCCCCTTGTAAAACATTCACAACAAAAACTCGTTTAGTAAAAACAACTGTCAATAATTTCCGTTTCTCGCCCTTCGCACCTAAAAGTAAACGGAACTTTCTATCAGCAAAGTTTATTTCATAGAACTACCCACGCGACTGCTTCTCAGCTGACTACAACATATTCGTCTAGCGTAAACAAATTCCTGTAAAGCGGTCCTCTTAAATAATTAAATTATTTCCCAGTTTCAAGCATCTTTACCAATCATCACGGTGTTGTCTCACCGTCCACGAAATAAGTTGATTAACCTCGTGGGTCTTTGTATGCGGTGACTCATTAGCAAAAAGAAAGAAAACGGCGAAAAAGAACAGAAGAGACACCAAACTACTGCTATGTGTTATGACCACAACCAAGTCACGGACGATCTGTGTGATGAGCCGCTGTGGGATCCGAAAAGTTGTTCATTGTAGTGCTACGCCGAGGTAACGGTGAATGAAGACATTAATTATCAACGAGCCGACGAGTTTCTTCAAAACCTGTAGTCGATGAGACCGGTATTATGGTACAGAATAGGGTCAATCGTACTGCAGAACAATACTCCATCATCTCACTTATAACATTGTGGAGGCTAAACAAATCTGGCTACAAAATATGCTTCATCAGGTACCGTATTCGCTATATCATCTCTTCTTGCAGAAATACATCTTCACAAAGGGGAGGGTAACATATATTTCTGGATTTTGTCGAATCGTGAACGTCGAGATTATATGCAATTAGAATACGTAAAATAATTACTTTTCTGTAAAAAAATCGTATTAATTGCAATGTTTTTAATTTATTCATATAGCAGAGTTTGAATTGATTCGACGTTAGGCATAAACAACAACATTATCCCATCCTGCTATTCAATAATCTTCACACAATTGAAAGTTGTCAACCCATTAATTTCCGAGCATATTAGTAGTGAGACATTCAAGATATTCATGATATAGTTTCTTTCAAATCGGCTGGTAGGATTGATACCTCTTAAAACAGACACACCGGGTATCATTTCAGGTTTTTACTTTTCCTTAGGAAAGCTTGAAGCGACTCTATAATATTTTACAAACCTTCTACGTACCTGATTTTACTTGTACTTGAACCACGTGCCTTCAAGTTGAGCTGACTTTGGCCTTTTGGTCAAGATCAAAGTGTAGTATGTGTTCTGATGGATACTACACCCTATAGACCGGTATCGTCTTGGCCTTCGGGTCTTGATTCCGCCGGTCTGTGGGTTTGTCCTGTGCAGTACTAGGAGTTCCACCCTCCCAGGCTTTGCCTCCCCTCTTTGGGAAGGAATAGGTTTATTTCTTACTGCCTGAGGCGCCCCTACCGGGGAATGCCGACGGGGCTGCCCAGGCATTTTTTGTAAGCCAGAGTGCTCACCTTCTCGGGCGCTGGCTTTTCAAGTCCCACTTTCCCGACCCGACCTTGGGTCACATCTTACCTTGTGGAAGAAAGATTAAACTGGCCTTGTGCCTAACCACCTGGGGAGGTAAATAAAGTAACGACTCACAATGAAGACAAGATGTATTCTTCGATGTCCCTAACTCTCACCAAAACAAATATAATTGGTCTAATCAAAATCTATGATAATTTATGACAACTTTTCTACTTGTTGTTGTGGAAAAACAATATGAATGAAAGGGTTAACTCATAGCTGGTAGGGAATTTACATTTTTATATTCCCAAAGGTTATCGTACGATAGCAAGAACAAACATGGAATACCAGACATATAGTTCACGCTGTAACCCCCCCCCCGAAACACAGCAAAGCCTTATTTAAAAAAAAATTCTTACAAGACTAATGACGCAATTTTAACTCGGTCTCTATAGCATTCGTGTGAGACACGCTTTCGTGTGAGAGCACTGATGATAGTATGAAGTTATGTTTGATCTCATTCACATGTGGAAAATGCGCCACATTAAAAACCGAACGTTTTTCTAACTTGGAATATTTTGATTATTCTGACTACTACTTCTTATCCTAAATGATATTGTCACAATGTTTGGGTCGATGTAACCTCTGACTCACTTCAGGTGCATCTTGTTGAACTATAGAAAATGTATATCGAACTAGGAATCTGTACGGAACTTATAACTGAACACTTTTTAAGTGACAGTCTTCTTGGAGTTGAGGGTTCAATCAACACTACAGGCGATACTAAAAATAACATTTTTAAAAATGCTTACTTAAGAATTCTGCTCGGTCATGACTGGCGGAACGAGAACAATCTATCCCGTTTATTAAATATAGGCTTCAGTTTGAAATTCCGTAGAGATTTCTAAGTTCGACATAAAGATTCCAGAGTTCGACAAGATAAACATAAAGAAGGTCGGGGCTTACATCGATGGAAACGTTGTGTGAATAGCATCCAAGATGAGAATAGTAGTCCAAATAATCAAAATTATAGAACTTATCAATGGTTATCTAAAAACTTCGGAAATATTGTGTCCAACTTGTCCCTTGTAGATAACCAATTAAAATGTAGTAATAATATACGTCATAATGACGATAAATTAACAGTATACGAGCAAAACGTATTGACGCAGTATGTTGTAATTATTCATTCAGTTTTTATGAATCAGATGATTGTATTGATGGAATTGGTTTCAATCATATCTTTCTAGTGATATTTTTTCCCAAAGGACATCGAGTATTTATGTGAATGTTGCAAACATCCTAAGTGAAATTATTTCTGCAGAACAAGCTGGATTCGAACTTAGTACACTTAGGTTGTCTGTCCGTGTCGTGAACCACTTAGTCAGTGTCACCTCTCGTTGAAATTAGTGAAAAGAGCACACAATTTTAGATAGTTGACAAGAACAATATTAAAACTGTTTAAGAGCAAACGTTTTCCTTGCTTGAATATTCAATTTTATGACATCTACACATTTTTATTTTCGTATTCGAACATAAACTTGTGTATGGTAAAGGTTTGTTAACGTTCGAGTGCGAAACTTAAAATCTGTAGATATATAACGTTGAGTATTCGAACAAGAACAACATTTATATTTATACGACAGCTCTCCGAATTGCCAGATATTCGAATCATTGCTACACTCGACATCACATAGTATCTAAACAGTAAGAAAATATTAATAAACTGCTGCCTTCCTAGAACCCAGGTTCGAATCCTATTGCGATAGATAACTTTTTTAGTAAGATTTAAATTATTTATGCTGCAGTTAATAATTTACAGTATATCTATATAATAATTATACGTAAATACATTTTATCTTCGTACATACGTCATCACCTTTAACACACATTGAAACAATAAATGAGATCATCTGATCAGCAATAATGGTGATTTACGATAGACTTGATGTCGTTTAGGCTAACAATTCCGACTTCATCCATCTTGAGATAAATTGTTCCAAAATCAATTCATGTCGTCCCGTCGACTAAAACAGCACTGACATATAAAAAGTATTAAAACTACATTTGAAAAGGTGACATGCGTTCTTATTGATTTGAATGATATTTAACTGTTAGAAGACAGAATATTTATTGTTTTAAAATAATTAAATTGTTACTTCTTTAACTAAAGGAATAATTAAATAAAAAAGGAATATGTTCGTTTTATTTATTTAAACGATATTTAGCTAACAATGACAATCACTTTTACAGAAGAAAGGAAATTCATTATTTCTTTTAATAGTATTGACCCTAACATACATTTATTACTTGAAAAAATGAATGGTATTATTAACAGTAAATTATGCAGAGTTATGTGGAAATCACTGTGGAATTTCCACAGGTCCCACTGCTATTAATAATGATTTTGGTAACTTCTCTTTCATAAAGGGTACAGAGTTATGCTCTGATTGATCAGCAAAATGTTGTGTACAAAATTATAGAAAGCTGTGAATTATATCGGTTTTATTTGTTTGTTTAGTTTTACTAAGACTACCAACTTATTTCTATTGAACACATTCAAGACAGTGATAAAATATGGAGCCAGTAAGGTGCGGATTTACTTTCGCCTCCGCAATAAAAGTCAAAAGTTTCTCATAAGGCATTAGGATGAGCAATCAAAGACACAAACATCTGCAAACTATGGCAATAAAATGTCGTAGTTTGTTAACGCTTCGATGCTTGCCCTTTTTATTACATTTACTTACGTTGATTCAGTCGTCGCCCTTTCCACTTCTTTGTTTCTTAAATTATTCAGTAAATTTTACGACGATGATCGTAAAGCATTATTGTGATATCACCTTTATTTCCCACGGGCAGAAAGACAGCTCGGTGTTATTCGACTGGAAAAATAACAGAATCGTTGTTACGTAACTCATCGCATGTGTTTAAATTAAAACAGATAAAAAAAGATTTAATATTTATAAGCTAGCGTGCACTCTCCGTTAGAAATAACGTAAATTACAACGGAAAAATTATCCTTCGCCAGTGTTCGCACTAATATTCATATGAAATCATAGAGTTACGTCAGTAATCGAATTTCAAATATATAAATCGTTATTATCATTTCTGATGACCTAAATAATACAAAACCCTTACTGTTTAACTTTATTTAAGGCGAAGCATTTCTTTCCGAATTCATTCCAAGCGGCGACTGTTGTTTAACTTGCAACTTACTTTCTTATTTCTCCTCAAAACTTGAAATAATTTCACCCGGGGTCTAGGAACATGCACGATTTTTACTCGCTGACATTCGCGTGACTGGACGGATTTATATTTATTTATTACAAATTATTAAACATTTATCGTATTATAGAGTGGAGAATGATAATGACCGCTTCTGTAATTGTGAAACAAGGACAGTGATCCTTTGGTGGAAGCTAGATTTGTCCACAGTTAACAGCATTGCGCCAGATCATATACAGATCTCTACATGGGACAAGCAAGACCGACAACACTCTGTACTTCAGATGTCAGCCGTGTCAGAGAGAAAGGGTGTTTGGAAAACGATCGAACTTGTAACCGCAATCCAGTGACAGATGAATCAGAAGTGTTTGAAAACTTAAATCAGCTGTCGCAATGGGAATTAAAAACAGTTTGTCTCTCTGTCTGCTTTTTTTGTGATGTATATTGCATGTGTGTGTCTCTCTTTTCCTCCCTCCCGCTTGATCTCATTTATGATAGCGTGAGAGATTTAAAAACAGTTTTGATTTTCGGTTCGTGCGCGTCAGTCGCTCGCTAACTTCAGCCGACTTTTGTGTGATTATATTTCTCTGGAAATGAATAAATATATTTTATTATATATGAAGTAATATGTTGTTCTTTCATCACTAGCCTTCTATTTCATGAAGCCGATGGTCCCAGCCGGAATTAAGTTAGAGAGAGAAATAATAACAACCAGACATAACGACGCCGCCGTAATTTCCGGCAAATACCCAACCAGGTATAACCCTTTTTATTAAGTAGATGTGCATATCGATTACCACTCGGGTTAGAGTTGAGTACCGCAACAGGACGTTAACCCTAACCTCCCAAAGACGTTCTCTGGGCGCGGCTACCGAGTTCACTGTCCGTCAGCAAGCGATAGTACCGCAATCTTTTACAGGTTTTTACTAGAAAAAATTGAAAATAATCCCAAAAGGAAATATTTAACACATAAGTTGGTCGGCCGTAGTCGAAGACGGCCCGAATATTCCATTTTCATTTGTTATTACACCGTGTTTAATGCCGGCCGAAACTCTTTACACTGAATAAGTCCACGTACACTTGATCCTCACTTTATAATACTCAGCGTTTGACATCTTTGAGTTTTTGGTATGATTTGATCGAGGATTGGACCCCAGGTTAATGCCCCATTAGCGAATACTCTGACAAGCATGTCAAATTAGTTATTGATACATTATTAATCGAATATGAGGCAGTCATCGAAAATACTGAGGTTGTTAGTATTTGAATGTAATGGATCTTAAAATAAGGTAAAATAGTAAGGAATGTAAGCTGGTTTATAACACTAATTATTTATTCTTTTTTCTTTTTTTTCTTTTACGTTTGTCCCGAGAACCGAAGGCCTACAATGACGGAGGTTTGTCTCCAATTGACACGATCACAGGCTTGGTCCGGGTGAAAGCCTATTTTACAAAAATAATTGCGCCGGTTGTCAGGTCATCTCATCATCGGCCTTTCTCTCGGTCGTTCCTCGGCGAATTCTAATTTAAAAGCGAGTTTAGCGACGATTCTGTTGGCACATGAAACAATTATTTTAGCCGCCATTCTTTCATTCATCCCTCGATCGAAGCGATGTGGTAGCGCCTTTGGAGTTCGCCATTACAGAAGTGGTCGAGCAGTGAACGATAAAGTTTTCAGTTCGAGAATAATTTACTACAATGATCTTGTTTAAGCCCGGCAGTCTGTCGGTGTTCTAACGTTTCATTTAGGTTTAATATCTGAACAAAGAATTACAAAGAATCACCGGTATAATCCCGATAGATGTTCCAAGTTGCATGCTTTATGATTTGTCTAAAATTAAAGGATTTATTAAGTCATATTAAAATTGAAAGAGTTACTAAGTCAAATTACGTCGGAGGAGAAATCTTTCATATACAAGTTGTTTAAAGTCATTAATACCTGGGGAATTATCACTGGTGATCGAACGCTGTGACACGTGCTTTCAAACAAACGTTATGCAAACAGTTATACGATCATTTGTGTCATTGAGAAAAATTATTGACACCTGATTTCCGAAAGGCTCTTTACATAATAGCTTATTGATAATACAATGTTGTTTTTATTAGAATAATAAAATTAGTATATTAGTAATACAAATGAGATATAGTGTACTTGTTGAATAAAATACTACTATTAATAGCATGATACAATAAATACACATCATAATAGATCAAATAGTCAGAAATAAGCTTTTTGGTCGAACCATTTATAAAACACAAAATACAATAGTTTACTTTTAGATGAACCGACAATTCACAATATTGTCACAACATATTTGGATTTCAGTACCGATTTCTTAATTAAATTCTAAGCTTAGCCTAAATTCTGTTCAGTGCGTTTTTTGTAACAATTAGTATCACCACTAAATATCCCAACACCCTAGGGTCAATGTTGTTGCACTTGTATTGCTTTACAACGTCATTGGAACGCAAAGAAGTGCGTTTCATTCCAAGAATTTTGAAGCAGCTATTTTGTTTACATACTGAAGTCACAGATCTCCTCGACGTTCACGTTGCACGGATATAGAATAATAAAGAGGAAAAAACTGAAATGAAACAAAAAACACAGATTGAAAAGAAATAGGTGCGATGAAGATGAGGGGAATGAAACTTGTATCGGAAATTGCGAGGACAAACAAATTGATGTAAATTTAAGAAGCGGAGGCCATCAAGAGAGATTAAGGATTATTGTTTTGATGCTTATGTAAAAACATAAGATAAGTGTCTATGCATGATTATATAAACGCATTTGTCTTGATCTTTGTTCGGCTAAAACTTTCCTAGCGAGAATATACGAGACTTACTCTGACCCGTTGGGTCACAACCACTACCGCTATTTATTTTACTTTGATTTCATTCGACAATTCATAAACTGTGACATATCTGTTAAGACATTCTTCTTGCAAAACTTAAAACAATAACTCTCTTTACTTACATGTTATCTTAATCGATAATATAACAGTACAGATAATTATTATATTAATCAGTTTTCGCTTTAGCAATTTTTGTTTGCTAGAGTTCATGTATCTTGAAGAAAGAATTACCTTATTACATATTATTGCATGGGATAATTTTTATTTTTATGATATTTACATCATAAAAAGAAAGCTTATTTACATTGAGTTAAATTAAAAAGAAGGGGACAAAAAAGAAAAAGTAGAGAGAGAAGAAGAAGAAGAAGAAGAAGAAGAAGAAGAAGAAGAAGAAGAAGAGGAGGGGGAAGAAAACGAAGAAACAGGCGATAGTTGCGCAAAAGACGAAGCAGAAAACTATGAAGAAGCAGGAGCAGAACACAGGTGACAGTGGCGCAAAATATATAATATTAAGAGTAACACTTTCTATGTTATTATTCAAACAAAGTAGCAATTTCTCATCAAATATTGACGCCAGTTGGCAAGACCGTCCAGATACATCCCCAAATACTATACCCACGTTTGGTAGCAGAAGTCCGAAATCCAATACTGAAACTACTTCGTGACTAAAACGTCATTAATAAGAGTAGAAAGTGGACCTTGGGTCTACTTCCGGCAGCCTCACAACTCTCGCTTACCTTATTTTGTCCTTAGGTCTTCACATCTGATGAGCGATGTTTCTGACAAAGGGGAATAATTGCTGTTTTCTGTGTCGGAATCTATCTACCTAACACTGATCGTTGGCTAGTCTTTGACCTTGAAGTAATATTTGTTTTTATCTCCTTACATCAAGTGGTTTCGTGCCTTGTCTGGAGCGATTTCGATGAAAAATATCATCAATTTCGAAAGTTATATCAAAACACATCAGATAATAACACGGATTCACAGCATAATTGAGGTGAACATGAAATATCTTCGAACCTACTTTCTATGTGATAATTTTAGATATCATATCCAATTTTCGCTTACCCTTACTGCTGTTTTCAGATATAGGAATATGATTTAAATGTTTTGGTCGAAAAGCTTAATTCTGACTATCTGCTCGACTATGATGTTTAGAGACATCAGTATTGGAAAAGTGAAAACGCCGAGAGGGTGTGCGACAGTAAGCATCTGACACTTTCCAACAAACACGTCTGATAATTTATTGTAATGAGGAATATATTTGAAGCAAACAGTTTATGGTCAATGCGGCGTCATTCAGACGCCCTAGGACGCGTCTATGATTCTAGGAAACTAGATTAGAGTGATTTCGAAATTTGTAAACATCCTGAAAAAGTATATTCGTCGACTTAGGTCTCGCGACGGTTACTATCAACGAATGCGTTTTTATAACAGTGAATTCGTCAATTGAAATTGAAGTCATTCCGCCGTCATTAACTGGTACAGCAGCGTCTAGGAGATCGACCATCCGGGTGCCGGTTGGTTGCACTTATGTACGCTGATGCTTTATGCACATTATAACGAATCAGACAGCGAAGTAAATCTAATAAGTATCGCGATAAAATCAGATAGAATAAAGTGTATACATAGTTTACCTCCTTCCTATATATTTAGTAGAATTATGTAGGTATTTTTCTAACATAGTTCACCTTAAAAAAGGCAGGCCGCCATTGTAGACGTAAGTGGCTACTGAGAAAAAGGGTGAGAGTTTTTTTTTCATGGGGGTGGGTCAACCTAAATTGAGAGATGTGCAGCGAGATGTCTGTTAAGATTGGTTTTAAATTTCTGCATGTCAGTACCGCCAGGAACACATGGAGCAAGGAGGGAGTTCCAGAGTCCAGCAGCACAGGGAAATAAGCTTTTTGGAGTAGAAAGCTCTTCGGCATCTGGGGACCTCCACAGTGAATGGATGGGATTTGGCTGATTGTCGGGTTGGTATAGTGAATTTACGTCGTGGAGGCACCAGAGCAGCAAACTTATCAGAGCACAATCCATTGTAGTACTTGTAAAGCAGGCACAAGGAAGCAACATTGCGGTGATGGGATAGTGGCTGGAACTTGGTGGATAGTGGAGGACCAATTAAGTTAGCGACTTTTTGGGACCTTATCTAAGAGGGAGAGACTAGTGGATGATGCATCAGCCCATATGTGGCAACAGTACTCTATGCATGGGCGGATGGTGGCTTTGTAGCGATATAAGATAATGTCTGGTGTGAGAAGTTTACTAGCACGGTAGAGGGAGACCACCTTCTTTGCATCAGCCTTGGCAATGTCTTTAATGTATTTGTTCATATTCATGTTATCTGTGAAAGTTAGACCGAGGAGTTTGAACGATGAACACTCAGGTAGGGTGTCATTTGCCATGACAATCGGTAGTTGGAGTGGTTTCTTGTAGTTATTGAAGGAAAGTAGCTTTGTCTTTGCGGCATTAAAAGTTACCATCCACTTATGACCCCAATCCACTACAGATTAGAGGTCATTTTCTAAGGATTCAGTCATTGCCTCAGATATGTGCGCGTCGGTTTTGCCAACATGATGAGAGTAGAGATTCCTATGTCAGTCTTTGAATATGTGAACTGAAATACACGTGCGAACACGGACTGTCAAGAAGTCAGTCATACAGCGAAGAACGACACACAGACAATAATTCAGTCATTCATATTTTTTAGTATAAGATAACTTACACATCTTTAAGAATTTTGTTAAAGTTATTTATAGAATTTACAAACAACAAGAAACGCAATTTTTTAAATATATTTATCAAATGAATAACATTCATATTTTTAGGTGTTTAATTGTTTTAATTTACACAGCAAAATATGTACGCTAAACATTTTTCTATATTCGTCGTCGCTACCATTTTTACTAATTTTACAAAAATATTCTTTTGATAAAATATACTAAAGGCACACATGCATATTTACTATCGTAATACAGACTCGATAATATCTCTTGAAATAAATGTATGTGCCAACATTCATTTTGGAACTTCTTCCCAGTCGAGGTTACATCTTAGACTAAAAGTCCTATGGAGTGAGAAGCTGAGGGACCAGCTGTTCTGCTCTCTCAGACTGAGGTATGGTTCTAGGCAGTCTTATGAGGTACACACTCCCAGGTTTTACCTTCTAATTTTTTTTAAAAAGTTGGTTTATCCCTAATTGTCTGAAGCGCCGCTACAAACACATTCACAATATTATTAGGTCATTATTAATTTTTTTGCCGAATATTGACAGAGAGAGAGAGAGAGAGAGAGAGAGAGAGAGAGAGAGAGAGCGAGAGACTACGGGGTTGCTCAGAAATTTCTGTAGGTGCAAGTGCACACTACCTCTGGTGCGCTTTAATCTATATCCCCACCTTCGGGCCTTGTGCCATACCTTCCTGTGGTTGAAGGGAGGTTAGTGTCATGTCTCTTAAAGTACTGTGTATGAATATCGTACTGGAATGGATGTTTCGAATATCAGTGTTTGATTTCAGGATAAAACTCACTCATTTATACAAAATTTATAGTCAAAGCTACCCGAACCAATACAGTTTTCGGCTTTAAATACGGTGACGCATTCTTTGATCGCGTCATTCATGAGTTTCATCTTGAATAGCAAACTTCTGAATATATGAAAAAGATTTAAGCAATTCAGTATAGCATAATTCAAAAGACTGCAATATTCACACATCTTATATATAAAGTAAAGACGTTTTTTCCCCTGTACCTTCGCGTCGAATAGGAAAATAAACTCGAACTCAATAGGTTACTACAATCACTACAGCATCAAATTTATTCGCTCGAGCGTGTTCTTAGCAAACTCTAAACTATTACACCCACCTCGGGCGAATTGTTATTTTCGTTCCTCACTCAGTCACTCTCCCCAAACCAGACACCATACAGGTAGTAGCAAGAACATTTCTCTCTAACATTTTACTCCTCTCACGCTACCAGTCTACACCGGGAACAAATACACAACGGATAATTTAAAACTTATTATTTACGTTAAATATGCCTTCACCTCACCACACATTAGCATAAGTTGCACATAAAATATAACAGACGCTCCCTTCAATACATCTGACTATGTTACAAAAAACCTGTTACGGATTAACCGATTGACATTCTATTATTCTTGCTACGTAGCATTTACACGTTAGCGAATAACAGATTACATTAAACTCAACACAATGACAATCACAACCACGACGATTTATTCAACTTCATTGTGCTAATAAATACATTAGTACACTTCTGACAGAAAGTACAACATTTCTTATTCGATGTTATATGTATTACTTACTATTCCATTAGTTTACTCTTCGTAAGCCTCAATCAGATCAGTTTACATTAGTAACAAGTTTCATATTATATTACATACTAAACAATATTTCAAATAACTTTTATGTTTCTGCCGGGGGGGGGGGGAACCTCAGTTTACACTTATCATATAGAAAGCTTATGGTGACAAGCAGATAGTAATATACAACTCAGGATTAAAATTGGAACTCAAAGCTTTATTTTTTAAACAATTGGAAACAATTTTCCGTGAGTAATATCGGAGAGATCAAATTGTTTATATCAAGTATTTCGTCTTATTACTGACAGCGGTAGTAGCAGTAAGAGTAAGTCTACCGTTAGTGAGTAAGACGACGCGGGCGTAGCATTAGTGCAAATAGTTGTTGTTGAATGTTTGACGCTGCGGAGAGATCACATTGTTTATATCACGTATTTCGTCTTATTACTGACAGCTATAGTAGCAGTAAGAGTAAGTCTGCCGGTAGTGTATAAATTAAAAATATTTAAGTTTTCCTTATGTTACGAAATATACAACTCAAGAATCAATATATACCAATAATTATACCTATCACTTACTTTAAAAACAAACATGTGACTTCTACACTATTTGAACCAAATTTATTTTGCACAAAGAATACACATCAAAAATATTATATTACATACTATGTTTAACATTAAAAAAAAAATCGTTTTAATAGAATGGGATCGAACGCCAAAAACTGTAACGTCGTAAACACTAACCCACCGATGGGGAATATCATATTAATATGAAAATTAATACAGTTAAACGAAGCCTGTCCGATATATACTGAAAGCAATTTACTTTGATTTCACCAGAAATTTTATTTTTATTTTTTTTTAAACACCGGCTCTGTCTGTGATAAGGGCCCTTGGAAAATTACAGAGGCCTACATAGCCCCATTAAAATCCACTGAAACACACAAATATAATTAATGTAGGCTGCAGAGCATTACAATTTGTATTCGGATGGGGGGTGGGGGCACTAAAATTACGATTATATGCTTATTTTTATTAATGAAGACTATTCTCTATTTTTTTTTTCATGATTGCGATTGAGTCACGTGAGCAAAATACGTTACGATTCACCTTCTGGCGAGCAAATGTACGGTCCACCATGTGTACGGGGGGGGGGGGCATAACAATAAGTAATAAAAACATTTTTGTTATAACATTACATGCAGACAATCATCTTTACTTTTAATTGCTTGCTATTGTTTATACATATACACTGTTCAATGGCAGAAAAGAGGATAAAAATTGAAATCCTCTGACATAGATTCAGTTATCAGTGCGGAAATTCAAGATCCAGTGGCAGATCCGGTTTTACATGATTTCATTAGGCACCATATGGTTCATGGAAACAGAGGTTCACTCTGTCTCAAAGATGGACACTGCTATAAGAGCTTGAGTGAAACTCAATCGGATACAAATGGCTACTCACAATATCGACGACTATCTCCTTTAGCTGGAGGTTTTGAGACGACACTTACCCTACCTGCCAACATAACAGTTCCTGTAGATAACCGATGGGTTGTACCACATAATAAACTGCTTCGTGAGATTTTTGATGCACATATCAATGTTGAATATTGCAACAGCATGAAATCAATAAAATACATTTGTAAATATGTAAATAAGGGTAGTGATCAAGCTATCTTCACAATTGAAAGTAATGCTCATGATGAAGTTAAGAGATACGATACGGGACGTTACATATCAACCAATGAAGCCATTTGAAGAATACTTAACTTTCACATACATATACATCATCCCCCCCCAGTTATTCACCTATCAGTTCATCTAGAAAATGGACAGCGTATATACTTTACTGAAAGTACTGCAGCAGATAGAGTTGCAAATCCACCTTCAACCACTCTAACAACTTTCTTCACATTGTGTCAAACACATTTTTTTCCACGTACACTTTTGTACTGAGAAGTTCCAGTTTATTATACTTGGGACACTAAAACTAAGGTCTTCAAGCGACGGTTACAGGGTAAGTCAGTTCCAGGCTATCCGTGCGTTAAAATAACAGAAGTTTTGGGGCAGGGTATACACCATGCATCCAAATCAATTTGACTGCTTCTGTTTGAGAATGCTTCTACACAATGTTAGAGGTTCACAGAGCTTTAATGACCTAAAAACGATCAATCGTCAAGTTATGACTACATTCAGGGATGCATGTAGTGCACATGGACTACTTGAGGATGATAACCACTGGGATGCTACATTACAGGAAGCATCTATATCTGAATCTGCTGACAATTTGAGACATTTGTTTGCCATCATGTTGACATCATGTACAGTGTCTCATCCGAAACTACTTTGGGATGCACACAATTAAGCTTTTAGTGAAGATTTCCTTCTTAGGAAACACAATCAACAGCCTGAAGTTGATATAACATTTTAAGACGACATCTTCAATATGGCTTTAGTTCATGTCGAAGATATGACTTATAAGATCAATGGTAAACCACTCACAAAATTGGGTCTTACCTCACCTAATCGATCTGATACACATCCGGTCATTACTGCATGGACGCGTGAAATTAGTTATCAACCTCATGAGCAAGCATCAATTGTTCGAGATGGTATCGCACGACTAAATAATGAGCAAATTCATATTTTTCGTACTGTAGTTAATACTGAAGAAGATCAGCAAGGTGGCCTTATATTCCTTGATGCACCCGGAGGTACTCCTGGTGGTAGGACAGCTCACTCCACATTTAACTTGCCATTATCTAACAAAAGATGCTGATCCAATTTGTCAAATAGAAAGAGGGTCAGATTCAGCAAAAGTCTTACAGAATTGTTCCTTCATCGTATGGGATGAATGTACAATGGCACATAAACAAGCGGTCGAGGCTCTAGATAAAACATTGCGTGATCTCAAGAGACGTGATGCTGTTATGGGTGGCATAACAATATTATTATCAGGTGACTTCCAACAAACGCTTCCTATTGTTCCACGTAGAAGTCCCCCTGATGAGCTTAATGCTTGCATTAAATTGCCATATTTGTGGAAGTACATTAAAACTGTAATGTTCACTTTTGTGGATTCCATTCTCGATCGCGTCCAGGCTGTACAATACCCTACAGAATTTTTAGATTCATTAGAATTGCCTGGTATGCCAACACACAGCTGAAAGCTGGATGCCCAATTATGTTACTCCGGAATCTTCATGCTCCAAGGCTATGTAATGGAACGAGACTGTGTTAAATGCATGCAACCTCATGTGATAGAAGCTGTAATACTAACTGCTTTGGCAAGGGGCAAACTGACATTCCTTCCCAGAATACCCATTATTCCGTCGGATTCTGCAATAAAATTTAAAAGGCTTCAGTTCCCAGTTAAATTGTGATTTGCCATGACAATTAACAAATTCCAAGGACAATTTAAATCAGGCTGTTATATTTCCCCGGGCAACGCCGGGACACGGGTCCTGCTAGTATTAAATAAAACTTAGTAAACATTACGCGAGGATCAAAGTTTGTTTAAGGCTTTTCAATATATCTAATACTATATTTATTTTAAAAAGATAATATGAATCAAATGTACAGCTACGGAGACCGATTCGTCGATCCCAGAATATTATCTGGTTATTATTTATCTTCTTCCCGAATCTTGAAAGAGAGACAAAGAGAGAGAGGGGGAGTGAGAGAGAGAGAGAGAGAGATAGAGAGAGAGAGAGAGAGTTCGTGTTTTTGAATAGTTTTGTTCCTCCTTAATGAGGAAGTGTTGAGAGTATTATGTGTGTATACATATACACTGTAAAGAAATAAAGAAAGAACACAACATATTTTTTTCCGTTTTTTATCAATAACCTTTACGACCGAGAGAGAAAAAGCCAGGAAACGAATTACTTCTGTGTGTCGTCTACAGAACGATATTCCAATTGCTTGCACGAGAAGCCGCTCTCTCTCCCTTTCTCTCTCTTTCTCTCTCTTTCTCTCTCTCTCTCTCTCTCTCTCTCTTTATATATATATATTATTTACCTCTCCAGGACGTTAGGCACGAGGCCAGTTTTATCTTACTCCCACAAGGTCAGATGTGACCCAAGTCGGGCTAGAAAGTAGGACTTGAAAAGCTAGCGCCTGAGAAGGTGAGCATTCTGGCCATTAAAAATTGCCTGGACAGCCCCGTCGGCATTCCCCGGTAGGAGCGCCTCGGGCAGTAAGCAATAAACTTACTCCTCCCCAAAGAGGGGAGGCAAAGCCTGGGAAGGTGGACCTCCTAGAACTGCACAGGACATACCCATAGACCGGCGTAAACTAAGCCCCGAAGGCCAAGACAACACCAGTATGGGGTGCAGTATCCATCGGAACAAAGGCCGATCAATAATACAACACACACACATATATATATATATATATATATATATATATATATATATATATATATATATATATATATATATATGTGTGTGTGTGTGTGTTTGTGTGTGTGTATGTGTGTATCGATTCATCAAAAAGAGGAGTGTTTTATCAGCTAATAAGCCACGTATCATTAGGGACTTTGTATCTGTGATGCAATTTTCTGTACACGTAGCATATCTAACTCAACTTCTTATAAAAAAATCCAACTCACTATTTAATTTGACGTGAAAATTTCAAATTCTAATCTACGTTTACACACCCGTCTTTAAATATTGCTACACATATTTAAATGCTTAATTCCAGAAGCACTCATCACTCATACATTGGCGGTTTAATCCGAAGTTTGTCGTTTTAGGACGAAACACAATAACTATTCTTAACAAAGGTTAGTTGAACACAAAGACATATTTCACCAATTGTTGAGTAAAATAGTTTGTGAATACTTTTTAAAACTATATTTGGCCAAAATTGCACACAATAGATCTGATTTCGACATAGCCGATTCCATAGTTGAAAGTAATCAAAGAGGTCAATTACGTACCCCAACACTTATTGCATATAAATATGGCAACCGACGGACTAAAGAAGTTTAAATATCAAATCACTTGATTTTATAGCGAGTTCAAATTTTCTTTCATATCTTTACATGTACGAAAGCCGTCTCAATAGTAAAAAAAAAAAAAATAATAATAATAATAATGATGATGATGATGATGATGATGATGATAATAATCATAATCATAATCATCATAATCATAATCATAATCATAATCATCGTAATAATAATAATAATAATAATAATCATCATAATAATAATAATAATAATCATAATAATCATAATAATCATAATAATAATAACAACAACAACTACAACAACAACAACACCACCACCACCACCACCACCAACAACAACAACAACAACAACAACAACAACAACAACAACAACAACAACAACAACAACAATAACAATAACAATAACAATAACAATAATAATAATATGCAGAGAAAACTCGACAAGAGAAAATCCGGAACAGACAGAAACAAAACATTACTGGAGCAAGATATGGGAAAAGGCTCAAGATCACAACAACAATTCGAAATAGCTGAAAAACATGAAAGATAAACTACAGAAAATTGAAGAAGGAACAGAAATTAATGCAGACACTATTAAGACAACACTAAAGAAAATTGCAAACTGGAAAGCACCAGGTCACGATAGAATACATGCGTACTGATTCAAAAAATCACGAGGATACATAAAAGGCTTACACAGAAACTGAGAGGATGTATCCTTAAAAGAATGTATCCATACAGAAAGGACGCCAAAAGCAGAACGACCCTAAGAAATAACAGACCAATAACATGCTTACCAACAATGTAGAACATTCTAAGGCCACAACTGAGAGAGAAAATTTATCATTTTCTGAACAGCTGTGGGCTACTCTCCGAGGAACAAAAAGGATACCGGAAAGGGAAAAGAGGGACGCATGATCTGTTATACATAGATAAAAATATCCTATAGGAAGTCAAAAGTAGGGAAAAAGAACATATCCATGGCATGGATTGGCTACAAAAAAGAAGACGATAGAATCCCTTAAGCATGGATAATTGAATGCTTAAAAATGTACAAGACACCCGACAGGAATAATAATCTCATAAAGAAAGCAATGGGAACAAAAACATTAGACCTGACAGCTGAAGGACAACACCTGACGGAGATCAAATACAAAAAGGCATTTTCCCAGGATAATATCTATCACCACTACTTTTTATCATAGCCATGATGCGACTCAACTGCATACTCATGAAATATTATGCTGGATACAAGTTTACAGACACAGAACAAATATTAAACTACCTCATCTACATCGACGATTTGAAGCTATTTGCAAAAAGCAAAAAGAAACTAGAAAAGCTGATAAATACGACTAGAATCTTAGCCAGGACATTCAAATTGAATTTGGAATGGAAAAATATGCACTGCTAGAGATGAAAAAGGGAAAGCTGAAGACGACTGATTGCATGTAACTACTTAACCAAGAGCATATGAGGGCGCTAGGCGATCAGGACACCTATAAATAGTAAGGAGTACTGGAAGCAGGCACAATCGAATCAACAGAAATGAAAGAGATAATTGGAAAATAAAGAAAAATAAAAATCTCTACAAAACAAAATTATATAGCAGAAACCTAATTTAATTAATACATAACCAAGCAGTACCACTAATAAGATATTCTGGACGATTCATAAGCTAAACAAAAGATGAACTCAGGCATCTTGATCAGAGGATAAGAAAATTAATGACAATGCACAACGCATTATTTCCCAAAGACGATATAGACTCTACGTGAAGAGAAACGAAGGCTGAAGAGGGCTGGTAAGTATATAAGACTGTGTGGACGACACTAAAATAAATCGGAGAAATACATACACCTGAACAGAGAAAGGCTAATCACCGCAGCAAGAGACACCGTCCCAACGAACAACTCAGGAAGCCCCGAAACAAGAAACAAACAGACAAGCAAGGAAAAGTGGAAAGAAAAACAACTACATGTACGTTTCATATAAATGACAAGAAAAGACAAGCACAAAAAAAAAGTTCGGCATGGCTGCGAAAAGGACACCTGAATAGATAAACGAAATTTCTACTGACAGCTGCACAGAACAATTCAATTAGGACCAACTACATAACAACTAAAATAGATAAAACCCCAGGAATACAGTAAATGCAGACGGTGTGGACAAAGAGACAAAGCAGTAAATCACATAATAAATGGATGCCCAAAACTGGCAAAAAAAGAATACAAAAATAGGCATGACTGCGTGGGGATGCAGTACACTGGAAGCTATGTAAACAAATGCGTTTCAAATACTCGGACAAATAGCACAAGCATAAACCATAGACAACACTCGAAAACGAAAAACACAAAATCCTCTGGGATATGGAGGTACAAACAGATACACTCATACAAGCAAAGAGACCGGGTGTGATAATCGTCAACAAGAAAGAAAAATCCTGCCAAATCGTAGATTTTGCCGTCTCGGCTTATCACAGGGTTAAGACCAAGGAGCCAGAAAAACGATGCAAATACACTAAACTCGCCAGATAATTGAAAGAGATATGGAGTATAAAAAAGTAAATATAATATCAATAATCGTAGGAGAACTAGGAACAGTTCCGAAGAAATTGAAAAAAGAAAACTGAGAGAAATTGGAATCAAAGGAAGGACTGAGACCATACCATGGACAGCAAGAATAAATGCAGCTGAAATCTTAAGGACAATCCTTGAATGCGGAAACATTTGCACATAAGCTACGAAGATTAAGCAATCGCATTCAAGGTCAATAGGAAGAAAACAAAATTACATAAAATGTATCACAAGAACCCAAGGAACAGAAACTGCAAGAAATGTCAAAATACCCTCCCCCCAAAAGTTATGGCACAAACTCCGGCTGATACTACACAAAACACTCGTGAAGGGTCAAGGGGGGTGGAAAGACTGAGGAGAGATAGCACTAACCAGACCTCCACTGGAAGAGTGCGGAGAGCACTGGGACATTAAGGAAGCTTATTGTCATCCAAATCTCAGAGAAGACTAACGGTAATTGCCAATGAGAAATACCACAAACACACACATTCACAGTCATACACACATGCATGTGGTTGAGAACAGCTTCAGCTGATACCACGTGAACCTGCCGTAAAGTTTAAGGAGGTTTAAAACCATCGAGAAGAAAGATCACCAACCAGAGTACTGGGACCTTGGGGATGCTTATTGCACTTCAAATTTCAGAGCAGACCAGCTGTTTTTGCTCGTGAGAAATCAATGGTAAACGTCCTTTCAACAACACAATGTCATTTGCAATACTTATTGTAAGAGGTGAAGAATTCTGGAAATCTCGGGAGACTTATTGTTACTCGGATTCCAGGGAACACTGATAATTACGTGTGTGAAAATTCCCAGTGAATAAATAATAATAATGTTGACATTGACCAGCAACCACATTTATTGTGGAATGAAGAAAGAGAGCTTATTTGGATGGTTTCGGAGTATGTGGCTGTATCATATTACATCTTTCTGCCATCACTATACGTAAGTTTTATGCATTTAACATTTATTTTTCAATTGTGAATCTTTAATCTTCTTTGTTTATATTTCTGAATTTTTTAGATGAGGTGTGATAATTTGTATTATTCAAACTACTGTTCTCATCTCGGAGGTAACCTCCGACTTTCTATAGCTGCCTCTTATCAAACTCAGAAATTGTAATGTTTAACTCGAGAATCTGTTCGGAATCTAAGACTGAATACTTTATTTAATCCATGGGTTAGATTGTTCTCGTTTGGTCAACCATGACCAAGTCTTAAATAATTCTTAATTATATTCTTAGTACTGCCTGTAATGAGGATTGAACCTTCAACCTACAGAATGCTTGGGACTTATCAAGTACGCCACAGATCCATTTTTCTCTTGTTTAGTCACTTTTTGTACAAATATATATGCAAATCATTTAATTAGAATAAATAAAAAAAAGATAAAAATTGAATGTTACATTGCAACGAAAGTATCATTAAGAATATTTATAAAATGAACAATGTTTCGACATTCGATTTATTGATTGGGAGACATGGTGTGTGATGAAAGAAAATAGACAACAAACCTCATCAAAACGAGAAAGATGGTGATATCTCTTCATCTCTAATTTTCGTCTGCAGATATTGACAAAAGAAAGAAACTATTTTAAATTAGCACTTATTAATTTGGCTTACGAGAAGAAAAAAAACTTATATATTTAGTCTGTATCGCTCTCATGGGGATTTTCCTCTCCCGATTAGACAGATTTCAAAACTAGATATAACAAGACATGATTTGTTTTTGCTAATCACGGAGCAGTGCACCTGTGGAACCAGTAGCTACATCACAGTAAGACTAGAATTATAGAACAGTTTAAGAACTAAGCTGGGAGAGAGGATAAAACAAAAAGGGAGATATGATAATATTGGGGAGAAGGAGAAGAAGGTAAGAGGGTGTAGAAAGGTTCAGAGAGAAATATTACAAGAAACCCGTTACATACACGTTTTGACTAATCTATATTTTTGTCCATAGCCCAGGCAACGCCGGTAGCCATACTAGTAAATAATAATAATACATATGCATTTTCAGCGGATTTTCTTCTTGACAACCACCAATAGAACAAACATAGATACAGTCTATATTCTACATTGTAAGTCACTTTGCAATAATTGTTATTAAATGTTATTTTTGATTATATATCTACGTGTATGTATTCTGACGTACTTAAACATAAATCTGGGGTTTGTTTGGCAATTCATGTGCGCTCATTTCTTGCCCTACTACTCAGTGCGCGTTCGTAGATTAAAACTAAACAACTTTATTAGTCTATCTGGTTAGCGTTAGAAACACAAATGCACACACAGATATTCAGCATCAATAATATTTAAATACGGGATAAAAACGCAAGTCAACAAGTCTGAGGACATATTGGCTGAAAAGCAACATACCTCTTGATCCAAGTATGATGAACCCTGGTTTCTAATAATCCGGAAAACGTGAGCATTACGCTTTGAAATACGAGAGAAATGCTCCTTGTATCTAATATAAACACAATCACTGAGATATATATCTATATATATATATATATATATATATATATATATATATATATATATATACATACACACACAAACATATATATATATATATATATATATATATATATATATATATATATTAATTATATGTGGGTGGTAAATGAAGCCTAAATCATGTATTTCATTTTGTTATTTTTGCTATCATCAAATATTTCGAACGCTATGCGTTCTTCACAGGGGATGATGACATCGATCAATGGAATCGTATGGTTGTAAAAAGTGTTTAGTATCACACACGGCGGTCGAAATATTGAATACTAACAGAATTTAAAAAATACATCGGTTTATGATTTGACTACTTAAAATATTTAAAAAGCATACGTGGAATACGATACTATATATATATATATATATATTATATTATTATTATATTATTATATATATTTTTAAAATATATTTTTACATATTTGCAAAGCTAAAGTTTTATTACCTGCAGTAATGTCACTGCTGTAATGATCCTCTGAGGAGAAGAGTGTCTTTGAAAACTAATGACTTAAGGACGCAGTATAACTCCTTTTTTTGAACTTTAATGAAATCTGATTAATTTCTGATTTTATTATGTCTTTTAATTAATATATATACATATATATATATATATATGTGTGTGTGTGTGTGTGTGTGCGTGTGTGTGTATGTATATGTGTATATGAGGTATGTACTTGTATTTATTGTTCGGGTGCCCTTGCGAATATGTACATAACATGGTTGCTTGAATAGATTTGAATGTTAGTGGTGTGTGTGTCTCATATTACGTACACATATGGGTCGGCGATTTGACTGATGCATTTTGTGTGTATTTGATATATGCGCAAACTTATATAAGTTAATAAGGGTTACTTTCCATTCCCCACTTTCAGGTTGGCACATAACCATAAATCTACCTTTAGGAGCACATAGTCATCAAATTGATACATAATTATACAACATTTCCTTATTACTTATCCCATAAATCCTACTTGATTTATAAGTCTCATTATAATAATAATTATCAGTTTAATATTGTAATATTTTATCATTATTATTATTTCCAGCATTATTATTATTATTATTATTATTATTATTATTATTATTATTATTATTATTATTATTATTATTATTATTATTTATGCTCACTCGGAGTGATCACACAAGTCACTATAAATGATTGCTCATCGACAACAACCAGTGCTGTTCCCTGGAGTGTCAGTGACAACAAGCCTCCCCAGATTTCCAGTACTCTCCACTTCTTTAAAAAACCATTGCAAATGACTCTGTGGTATCGCGACAGCAGCTTACCATGTACTTCTCGTTGGTAACGACCATTAGTCGCGTGTGGGATCTGGGTGGCAATAAGCCTCCCCGATGATCCCAGCAGTCTCCACAATCTTCCATTTGAGGTCTGGTTAGTGCGGTTGCCCCTCGATCTTCCTATCCTCTTTGATCCTCTAGGACTATTTTGTTTGATGTCAGCCGAGGTTGGTGCTATCATTTTTTTAGGGTGTTGTATGGGGTTTCTTACACATTTTTTTCTTCGTTCGTGCGGTGGTGTTCTTCCTGTGGGTTTGTTTTTTTTCTATTGTAACTTCCATGTGACTCGTTACCATACGTAGATTATGATGGTTGGTTTCCGCATTTAAGGATTTTTTAAAAGATTACTGCTCTTTTGAACATTGCCGTCTTTTGTATGGTCTCAGTGCTCCCTTAGGTTTCAATCTCTCACAGTCTTTTACTCCAGGTCTTTTTGGACTGTTCCTAGTGCTCCTACGATTATTGGTGTTATATTGACTTTCTGCATGCTCAAAATCTCTTTCAGTTCCATTTACGTGCTTCGTTTTCCGTCTCATTGATCTTCACTCTGTGGTCTGCTGAAATGGTAAAGTCTACGATTTGACAGGGTTTTTTTAATTTCTTGTCGATTATTACGACATCCAGTCTATTTGCTTGTATTTGTTTGTCTGTTTGTTCATCCAGATCCCAGATGATTTTTTTTCCAATACTGTCTCTGGTTTATGATGATACCATTTGTTCGAGTGTTCGAAATGCAATCTTTTTCATTGTTCCTAGTGTACTGCTTTCCCTACACAGTCATGCCTATTCTTGTATTCTTTTTGCGCTAGTTCACTTATATGATTTACTGTTCGTATCTTTATCGGCACCGTCTGCATTTACTGTTTTCCTGGGCTGGATCTATTTAAGCTTTAATGTAGTTGGCCTTAATCGAAATGTTCCCTGCAGCCGTTAGTAAAAATTATGTTTCTTATTTGAGTGTCCTTTTCTTAGCCATGCCCAGCTCTTCCCAATGGATTCTTCTATTGGCAGTCTTATGAAGCGTCTATGTAGTTGTTTTTCTTCCCACTTTTCTTGTTTTTTTCTTTCTGGTTTCCGTGCTTCCCGAGTTGTTCGTTGGGATGATGTCTCTTGCTGCGGTGATTAGCCTTTCCGTGTTATGGGTTATGTAATTCTCCAGTTCTTTTTTTGTGTCTTCCACAGAGTCTTCTATACTTACCAGTCCTCTTCCCCCCTTTCGTTTCTTCTCATGTAGAGTCTGTCAGTATTTTCTTTTGGGTGTAGTGCGTTGTGCAATGTCATTAATTTTCTTCTGGTCAAGGTGCCTGAGTTCTTCTATAGTCCAGCCTATAAGCAATCCAAGGTATCTTATTAGTGATACTGCTCAGGTTTTTATTCATTTTATTATATTTCTGCTATATAATTTCGTTTCTCAGAGTTTTGTTGTTCTTCATGAGTACTCTTTTCCAATCTTCTCTTTCATTTCTGTAGATTTGCTTCCAGAACCTTAAAATATGTGTAGCTATCCTATTCGCCTAGCACCCTTAACTGCTATTGGTTGGAGAGTGTTATGCCATATGTCTTCTCCAGTTTTCATTTGTTCATTTCTTGTAGTGCACATTTTTCTATTCTGAATTCCATTTGAATGTCCTGACTAGAGATTCTGGTTGTATTTATCAGCTTTTTACTTCTTTTTGGCTTTTTACAAATTATTATCATTATTATTATTATTATTATTATTATTTACTCACTAGGAGTTATCACACTGGTCATCGTCAGTGGTCGCCCACTGCCGACAACCTATTATTATCATTATTATTATTATTATTATTATTATTATTAGTAGTAGTAGTAGTAGTAGTAGAAGTATTATGATCATTGTTGTTATTAGGCTCCATGTATCACTATTCTTTTTTCTTATTGCTATTATACTCATTATTATTTTTATTTTTATTACTTATAGTTTATTATTTATACTATTATTATTATTTTTTATTATTATTCTATTGTATTATGTACTATTCTAAACCGTGTCAATTCCTTATAAATTGTTTTCAAAATATCAGACTTTAAAGATAACGTAATATATATATATATATATATATATATATATATATATATATATATATATATATATATATATATATATATATATATATATATTCTGTTCAAAAAATTTGTATGAACTGTGTGCGACTTGATTAGATAAACATTTTACTCCTACCCGAGACTAATTATTTTTTTCGGACGCGTAATGTCCGGACAAAATTAAATTTTGCAACACAGAATCTAGAAATCTCATGTTAACTTATTCAATTTAGATTTAACTACGTTGGATATTTAAAAATTAAATATTTAACGATAAGTATGTTCAACCCATATTGTGAACGAAGTCACGTGACCGTAATGGATTGTAATTTTGCTTCACTCTACAATATGAAAACATAAAGAATTGACTTTTTTACTTGAAGATACTGATCTGATTAAAGCTACGACTGGAAACATATTCTGAGTGTGTAACCATGCTATGTTTCTATAAATAAAAGTTTATTATAAAGACATTTCTCTATTAGGAAAGTAATTATTTACTTTAACCACTTAGAACTTTGTGAGCATTTTTATTATGTAGCAATATGATATATCATAGT
>OY744527.1:40513909-40581409 GCA_963556195.1 Sepiola atlantica | reverse complement strand
TTATATTTAAATCTTTTCAAATTATGACTTTTGTTAATACTCATACCTTCTGATCTTTTTGTATTCCACCAACGATAAGCTTTCATTCTTTGAAAAACAATGGCGTCAGGAAGGAATAATATAAAACATTTTTTTATTTGAAACACCTTGTTTTGAGCAACTGAGGACGTAATAAATATTGTATTTTTGCAATCGTTATTCTCATATTTTATATATATATCTATATATATATATATATATATATATATATATATATATATATATATATAAATACATATATATATATTCCATACAAATTGTATCGACATTATGTAAATAAGTTATATATATATATATATATATATATATATATATATATATATATATATATATATATATATATATATATATATATATATAAAGAGTTAGAATGCAAAAGGCGATAAATCCAATTCGTTTAAATAAAAGAACGAATATATTAAATATAGACTTTGAATATAAGCTTATTTTAATTGAAAGCAAACATTAATTATCCCGGTATTATATTATGTAAAACATAATTAGAGTGTGTAGTCGAGTGTTGAAATATGTAACACTTTTTATACTGCTAGCTTCGTAATTTTTTAAATGGCGTTTATCGCGTTTAGCATTCGAACTCTTCATATATATATATATATATATATATATATATATATATATATATATAGAGAGAGAGAGAGAGAGAGAGAATGAGAGGGATAGTAGCAGATACATTAAGATAAAGAAAGGGAGAGATAAAAGGAAAAGAGACATAGAATAAGTGTGCACGTAACAATTGAGGTGTTGAATACTACCTTGAAGTTTATCTAGTGTCGAGACGTCAATTTTCGAGCTTTTGTGGTGTGTACAGTTACCCCTTAGTGACCATTACTCCCAGATCCACTCTGCCTAACCCTAACCCTAACCCTAACCCTAACCCTAACCAACATTAATTATTTTAAAGTAAATACCTTTGGAAAATTAGTCAACAACTATTTGCTTGCTTTATCTAATCATTTGTGACCTATATGCGTTAAACATTTGCTAAGGTCTGTAATCCGCATTCGGCCATTTGAAAGCTGAGAAGAGACATTGGATACATAACCGGAACAGAAGCGTGTAAGACACCTTTAATTTAAAGGTGTGCAAATACAGACGCTCCGGTTATGTACATACGTCCTCTTCTAATAGACTCGGGTTTGTGAAAACAGAGCAAGACTTGCAATGACACCCAGGATACATAACCAGACTTTTCGCATCTAAATTAAATATATTCGGCTCTTGCTTCCGTAAAAAAAACTATATATATATAAAGTTAGATATGTTTGTACATTCATATATTTGTGTATATAGAATTTACTCTTAAACTAATTAACCGATCATTATGAATTTTGAAACATGCTGCTAGGCGTAAATATCAAAATCTACGCTATATATATTTTAAGTTATTTAATTTATTTTAGTTTCATGCAAAGGGAGTAAAAAAGTGTGTGGAATTCCTTCGTGAAAATTCAGATACTTCACAATTTTGCGAGATTTTAACAATAAGTATTACAAAAAGATTAATAAATATTCCCTCAATTTCAGTGTCTTTTGAGTCTTTGAAAGAGTTTAGGGGCATAATATGAGAAAATCTTCCCATTTAAAAATTAGATCTATTAGATTTGCATATAATTTGATCCACAGTCATTAGACGGCAATAAACAAGATTCCCTGCGTGCCAATTCTTTTTAAAACCTCTTAAGCTTAATCCTTAAATTTGAGATCTTCCTCAGAATCAAAATAATGTAATGGATTTTGGTAAAAATCAGAATAAATATTATAGACAGGTTTAATATTATTATATCTTGATTTTAATCTTCCTGAGGCGATCTAAATTGTTGAAAACATGTTCTGTTCGGGGAAGTAATTTTACCCGTCCTGAGACTGGTATTTTCTAGTAATATATAAAGTAAAGTATGTATGTTTGTGTTTTGTACATTGTAGGCTAGTTTATACAACCTCAATATTTAATTGTTTTGTTATAATCAAATGGAGCAAATGCGGGCATATTCTGACAAATGTATTTGTTATCGATTCTAAGAAATAAATATTGAATCTCGATTAAGCTTTATTTTGCTTAATGCTATTAAGAGGGAGTAGGAATTTTTCCCTCAAAGGAAAAAGTCATCTTACCGTCACACCTTAACAACCGGATATAACAGACATATTTTTGTATGCATTCGAATTACTTCATATTTCAAACAAGATTGAAATATGAATTGTAAGTTCCATCCTTTTTATCAATAAAATTACGTGACCACTTTTATGTCTCATTCCGCTATTAACATACAAGTTTATTAATCCTCTCTAGATTCCGTTTTTAAGAGACACGCTGCTCTCTCTGTAAAACGATAAACATATACAGACGATCTTCTGTGAGATGCGTTTTGATTGGATGATCGACATACTAGTTTTGATGGATTTGACCAATTGTTCCATTCGTTCCAAATCAGTTGACGGATTTGTCCATTCCTAGAAAATTACGTAGAAACGACGATGCCTTTTTTCTAAAATTTGGGTTCAAATGACTAGTGAATAACCACGACTGAGAAAAAGATATGTTTACAAGACTTCTACAGAAAGTAATTATACGGACATTACCACAAATATTAATACTACATATATACACACGGAAAGAGAGAGAGGGAGAGAGAGAGACATGCAGGAGAGAGATAAAGAGAAAAAGAGAAAGAGAGGAAGAGAAAGAGGGAGCGTTTGTGCTAAATCAATAGAGAAACAGAGGGGACATTTATAGAAAAGATAGGTTGCAAAGTAACTTTATGATTCATGTAAAAACATATGAGAAATATATAATAAAGTATTCGATTATAATTACAATTTACTTTATTCCTTTACAGGGGAACTCCGAATTGCATTCATAATTTAATGGACAAGTGATACCTTAATGCTTAAATCTAACTTTTAAAAGATAATTTATATGATAAAATACATAAAAAAGCATAGTTTATGCACAGGTAACAACAATGAATGTAAACAAATCCAGGACAACGCATGGTAAAGTAAACACACACACACACTCATATATATATATATATATATATATATATATATATATATATATATATATATATATATATATATATATATATAAATGAATAGAGACGAGAGCTTTTTCATTTATCCCGACTATATTTATATTAAACACCTATTTAATATAATTTTACATTTTAATATTTTCAAACACATTATATATACCCAACAGAAAACTGCCAAACCACACTGACCAAGACGCTTCATTTCAATGATAATTTTTTAAACACTCTCAAATGAATTAATATTCTTCACAATTCATTTCTATTTTTGTACTCCACTTTCCTTACATGAATTTCATATTTTTCTCCATATTAATATTAATATTATTATTATTAGGAGTAGTAATATCAATTACCACGATTTAATTACAAACGTATGACATTCAAAATTCGAAAAATAATTCCGTTTTTTGTTGTTGTTTTGTTGTTGTTGTTGTTGTTGACGACAACGACGACGATGATGCTGCTGCTGATTATTATTTTGATTTTCAAAACATTCATTACATTTGCCATTAAATAAAACAATAAAAAGCCGCCCCTCCTCTCAACTTTTTTATGTTACAAAAAAAAATAGAATCATATTTTTAAAAAAATCGTCATCATGTTTGGTTTTATATTTGTGTCTTTAATTATAAAGGCGAAAAACAGAAAGCAACAATTTAAAATTACTCATAAGTAATTGTTTCATTAGACCAATTTACATTCCGCAATAACCGATTAAATAGAATAACCTATAGAACGACAAGGTACAATAAATTTAAATAATACAAAAATTACTGTTACTAAAGGCAATACACGTTACTTTTCTACGTATCTGCTAATTAGTTTGTGTTTAAATATCTTTAAAGCGTTTTTTTTTATTTGAGCAACATAAGTTCGGTCAAATATATTACGTCACGCTTAAAATCAAACATGGCTGATAGTCGTTCGCCGACCGTCTACAAGGTCCGATGATTGTTTCTGTTATTTTTACCATTTTATTAGGTGGAAAAATAAATTTTAAGGCGTTTGGGGCAGTTATTTGTTTGTTTCCTTACCCTAAAAGATGACAACAAACTCCAAGGATATCCGCAAATGAACTGAAACACGATCGGATTTGGATGAATTATTAAAATGTAGTAAAAAAACATTTTAAAAGGTTATAAAACACAAACTCATAAGCAAGGAGGTAGAAACTTACATTTGTTGCTTTTGGTAACAGTAATTTGTATGTTTTTCACCAGTTTTTTCTGTTGGTGATTCTTGACAATCACCTAAATTTTTCTATTAATCCCTCTATTATGAAAAATTCATTTTTATACTTATAAAAAATCAAATCCCACCATTGGAATATATCAAATAACACCATGACAATCACTTTTTGTTGTTTCTCTTCTAATTACCAAAATGTAAAAAGAACATTGTTTCTTGGTTTTTCTGTAGGTAAAGCTTCAGCTAATTGATTGCACCCAGAAGGTGGGTAGTTTGTTCTAGTGTGTATATATATATATATATATATATATATATATATATATATATATATATATATATATATTTATTTATTCTGGTACAGAAAAATTAGTACAACATTCGTACCGTCGGTTTCAAGCACGGAAGGTCTTACCCATCCGGCTCTCTTCAGCTTCTGTTGTCATCTGTTTTGGAAATGTGAGGTCACATGACACTCTTGTTGGGACGCGTTATTTGCTCAGTGTGTTGTGTGTGTTTGTTTAAATTTGAATTTAGTGTAATAAGACCGTTGAGATTTAAAACACGAGGGAATTCAAGATTAAAGGGAATAAAAAAGGGGGGTAAAAAATAAAAAAATATATATGAAAAAATATATATATATAAATAAATATAAAAAAACATATATATATAAAAAAACATTTCAATACTAAGAATAAAAGAATTAAAAAAAAAGAGAAAGAGTATAAAAAGGTATAAAAAAGAATAAAAAAAGGAATAAAAAAAATAATAAAAAAATACAGAGAATAAAAATGTAGAGAATAAAAAAAGAGTGAGAGAGAAAGAAAGAATAAAAATAGAAAGAATAAAAATATAATAAATAAAAATAAAAATAAATTAAAAATAAATTTAAAGATTAAAAAAATAGTAATAATAATAATAAATAAAAAATAAAAATTAAAATTAAAAATTAAAAATTAAAAATTAAAAATTAAAGATGAAAAAAAAAAATAAAGAAAGGGTTTCTCTGAAATTCCCGTGAGCCAAATTATGAATTTGTATCATTAGCCGTTATATTTTTGAAGGTATGCGTTCTAAAAAACCGTTAGTGTGTAAAAATCTTTTTCCCAGATTGGAGTGATTTTAATGAAGAAATTCGGATCTAAGGGAGGTAACTTAGTTGGAAATATGAAATATTTGAGTTTGTTAAAATCGGTTTGTAGATTAATCTAGTGGCTGATAAATAAATTAAATATTTTTGCATTTTTGTATTTTGGTGAAAGTCGGTTAAAAAAACCAAACCCAGAGGACCCATTTGATGTTGCAATGGGGGCCTACGACAGTGCAGACATCTGTGACTTAGTCGGCTTGCTTATATTAGATACACTCCAAAATAAATTTCCAGACCATTTCTTTGGTCTCTATAGAGATGACGGACTTTGTCTGTCACGCAACCACAACGGAAACACATTAGATATATTTAGAAAAGAATTAACAAACACCTTCCATAATCTCGGCTTCAAAATTACCATTAAAACAAATTTAGACCAAGTAAACTTCCTAGATACCACACTGAACCTTAAAAACAATACACACAAACCTTTCCACAAACCCAATGAAACACTCCAATACATACACAAGGGATCCTGCCACCCCCACCATCTTTAAAAATTTAATCAATAATATTAGCCAAAGAATTTCAAACCTCTCATCCAGTCCCGAAATTTTCAACCAAGCAGCACCATATTACAACAAAGCACTCCGCGACAGCGGGTTCAGAGAAGAAATCTCATACACCCCCAATCGAGACCAACCACGGGGGACCCGCAATAGAAGGAGATCGGTGATCTGGTTTTCCCCACCCTATTCGACCAATACCAAAACAAAGGTAGGCCAACTTTTCCTCAAGTTACTCGACAAACACTTCCCACCCACAAATGAATTACACAAACTTTTTAACAGAAATTCTGTTAAGGTCAGCTATTCCACTGCCCCTTCAATAAGAAAAATTATCTCTGCAGAACCCAAAACAATTACAAACGCAGGCTGCTCATGCCAAGACAAAAACAACTGCCCCCTGGAGGGAAATTGCAAAATCAATTCAATCATATATGAAGCAACCGTCACAGACCAGAATACCAGTAATGCAGAAAAATATATTGGGATGACGAAGGGAAACTTCAAACAAAGGCTATACGCACACAGAAACTCCTTCAGATACAAAAACAAGGCTAATACGGCACTCGCGACCCGAATATGGCAGCTTAAAGAAGAAAATACACCCTTCACCATCAAATGGAAAATAATTGAGAGAAAACCATCCTTCTCTCCAGCCATAAACAGATGCCCTCTATGTGACGCTGAAAAATACCACATTTCAAAGGCCATCATCGATCCGAATACAGCCTGTTTAAATGTCCGCGATGAAATATTCAGGGAAACCCTTTCTTTATTTTTGTTTTTAATCTTCAATTTTTAATTTTTAATTTTTAATTTTTATTTTTATTTTTTATTTTTTATTTTTTATTATTATTATTATTTTTTAATCTTTAAATTTATTTTTAATTTATTTTTATTTTTATTTATTATATTTTTATTCTTTCTATTTTTATTCTTTCTTTCTCTCTCACTCTTTTTTATTCTCTTCATTTTTATTCTCTATATTTTTTTATTATTTTTTTAATTCCTTTTTTTATTCTTTTTTATACCTTTTTATACTCTTTCTCTTTTTTTATTCTTTTATTCTTAGTATTGAAATGTTTTTTTATATATATATGTTTTTTTATATTTATTTATATATATATATTTTTTCATATATATTTTTTTATTTTTTACCCCCCTTTTTTATTCCCTTTAATCTTGAATTCCCTCGTGTTTTAAATCTCAACGGTCTTATTACACTAAATTCAAATTTAAACAAACACACACAACACACTGAGCAAATAACGCGTCCCAACAAGAGTGTCATGTGACCTCACATTTCCAAAACAGATGACAACAGAAGCTGAAGAGAGCCGGATGGGTAAGACCTTCCGTGCTTGAAACCGACGGTACGAATGTTGTACTAATTTTTCTGTACCAGAATAAATAAATATTATGCTCTTAATTTTTAACTTTAATTCTTAATTAATCGAGCACTCTGCTGGGATTTTTCCTACCATTCTACAAAGAAGTTACTCAGCCCCTACCAGGAATTACAGTTAAACCCTGTTAGCCTCGTAGTCGAGCACTCTCGGGAAAATTACCAACACCACGGAAAAACTAATTAACAGGGATTACCACCTATACCCTGGGAAATGGAACTATACACTCTCGGATATTCTACCAAAAATATCCCAACCCCCAAAAAACAAACATATACCAGGATACTCCTGACAAAAATAGTGGACGTCATAGGAAGAATGAGGTGGAAAGTGTTGAATACAGAACAGAGGCAAACGGAAAAAAACTACTACGGCTTAAAATCTGGTAAATACCCGCCAAAAGTAGAGGCCTTAGACAATTTCGAAAAAGACCTACTCAATATTACTCACAACCTAGTTTTTACAAACAAGCAAAATCCATTTCAGAAGACACTTACCGCCGACGTAAAAAAACTTAAAAGAGAAAATAACGCACTTGTATTCTCCGACAAAACTAAAAATATTTATAAAATGACTAAAAAGGAAAAAACAGACCTAACAATTAGCTCCATTACCGATAAATATCAATTAGCTAAGGCAGATACATATAAATCTATTAATAATAATACTACTGAAATAGCTACTAGACTAGGCGTCGAATATAGAATTAATTATTTAGATAAGAGGAAGGCCGTTGTTACTTTAAAAGACCACAAAGAAAACTTCACAAATAAACCCTCATGCAGACTTATCAACCCAGCTAAAAGCGAACTAGGACTAGCAAGCAAATCCATTGTTAAATATCTAGTTAATAAAATTAAGGAAAAAATAAACCTAAGTCTGTGGGGCAATACTAACTAAGTCCTTAATTGGTTCCATAACATACAATATAAACACAGATGCAAATTCACACAATTAGATATAGTAGACTTCTACCCATCCATTACAAAAGACACCCTAGATAAGGCCTTAACATTTGCACTTTCACACACAAACATCAGTCAACTAGAAAGGGACACAATACCGCAAGCAATACAAACCCTTCTCTTCTTCGAGGGAAGGGCTTGGGTTAAAAAATCAAACCCAGAGGACCCATTTGATGTTGCAATGGGGGCCTACGACAGTGCAGACATCTGTGACTTAGTCGGCTTGCTTATATTAGATACACACAAAATTAATTTCCAGACCATTTCTTTGGTCTCTATAGAGATGACCGATTTTGTCTGTCACGCAACCACAACGGAAACACATTAGATAGATTTATAAAAGAATTAACAAACACCTTCCATAATCTCGGCTTCAAAATTACCATTAAAACAAATTTAGACCAAGTAAACTTCCTAGATACCACACTGAACCTTAAAAACAATACACACAAACCTTTCCACAAACCCAATGAAACACTCCAATACATACACAAGGGATCCTGCCACCCCCCACTATCTTTAAAAATTTAATCAATAATATTAGCCAAAGAATTTCAAACCTCTCATCCAGTCCCGAAATTTTCAACCAAGCAGCACCATATTACAACAAAGCACTCCGCGACAGCGGGTTCAGAGAAGAAATCTCATACACCCCCAATCGAGACCAACCACGGGGGACCCGCAATAGAAGGAGATCGGTGATCTGGTTTTCCCCACCCTATTCGACCAATACCAAAACAAAGGTAGGCCAACTTTTCCTCAAGTTACTCGACAAACACTTCCCACCCACAAATGAATTACACAAACTTTTTAACAGAAATTCTGTTAAGGTCAGCTATTCCACTGCCCCTTCAATAAGAAAAATTATCTCTGCAGAACCCAAAACAATTACAAAAGCAGGCTGCTCATGCCAAGACAAAAACAACTGCCCCCTGGAGGGAAATTGCAAAATCAATTCAATCATATATGAAGCAACCGTCACAGACCAGAATACCAGTAATGCAGAAAAATATATTGGGATGACGAAGGGAAACTTCAAACAAAGGCTATACGCACACAGAAACTCCTTCAGATACAAAAACAAGGCTAATACGGCACTCGCGACCCGAATATGGCAGCTTAAAGAAGAAAATACACCCTTCACCATCAAATGGAAAATAATTGAGAGAAAACCATCCTTCTCTCCAGCCATAAACAGATGCCCTCTATGTGACGCTGAAAAATACCACATTTCAAAGGCCATCATCGATCCGAATACAGCCTGTTTAAATGTCCGCGATGAAATATTCAGGGGGGGTGTCCACAAGAGACAAGCATTGCTTATAAACTGGTCTGACCGATTCACATAATGTCTAACTACCCCCCTCTACTAATATAAACACAATAAAAACGAACAAATACCTCATCAACCTATATCCACTTAAACTTCAAGAGCAAAAACTCCGACCTTCACAAAAATACAAAAATATTTAATTTATTTATCAGTCACTAGATTACTCTACAAATCCATTTAAACAAACTATATCCACATAAATTCCAAGAGCACAAACTTCGACTTTCACCAAAATACAAAAATGCAAAAATATTTAATTTATTTATCAGCCACTAGATTAATCTACAAACCGATTTTAACAAACTCAAATATTTCATATTTCCAACTAAGTTACCTCCCTTAGATCCGAATTTCTTCATTAAAATCACTCCAATCTGGGAAAAAGATTTTTACACACTAACGGTTTTTTAGAACGCATACCTTCAAAAATATAACGGCTAATGATACAAATTCATAATTTGGCTCACGGGAATTTCAGAGAAACCATTTCTTTATTTTTGTTTTTAATCTTTAATTTTTAATTTTTAATTTTTAATTTTTATTTTTATTTTTTATTTTTTATTTTTTATTATTATTATTATTTTTTAATCTTTAAATTTATTTTTAATTTATTTTTATTTTTATTTATTATATTTTTATTCTTTCTATTTTTATTCTTTCTTTCTCTCTCACTCTTTTTTATTCTCTACATTTTTATTCTCTATATTTTTTAATTATTTTTTTAATTCCTATTTTTATTCTTTTTTATACCTTTTTATACTCTTTCTCTTTTTTTATTCTTTTATTCTTAGTATTGAAATGTTTTTTTATATATATATGTTTTTTTATATTTATTTATATATATATATTTTTTCATATATATTTTTTTATTTTTTACCCCCCATTTTTATTCCCTTTAATCTTGAATTCCCTCGTGTTTTAAATCTCAACGGTCTTATTACACTAAATTCAAATTTAAACAAACACACACAACACACTGAGCAAATAACGCGTCCCAACAAGAGTGTCATGTGACCTCACATTTCCAAAACAGATGACAACAGAAGCTGAAGAGAGCCGGATGGGTAAGACCTTCCGTGCTTGAAACCGACGGTACGAATGTTGTACTAATTTTTCTGTACCAGAATAAATAAATATTATGCTCTTAATTTTTAACTTTAATTCTTAATTAATCGAGCACTCTGCTGGGATTTTTCCTACCATTCTACAAAGAAGTTACTCAGCCCCTACCAGGAATTACAGTTAAACACTGTTAGCCTCGTAGTCGAGCACTCTCGGGAAAATTACCAACACCACGGAAAAACTAATTAACAGGGATTACCACCTATACCCTGGGAAATGGAACTATACACTCTCGGATATTCTACCAAAAATATCCCAACCCCCAAAAAACAAACATATACCAGGATACTCCTGACAAAAATAGTGGACGTCATAGGAAGAATGAGGTGGAAAGTGTTGAATACAGAACAGAGGCAAACGGAAAAAAACTACTACGACTTAAAATCTGGTAAATACCCGCCAAAAGTAGAGGCCTTAGACAATTTCGAAAAAGACCTACTCAACATTACTCACAACCTAGTTTTTACAAACAAGCAAAATCCATTTCAGAAGACACTTACCGCCGACATAAAAAAACTTAAAAGAGAAAATAACGCACTTGTATTCTCCGACAAAACTAAAAATATTTATAAAATGACTAAAAAGGAAAAAACAGACCTAACAATTAGCTCCATTACCGATAAATATCAATTAGCCAAGGCAGATACATATAAATCTATTAATAATAATACTACTGAAATAGCTACTAGACTAGGCGTCGAATATAGAATTAATTATTTAGATAAGAGGAAGGCCTTTGTTACTTTAAAAGACCACAAAGAAAACTTCACAAATAAACCCTCATGCAGACTTATCAACCCAGCTAAAAGCGAACTAGGACTAGCAAGCAAATCCATTGTTAAAAATATAGTTAATAAAATTAAGGAAAAAATAAACCTAAGTCTGTGGGGCAATACTAACTCAGTCCTTAATTGGTTCCATAACATACAAGATAAACACAGATGCAAATTCACACAATTAGATATAGTAGACTTCTACCCATCCATTACAAAAGACACCCTAGATAAGGCCTTAACATTTGCACTTTCACACACAAACATCAGTCAACTAGAAAGGGACACAATACTGCAAGCAAGACAAACCCTTCTCTTCTTCGAGGGAAGGGCTTGGGTTAAAAAATCAAACCCAGAGGACCCATTTGATGTTGCAATGGGGGCCTACGACAGTGCAGACATCTGTGACTTAGTCGGCTTGCTTATATTAGATACACACAAAATTAATTTCCAGACCATTTCTTTGGTCTCTATAGAGATGACCGATTTTGTCTGTCACGCAACCACAACGGAAACACATTAGATAGATTTATAAAAGAATTAACAAACACCTTCCATAATCTCGGCTTCAAAATTACCATTAAAACAAATTTAGACCAAGTAAACTTCCTAGATACCACACTGAACCTTAAAAACAATACACACAAACCTTTCCACAAACCCAATGAAACACTCCAATACATACACAAGGGATCCTGCCACCCCTACCATCTTTAAAAATTTAATCAATAATATTAGCCAAAGAATTTCAAACCTCTCATCCAGTCCCGAAATTTTCAACCAAGCAGCACCATATTACAACAAAGCACTCCGCGACAGCGGGTTCAGAGAAGAAATCTCATACACCCCAAATCGAGACCAACCACGGGGGACCCGCAATAGAAGGAGATCGGTGATCTGGTTTTCCCCACCCTATTCGGCCAATACCAAAACAAAGGTAGGCCAACTTTTCCTCAAGTTACTCGACAAACACTTCCCACCCACAAATGAATTACACAAACTTTTTAACAGAAATTCTGTTAAGGTCAGCTATTCCACTGCCCCTTCAATAAGAAAAATTATCTCTGCAGAACCCAAAACAATTACAAACGCAGGCTGCTCATGCCAAGACAAAAACAACTGCCCCCTGGAGGGAAATTGCAAAATCAATTCAATCATATATGAAGCAACCGTCACAGACCAGACTATCAGTAATGCAGAAAAATATATTGGGATGACGAAGGGAAACTTCAAACAAATGCTATACGCACACAGAAACTCCTTCAGATACAAAAACAAGGCTAATACGGCACTCGCGACCCGAATATGGCAGCTTAAAGAAGAAAATACACCCTTCACCATCAAATGGAAAATAATTGAGAGAAAACCATCCTTCTCTGCAGCCATAAACAGATGCCCTCTATGTGACGCTGAAAAATACCACATTTCAAAGGCCATCATCGATCCGAATACAGCGTGTTTAAATGTCCGCGATGAAATATTCAGGGGGTGTGTCCACAAGAGACAAGCATTGCTTATAAACTGGTCTGACCGATTCACATAATGTCTAACTACCCCCTCTACTAATATAAACACAATAAAAACGAACAAATACCTCATCAACCTATATCCACTTAAACTTCAAGAGCAAAAACTCCGACCTTCAAAAAAATACAAAAATATTTAATTTATTTATCAGTCACTAGATTACTCTACAAATCCATTTAAACAAACTATATCCACATCCACTTTCACCAAAATACAAAAATGCAAAAATATTTAATTTATTTATCAGCCACTAGATTAATCTACAAACCGATTTTAACAAACTCAAATATTTCATATTTCCAACTAAGTTACCTCCCTTAGATCCGAATTTCTTCATTAAAATCACTCCAATCTGGGAAAAAGATTTTTACACACTAACGGTTTTTTAGAACGCATACCTTCAAAAATATAACGGCTAATGATACAAATTCATAATTTGGCTCACGGGAATTTCAGAGAAACCCTTTCTTTATTTTTGTTTTTAATCTTTAATTTTTAATTTTTAATTTTTAATTTTTATTTTTATTTTTTATTTTTTATTATTATTATTATTTTTTAATCTTTAAATTTATTTTTAATTTATTTTTATTTTTATTTATTATATTTTTATTCTTTCTATTTTTATTCTTTCTTTCTCTCTCACTCTTTTTTATTCTCTACATTTTTATTCTCTATATTTTTTAATTATTTTTTTAATTTCTTTTTTTATTCTTTTTTATACCTTTTTATACTCTTTCTCTTTTTTTATTCTTTTATTCTTAGTATTGAAATGTTTTTTTATATATATATGTTTTTTTATATTTATTTATATATATATTTTTTTTCATATATATTTTTTTATTTTTTACCCCCCCCTTTTTTATTCCCTTTAATCTTGAATTCCCTCGTGTTTTAAATCTCAACGGTCTTATTACACTAAATTCAAATTTAAACAAACACACACAACACACTGAGCAAATAACGCGTCCCAACAAGAGTGTCATGTGACCTCACATTTCCAAAACAGATGACAACAGAAGCTGAAGAGAGCCGGATGGGTAAGACCTTCCGTGCTTGAAACCGACGGTACGAATGTTGTACTAATTTTTCTGTACCAGAATAAATAAATATTATGCTCTTAATTTTAAACTTTAATTCTTAATCAATCGAGCACTCTGCTGGGATTTTTCCTACCATTCTACAAAGAAGTTATATATATATATATATATATATATATATATATATATATATATATATATATATATATATATATATACAAGGCGTCAATTAAGTCCATATGATCCCGAAAAAAATTATAATCTTATTTGTATTTGTGATAGTTCTAATGTGTAAAAAAATGTTATACATTTTTATGTACCTAGTTTTTAGTATAGTTATTCAATAATTCTTTACCATAAAATGTGCAACAATTTTAGATAATTTGTAGAATTTGGTATATTCGGACTACTGTTCTAATTTTGGGTGTTTTTATCAGAACGTTTCGGCCGATGTAACCTCCGAACTTATTCAGGTGTACTTTGTCGAACTCAGGCATCTTTCTGTCGAACTCGGGAATCTTAATTAAATTCACGAGAGTAGCATGCTCTTGTTCCATCTTCCATGACTGTGAAAAAGTCTTCAGTAATTCGCAATTCTTCGTATCGCCCGCACATAATATTAGATAAGTAAAAAATGTTCCATTTCCTAACAAACTGATCGGAAAACGTGGCTAATTTTATTAGCTTTATCGTTCGCCAGATTTGACTCCATTAGATTTCTTGTAGGGACCTGTGAAAACAATTTTGTATGCAATCAAACCTGAAAGCTAAAATCTGATGTGATTTAAGGCATTACTGTAAATTAGACATTGCTTCAAAATGATATTTCAATATAAACTTAAAATAGGGATTTACTTCTCTCTAATTCTTTTTTATCGTAAATACAAATACAGTTATATTTTTTTGAAGTACACATAGACGTTATGGTCACTCCGTATATATATATATATATATACACAATAATATTTTTATAAATAAATATTAATTATTTAAATACCTACAGACATCGATGTTTCATGCTAACGCAATCTTCAGTGTAGGAACTAATTCTCAACGGTCGGTAGGCGCGAACCTCGATCACAAATCACCACTGATTCGTAGTCGGGGATCTTACCCATCGGCCATAGCCAATTAGTTAGTAAATATAGAGGAACTTTTAAAATGTAAATACCGAAATCGGCGGCTATGTACCAGGCAGTATAGAGTGATCTACGAAACGGCGTTCGGACCGTGCATATATATATGTGGGAGGGGGAACACTGATAGTAACCACCCGAATAGAAATGAAAAAGTTAGCAATGAAGAGAAAAGATGTAACTGCATACATCGTACACTTTGTCCACTAAAAATAAATGCTTAACCAAAATTATTGTATACCAAGCAACAATATTTGCCAAGAAAAGACCGAATAACAAGAAGTACTACGTAGGTATGACCTCCAAAGATTTTAAAACCAGATATTATGACAAAAGCACATTTAAAAACGGAGAACGTCGAATTAAAACAGCTCTAGTAAACCACTATTGGAAGCTAAAAGAACATGGATGCTCACCAATAACTGAATAGAAAATAATACGACAGGCCAGTACATGTAGAACTTTAGACGACCCGTATAGATTATGTCTGAATGAAAAAAATGAAATCTTAAACTTTTCTCTACCTCTCTCTATCAAATACCTAACGATACGTTTGTGTGCGTGCATGCACATATATGTCTGTGTGTGTGCGTGTTTGTGCGTGTTTGTGGGTGTGTGTGGGTGTCGCTCACCTATGTACAAGATTCAGTACCAACCGCACGCGGACACAACAGCAAATTAAATAAATGCTGAAACCCCTTTTTACAAATGTTGGTAACCTTACTTCATTACATATATACTTTTCTCTCGTTAGAACTGCACTAATACTGTACTACCTTCTTATATATATATATTCCCGAAACAGTTTTTCATGGTAAACAACTGATGATCCCTTAAAATAGTGTTAGAAACTAACTAATATAATAACTGTAAAAAATAAATTGACTTACATGAGTGATTTTCCACTGGAAGACTTGAGACTATAAGTTTTTTTTTTTTTTTTTTTTTTTTTTATATAGTTTTAATGGTTGAGAAACTTCCGAGACTATATATATATATATATATATATATATATATATATATATATATATATATATATATATATATATATATATATATATAGTCTAAAGAAGCTCTGAGTCATTAAAAAAAATGTAAAATGCAGTTTAAATCCCCAGACAAACCAACTAAATCCAAGATATTGCAGACTTAAAAATGTATATATATATATATATATATATATATATATATATATATATATGTAACAGGGAGGATGTGGTTGAAATCAAAGATTCAAAAATCGATTTCACAATCTAGTCTTTTCTTTCTATTCAGCTCTTAGACGTTTCTAGCCTTGCTTATATACACGATATTTCCATGGTAAGTGATCGACTGAGCTAGAAGCCCTGCTCTCCCAGCCTCCGTAAAACCTTCTCAGCAAAAACTCGTCTAGCTACCAACACTTTTTCTTCTGTGTACTTAAAACCAAACCGAACTTCCATGAACAGAGTTTCTCTCCAAGAACTTCCTACATGTGTAACACGTTTCTGCGGAAATGTTTCCCTACGGACTACAACATGGTCGTTTTCAAATCCAATGTTAAGAAATATATGTCATGCCTTCCTGTTAATTTATCATAGTTCTCAATCCTTTCATACTACCGTTTTATCTCACTAACCTTATCCTCGAGTCGTTTTTCGCCTTGGTAAGTGGTGAACCCTTACTATAAAAAACAATTAAAAAACACAACATTTTCATGAAGTAAACGAAAAGGTGATTGCATATATGAAGAAAAAAAAAGACACACAGAGCTGATAAACCTCTAACGCAGTATTAATCATTAACACGTTAACCTACACGAGCTAACTATATGCGATTCAGGCGTAGAGTAAAACGCAATGAACACTATATTATATATACTTTATAATCACGCTATTTGGCAATGACATCAACATTAGTATTCCGCTGAAACAATTCTAAATGCAGCCACTGCAAAATAAAAGACTTGATGTAAGCTAAGAGATGAACGGCAAAAAAATTAAAAAACAAAACAAAAACAAATCACCTATTGACAAAATCAAATCGAAGTCAAGAACGCTGTCGCCAAAATTCGACTCTCTTTCATCTATTGTCTTCTTCTCTATTAATATTTATTTTTTCTGTCTCCGCTTTGTTCAAAATGTTTGATTGAATAGAAAGTTTCGATATGTTTGAGGCGTCGTATTCTGGTTACATTTGTAAGTGTTTAGACTTTCAATCGATTTCGTATTTCAAAAACACGTGCACTAGCACAACCACGGCAACAAAGATCTTTTTTTCAACGTCTAGTATCAGTTCTGGTACTACACCTCATATGTTTAAAAACAAAATGTTATTGCAATCATGATGATAGCATTTTTTTTAACTAAAGACACCACTTATCAAGATAAGGATTTATAATTGGTAACATCTGTATTATTCAGACCTCAATTCTTATCTTGGTTATCATATTAAAATCTATTAATGTAAACTCGTCGCTTCATGTTTAAAATACTAATTATCAAGCATTATTTCTAAGTGACACTTTTTATGTTTAAGATTCACTCCTTACTACGAGCGATAGTAAATAAGAAAAGCATTGATTAAAAGTTTTACCTGATCATAGCTGACGGAACGAGAACAATCTACCCCCGTAGATTAAATGAAAGGTTCAGTTCAAAATTTCCGTACATATTTCCAAGTTCGACATAAACATTTCCAGATTTCATTTGAATGTTCCCAAGTTAAAAAAGGGCACATAGAAAAAGGACGGAGGTTAGACCGGCCGAAACGTAGTTAATATAGTAACCAATGGGGAAATAGTATTCCAAGTAATCTAAATAATACATTTTCATTCAAAGATTTTCAGTCTTGATTTTTCAGGTTATCTAGCATTAGTGGTCGGTATTTACCTTGATAACTGTACAGTGCCATGTAAGGTTTCAGCAAGTTTTACATATTTTCATTGTTTAGTGAGCTCTTTTTTGAGAACATTCATATAATCTGACTAAACTAGCCTACTGTTGAATTTATTAATATTCACAGATCAGCAGGTTCACTTCGGCGTAATCCCCATCCCCTTGGTTCACCCGAAAAAGGAGCAGAGAATAAAATAGTATTCACCACGCTGCAGATGTTTTAAGATCATTCTACAGAATGAAGAATACCTGGTTTGTCCAGATATTTTAAACCTACCTTAATAGGTACTGAAATTCTACTATTCGAGAATAGAAACGAACATCTTTCATGTTTTGTATTATGTTACGTTTACGTGTTCATGTTGTCAGCTGTAACTGAATGTGTAAATTATAGTCTATTTTAGTCTCATTTATTACTATTTTGATACCTTTATTTTTAAAAAATTCGGTCCGTTTTATATTTCAAGAATCTATTAGTGTTCTATCATCTTTAATTGTCTAAGAGGGTATCTCTAAAAATATAATTCTATTTTTGTAGATAATGACCAACTATGGCGTGAGGCTTGTAAAAACACGCCAAGCTCATAATTCGCATTCTGGGATGGATTTCTTATTTAGTTCATTTTCGTTCTTATTACCCGGCTGAACTAATCAATCTCATGAAAATTATAGACTTCCATTATCGACTGGTTAGGTTCCAAGAATGAAAAGCAGGTGCTCCCAGTATTTATGGTGAGTGGAAGAGTTGGAGTAATCCATTTAGGTAAGGTACTATAACACCCTTCCCAAGTCGTTCCTCTTCAAGAGTCACAATATCGTTTCCCTTTTAGATTAACGCTATTGTAAGGCTGCTTGACGTAGCTGTAAGTAAAAAATGTCGTATCTGGTAACCAAAACTTCTTCCTGGAGGGTGTCTTCCGATAGTCGTAGCCTGATTTAATGCAGATGTCTCTTATGAGATATGTAAGGGCATATATAACATTTAGATTTGATATTCTCCAGCTTTTTAATTCTAGACTTTTGATTTTCGAGCTAATATTAAACTTTGGAAAATGTCTTCTTTGCTCCGACATTCAATTTCAAGACAAGTCACCTTATCTTTAATATTATTTAGCTCTTCAAGAAATCGTTAGTTAGAGCTTAACTGATTCCAGGTCTGGAACCATGAGTTAATTCCCTTTTACCTTCAACTGGTTATCTAAAAACTTGACTCACTTTCTTTGAGTTTAGTGCTAGCTATTTGCAACGTAACTTTTGTGCCATTATCTTTTTAAATTTCTATTGACAATTTATTTTGAGTACATTTCATACGATTTCAAATGGTTGAAAACAATTCCTGCTTTTGTTTTTCTGACTTGGTCGTCAGACTTTTTATTTTATTGCCAGAAATGTTGGTTAGTAACCACCATAGGTTGAACCGCTGCATTAAGTCTGTTATAGTAAATTGTTGGTATTTTGTAGTACGAACATTTTTACTTGGGTAGTTCTTCTTAAAGTTATGCCAATAATGATTTCACACCTGAATTTAATTTTTCAACAGTCACCGTTCTGACTATTTCTTTGGTTCTAAGCATGGTCGGTTTATCAAACCTTCTCAGTATATGCATGTTGATAATCAACACGTTCGAACGATAATCCAATTGTAAGTTTAAATCTTTATTCAGAAATTTTACCTGTATATATTTTCCTATAATTCTGCCGTCCTGTTCGTTCGTGTTTGTAGATTTAATCTGAGTTGTACTTCTTCTATTCATTCTGCAATCTTTATTACCAGTTAAAAAGGGTTTAAAAAGTATGGGCTATCCGTTACACAATGAAAGTATCTACAAAGGAAACATAGACTAAGTGGTACAGTATATTGTTTTTACTGGGCTGGTTTGTTTTTGTAGAAGCGTGAAAATAATCCCTCTTTTTGTGTTGAGTTGCTTTTGAAAGAGAGTTGCATACTGATTTCTGACGTACTTTTCTTATATGCGCAATGTCCGCCTCTTTAATGTCTTTAGAATCTTGTTCAGCATTTATTTTGTATTGATCCTCATACCTTCTGAAATATGAAGCAAATGTTTTATCCTCGTCTGGGGAATAAGTGAAATTGTCAATTGCACTCCAAACAGAATTCTGTGAAAAATCATTATTATTTCAGTTACTTTAACCCCTATGGAATATTGTTTGCTTCAATACTTCAAGTTTTTGATCGGTTTCTCTTTTTTGTGTCAGAAGTTTTTTTTCTTTTCTTTGATCCATAAGTCTTTCTTCTCTGTTTTGTAGCCTTTCGTCGGATTTGTGTTGCTGTTCCAGTTGAAGCTTCTGAAATTAATATACATATATATATATATATATATATATATATATATATATATATATATATTTATTTATATATATATTTAAATAAATACATATGTAAAGAGCAAATTCTCAGTAATAACAGAATAATTAAATAAAGTGCTTCATCGTTTAAAGCAAGAGCGTATATATATATATATATATATATATATATATATATATATATATATATATATATATACATCTGATATTATACTGAAGCTGAGTTCATCACAGTTTGTGTCCATAAGGTTTTATTCGAACCTATTTCAATAATGACAAACTATATGCTAATGTAATCCTGAGATTGAGTTTTGCTTGAAAAAGAAATCCATTTGATTTTTTGTGATGAGCCATGAACTCTAATTATCTAAGCAAATCACCAATCTCTCACTTTACTATTTATATTTCTCCCCTCTCCCTCTCAAGTAGTGTCTTTATTTGAACACTTTCGACTATTTCATAATGTCTTTGCGAGCATTTAGAAAAAGAGTTACACTTTTACTCTCTTTCTCTCTTCGATATATTTACACGGTGTTTTCGTTCCCAACGGTAACACGCTTGTAAATTATACAGCAATATTATAGAAGGCTTTACTTGATTATTATCCATAAAGAAAACATAGAATACTTGTTATTTATAGTAATGCGAATATACTTTTTTAACAGGTGTATCACAGTTCATCAATTCTCGTATGAAATCCAACTGGAACAAATAATGGCAAATAATGTATATCAGGCCGATTTAACAGTGATAAAAGTGAGAATTAAGGATTTAGCCAACATTTATATGCTCATATGTAATCACAATGTTTGTATAAATAAAATCTATACTAAAATATTGTACTATAATTATTATTGAGCACTATCATAGTAGATTTATAGGATTATCTCATATGAACAAAACGCTTAATATAAAAGTATTTTGTAAAAATATAAGCCTTCATCAATGCAGGATTAATTCATTATTTCTTTGTGGTTTACTTTAATCGTATTAATTTCGGAATAATATACCATCATCAGAGTAGACCAGTATTGTGTCATGTTAAAAAATAAAATAAACAAACTTTTTTGTCTTCTGATATAACGTCTTTGTAATGGGGATTTTCCGCAGTGTAGTGTGACTCATTATGAATTCAATTTTGTATAAATAAATATTTATTATCAACATATATATATATCGTGTTCACTAACAATCATCAGTGCGTCTTATATAACTGCATCGCCGGACGAACGATTCGAACTCTGACCACCGTGACACTTATATTTTGACGTGACAGAAATACACCATATATATTATTTACGAACATAGCAAGTCTCAGAAAGTGATTGATTTATTAAGGGAGATTACTCACAATATTGCGTAATTATGAACTTCTCAAATTTCTTTCAAAACAGAACTTTAATAATTATTTTTACATACACATATTTATTATCCACATACATATATGTTTCGTGTTAACTAACAATCATTAGTAGGGTTTTTACAGCTGCACCGCCGGTCACACTGTTCGAACCTTAGACCCGAATAATGCCAATCCAATATTCTTAACAACTCAGTCACTACGACAGTCATATTTGGATGTGATATAGATACACTGTATATTTTATTTACTAAGATAGTAAGTCTAAGAAGTGTTCGATCTACCAAAGGAGAAAACTCGCAATGTTTTTAATTAGACAATTTTTCATATTTCTCTTAAAAGACTCGACTCGGTGAGTGGAAAGAAATCCAATAGAGAGTGCGATGAGAGTATAATATTTATTTATGACTTCTATCAGAAGTTTACATCAATCGCTTAAAGAGTTAATTCAGATCAATAACCTATGATATGATATTATATATATATATATATATATATATATATATATATATATATATATATATATATATATATATATATAACTATTTTAGCATGAAGATCCCCCCCCGGAGATGAAACGCGGGAGCGTCTGTGTAGCTTAATTGTCATAAATATATTTTCATAGCTTACTATATATATATATATTCAGTCGATATCCAACACAGTTTGTTGTTGTAAGATCACTTTCACTGCTCGTCGTAAAATACCCGCCGACTCCGTATTTACAAAGTTAAAATCCTCCTTAATTATTAGCTAATTCGCGGTGGCCAACGAATCAGTGGCGATTTGTGATCGGAGTTCGAGCCCGCTGACCGTCGAGAATTAACTTCCTGTACTGAAGATTGCGTTAGCATGAAACGTCGATGTATGTAGGTAATAAATAATTAATATATATATATATATATATATATATATATATATATATATATATATATATATATATATATATATATGAAGAAAGACAGAAAGAAAGAGAGGGAGAAAGGAGATAGGAAAGGAACACTACTTCAAATACTTGTCAATACATTATTTTCTAATATCATAGCATTTATCATAAAGTGCGGTCATTTACAATATTCCAATAACCCGTCTCTCGTTTGATCCGATCAGAATCTTTCTAATAACTGAATACCTCAAAGTTTGTTCCGTGAAATATTTATCAAAATGGGTCGTCTGGATATTAACGAATGGCGTTTGTTGAAACCCGATCATAATTCACGTGAAAGTTCTGACAGTTTATTTAGGTTTACGATCCGGTACGTTTTCCCCGGAGCATGATCTAACCATCATTAGTCTTCTAATGAAAGAAAAGAGTTTAACATTCTGATGAATGAATGTAAACGATTTCATTCACCTATTCAATAATAAACAATAGTCGATTATAGTCCACTGTCGTATTTTCAAGTTGCAGCCCTACACATTGAATACCAAGTCTGCTTAATGTATTTAAATACTCAATTTTATGTTTGAAATTGTTAAGACGTAACGAGACAGGTTAAATGAATTTGACACGAGCCACAAAGAAACAGGATATATACATACGTATATATATATATATATCTTTATATATATATTATATTTATATATACATATATATATATTTATACATACCTATACATATATATTTATATATACATACATATAAACATATATATATACATATATATATATATATATATATATATATATATATATTTATATTATTAAAAATAACCGACAAAAATGCTGCCTCGATACACATATATTTATATATATATATATATATATATATATATATATATATATATATATATATATATATATACATACATAATTTATTTACTGTATTTTACATATTTCAGCAATGTACCGCGGTTTCATCCAAAAGGGCAGATTTAGACATCTTTAGTAAATCTCTGTGCCCAATGGAATCATCGGCAAGCTGAAATGATTATAGCCATGTCCCGATAGAGAATGGCGTCAACAATGACAGAAAACGGTGTATCTCTGAGGGGGTCCCCGAAAAAAACCGGTGTGGGATAGTGATTAACTAAGATTTAAGGGAGATCGATTTTAGTTCGTGTATGGAAGACCTTCATTTTATTCCCTAGCAAGTTTTATTTATTTATTTATTTATTTATCAGTTAGCAAGTTTTATTTATTTATTCATCTGTTCTATTTTGGATTTGTAATTTTATTGTTTTACCTAGTCTGAAAATATACGAAACGGGCGGCTATGAAGTTTGCCGTTTGGGTTTGTGAAATTAGGGTGCTTTTTGTTGTCGTTTAGTGGAATAAATTCATGTATCGGGTTAATTGTTCGATATAGTGCTGAAAAAAATGATGCAATAATATCTTTATGCACTTAACGTGTTTGTTTATTTTTGTTTATTGAATTGGTGTTTTCGTATTTTCTTGATCTTAATGGGAAGAAAGCCGTATATTAAAATAGCGGTGTTTTGTTGATATGTCTCGTTTATAACCAGTTGTGTTGAAAACAAAAATTGCTTATAAACGAAATGATGGATGCTATCTGTTATTTCCGTTTGAGGGTTATGAGTTTAATCTCTGGGTGGGGGTTGTTATCTTCTATTATATTGATGGTGTGTTAATAATATTAATATTTAGTGTATTTCAGAAAATTTATTAAATTCTTTATTTTATTATTTTATTTTATTCCACTCGTACGCGTACTTCCCACCATGCGCACCGGCAAATAAACTTATATACACATACGTGCATGGAACCACAAGCATGTCTATATACAACATCTGCACGCATATGCGTATACACGCACGTACACACATCTACACTCACATGTACGGGGGGTTATTAATTGTATTTTTTATTTTTTATTTTTTATTTTTTATTTTTATTATTTATTGTTTGTGTTTTTGTTATGTTATTAACTTAATCTTTTATTTATTTTATTAATATTATTTTATATTTTCTATTTATTAATAATATGTTCCTATACATACACACGCGCACTCTCACACACGTGATTGTACATACACACGGACGCATACACACGCATGTACACTCATCTTCATTTATACAGGGGTGGGCGCGTGATTTGAGAATCTATTATATGGATTGTATGAAGCAGGGGGGGGGTCTTCGGGGTCAAAAATTATTTCGTTCTGTGGTGTATCTATATTCCTGGGAGTATAAAGGGGTTTCATGTATTTACCGTGATAGGAGGGTCACGTAGAGATTGGATATCTGTTGATAAATTTGTAAGCCGCAGTTGATGGGGTTAGTTCTAGTATGGATGATGTGATTATCTGTGGTGAAAGGGTAGGGTGTTTATTGATGAATGTTTTATCTGTGGTTAGGACTAGGTTGTATCAGGGTAGGCGGGGTTTATGTAGTCTCACTCATGGTGTGTTTAACATATATCTGGGGGGTAGTTTGTACGTAAATAGAAAGATAGTGGTTTAAGGGGGTCTTGGGGAGATTGGTTATTTTGTATGTTTTTAAGAAATACTTTACTCTCTTTTTAGAGGGGTATTTGGTTTAAAGGGAAGATTGGTGGGTTATGTAATATTGTTATCATACCATTGGACTAGCAGGAATTTTCTTTGCCTTAACCTCATATCTATTTATATAAAAAAAACATTGTGTGTGTATCGCAACATTACAGTGAAATCATCATCTTCAATCCGATGTCATTATCGATGTAAGAAATATTAAACCTATTTTAAAAGTCATTATTAAAAACTAAAAGTACGTAAAAATAACATTAAAAACAAATGTTCCGCCATTTTTAGCGTTACTTTTTCAACGGATCGAACAACGTTCTTTTACCAATTTAGACCATTTAACCACCAGTAAGACAAATAAATAAATAAACAAACAAACATATAAATATCAGGCAATATTGTTTGTTCATTCAAATCATTGCCCATATTTTACGTCCTTTAAACGTTTGTAATATTAGAACATTCTACATGCTTCTGTATCTATTTTAGACAATCGACACATTTTATATATATGCGAAGAGATACTGACGCCGAATTCATAAACACTATGAGTAGGTAAACACACAACATATTTTCGTTCGTTGAGTGGCCGTGGGAATGTTATGTTCACCTTGAGTTCAGGTTTATGCAATCTAGCAGAGTTCGAATCTCACGCAAGACAATTGTTTGTTTTTGCTATAGTGTTCTATTTCCTATTTACCCCTCCCCACGAAGCAAAGTTAGACACACAGTCGGTGTTAATGTGGGGAAAATCCAGTCCCCTAAAAAAATGCACTCTAGATTGAAACAAATATAAAAATTGCCTCAATCTAGAAGGATTTCTTCTTACTGACAGAGGACAGAGTAGATAAAGTGTAGCATCAGAACAGATACTATACTTTGCCTCTAGCCAAAAGGCCAATGAACATTGTGGTGTTTTCAAGTTATTGCCTAGCCGATGTGTATGATCATCATAACTCTGAATCCTATTTTTAAAATTATTTTATTGCGACTTAATTTGAGAACGTAGCATTTGAACTGACGTGCAGAAGAGAAACGTTCGAGAAACCCGGCGTTGACGGATGCTTCAGCTAGCTTCTATTATATATATATCTTACTTTAGTTCTATAATTTTACATCTTATGTTATCAATGAAATAGCATGAAATAAAACATGTCTTTTCTGTTTATTGATGTCCGACACAAAAGCAAATCCCACGGAATTAACATAAACAACTCGATTACATAATTACTACTACGCATACATTTATCGTAAGATTGTGTTTGATCTTGATATAGGGCTCTGTTTTGTAATTGCATCTAAGGACAGGAAGACATATCAACATGGACACAGATGCACCAGAAATCTAAATAAATACATGTGACATATTCGCCAATTTCCTGCACTAATGGTCAAGTCAAAACGTCCTATTTTAAGTAAATTCAACCTTACACAATAGATGCAACGTCTTTGTTTATATACTGCTTATGTAAATGGCAAAAATAACTATTTTGCATACTCGTTTTGTAAGAAAAAGACATTAGCCCGTCGGCGGCCACCGATTATTTCATGATTAAAAGCTACTCGAACATTACTTCAAAACCCGCCACTCATGATCGACATAAACATGTAATGTGTGCCTACATAAAGGAGTGCTTTCCATGTGTATGTAAATCTTCGAAGAAGACACTAAATTACACTATGTGTATTTCCCGTGTCGCACTTACTCCCAGCACCGAGTTGATCTATCGCGCGCATAATGACGGAGTTACTATATTTGGTAGTATCTCTCAGAACATTGGCCATGTATTGCTTGCTTATCCCTCTCCCAGCCTTCATGTCTATGGTGACTTTTATTTGTTATTGTTTTTAATTCAATTATTGTCTTCATTTTCACATAAAAATAGCTATCTTTTACAGTATTGGCACAATTTCCTGGACACATTAAGCATTTGTAGTCGAATGTTCTTTTCTATGGAAAGACCGACTTGATTTTTAATATGTTGCGAACTATTTTCAAATAACAAATTAAAAGGCAAATCGTCTCTTCTTTTTTTCTTTCTTTACGACTAAATTTAAAAGATAAATACATTTGTATTCCCTCTAAGAAATCAACTCGCCCTTAGCTTTCGCTCCGACCCAACTAGCCGAATACAATATAAATTATGGTAACTTTACTCTTTCTTTCTTTCTTTCTTTCTTTCTTTGTATCTCTTCAGTGAGACATGCTTTTTTAAATTCTATTTTTTAGTCATCTCCTCACTAAACTTTTTCTGTAAGAGCTGTGTCAGGTTTTTCTCAGTAAACAGTTCATTTAATTATGAATTTCGAAAAGTATAAGAGGGACACCGATTTTCAATTTATTACTGAGCGAGATGTTAAAACTTATTCAAAATAGAAATTAATGCCCTTTTTTTTCACGCGTGGGCGTATAAATACCGGGCATAGTACCCAGCAGCAGTGTTACTCCACTCAGCAAGATGGATCCGTGCATCTTGTTAAATAATCCATTAGATTATTTGGAGAAATAAGTGTTTCTTGGCCTTTTGGCCAAGATCAAAGTGCAGTATCTGTTCCGATGGATACTGCACCCCATAGACTGGTATTGTCTTGGCCTTCGGGGCTTGATTTACGCCGGTCTATGGGTCTGTCCTGTGCAGTTCTAGGAGGTCCACCCTCCCATGCTTCGCCTGTCCTCTTTGGGAAGGAGTAAGTTTACTGATTACTGCCTGAGGCGCCCCTACCAGGGAATGCCGACGGGGCTGCCTAGGCAATTTTTAATGACCGGAGTGCTCAACTTCTCGAGTGCTGGTTTTTCTAATCCCATTTTCCCGACCTTGTGTCACATCTTACCTTGTGGGAGGTAGATAAATAAAAATAAGTGTTTCTTGGCCTTTTGGCCAAGATCAAAATGCAGTATCTGTTCCGATGGATACGACATTGTCCTGTGCAGTTCTAGGAGGTCTACCCTCCCAGACATTGCCTTCTCACCCTTTGAGAAGGGGTTAGTTTATTGCTAATCGGCTGAGGCGCCCCTACCGGGGAATGCCGACGGGGCTGCCCAGGCATTTTTGTAGCCCAGAGTGCTCACCTTCTCGAGCGCTGGCTTTTCAAATCCCACTTTCCCGACCTTGTTTCACATCTTACCGCTGTGGGAGGTAGATGTGTAACCTATGCTCTACATTGTGCGTTTTCAATCATTCTGAAATCAGACATTGTTGAAGGAGTAAGTGTTGTGCGTGCTGTAGAAGCGCACAGCACTGATATCTAATTAGAACAGCCACACCGATGAAGACTTGATACACCTTCGACAGCCTTGTAACTTTCGCTTCTACTTCTCTGTTCCTTCGTTGTCACCTTCCAAGAGCGATGCTCTTTGAGTCAGTTGTTGGTTAGTGTAAGCCGTACCTAGACATGACTTAAGTAACTTGTTTTTTCTGTTATCTTTGTTGGATATCATTAATAAGGGTACTGGAATAAAACGTTTTATCTGATAGTCCAAGGACGCGAATTCTGGAGTTACTCACAAGTACTCGAACCTATAAGTCCGTGCAAAATACCGGAATTGTTGTATTGTCATTTGGTGAATCGAGTCGGGACTATGCAGTAGCTATCGGGGAGGCCTCTCGATGTCATATTAGTATGAACTGCTACGGTTTTTCTTTATTCAATCGCTTACAAAGAAATCTGCTTTCTTATTTACTACGTTTTCCTTCTCAATACGTCCACTAATCTCTTCAACAAATTTTACAAATTCTAACATGAAATATTCTGAATCAAAAGATAAGCTTAAACCCAATTTCCCAACTTCTTACGTGGGTCTCCAAAAGAAGGTATTTTTTCTAATATCAGGAATCTGCATTTAACCCTTCCAGAAGTTAAAATTAACTAACATCATGGAAAATCAGACCTATTCTTTCTGTGTGAAACTGGCATTAGCCCGTCAGCGGCCACCGATGTGTACATGATTAAAAGCTACTCGAACATGACATCAAAACCCACCACTCATGATCGACATGGACATGTAATGTGTGCCTACATAAAGGACGACTTTCCATGTGTAGGTAAATCTCCGGAGAAGACACTAAATTACACTATGTGTGTTTCCGTTTAGATTTACTCCCAGCACCGAATTGATCTATCGCGCGCATAATGACGGAGTTACTATATTTGGTAGTATCTCTCAGAACATTGACCATATCTTGTTTGCTTAACACTCTCCAAACCTTTATGTCGATGGTGACATTAATGTTTACAATGTTGAATGGCCAGTTCACTCTAAAATACCGATGCTGAAAGGATGTGTTGTCACGATTTCTCTCTTTCTTACTATTTAACACTCTTTCACGCGTACCTGATGCTGACGGGCATTTTTAAAGCCTTCTTGACCTTTTTCTGAGAACTTGTCCTGAACAGTGCTCATTCACTGTTTGGTGTCCGCTGGGATCTTTTGATCACTTAATTGTATCAATTGAGATTAACACAAAGTACAATAAGACATCTGATATATCTCTCCAATGTATCGATACCTGATGACCGACTGGGGCACCCTCATATCTTTTGTATTAAGAATTCATCTGCACTCCTCTTCTGAACAGAATGTGTCCAGTATCACATCTCATATAACTGATGGGTTAATCTTTAGTATTTAGAGCTTCATACTCTCCAAGAAATTCTGATCGAGCCCAAACAACCAGCCTTGATACACCCCTGAGAGTGCCGCTGTCATTGCACACAGATATCACTATTACTATTGTTTTCAAAGAAAAACATGCTCTGAAACCAAAGTCGCCTTTAAGATTGCTCGCGATTCCTGCAAAAGTGTTATAGTAAAGGCGAAATCGTCTAATGATCAATACGTTAAATCTAGATTGGCTGAGCAGAGGTTTGGTTCCCAATAACTTTTGCGAATAACAACCAGCGTGCTGAACAGATGTATGTGATTTCTTCAGTATCTGATAGAACCAAACTTTGCATCAAATTTCACTTTTTGCGATCAGGGCTGCATACCGCTTCACTTTTTCACTAGGACGTCCATATATCTGTCCAGGATGTTACCAACCTTATCAAGAACCTAGATACCAACAAGGTTACTGGCCCAGAAAACATTTCAATCATAGTGCTAAAGAAGCTGGAACCAGAACTAGCTTCTAGTTGTGCCAAGTTGTTCAATCGTTGTTTACAGGGGGAATGCCTTCCTACCACCTATGCAAACTTCGTCAGTCTGTCAGAAATTCCAACACACTGGATCTTTTTACTTTTATTTCAGTTTTTTATTTAATTCTAAATATTATTTTGAAAGTTGTACCATGTTGATTCATAATTATAATGAAGCATTTGAACAGCAGATTGATGAAGACAACGAGATCAATGAGTCAAACGAGCTGGAACAAAGGAAGCAGGGAATAAATCAGACAATTCTGAAAAACACATGCAATAATAGTACATGAAAGAGACTAAGATTAGCAACATTAAGTCTGTGAGAGAGAGGGGGCAAAGAAGAAGAAAGAGTGGGGCCAACCAAATTACAGATACGCTTCTGAACCTTATCAAGAATCCTCATGTGAGTCACAAGTAAGTTGTGCAAATCTGTGATAAATCAAGAAGTTGTCAACTACCTCAGCAGACACAGCATACTTAGTGACAATCAATATGGATTTCGTCCTGCAGGATAAACTACCGATGTGCTGACTGTAATATAACACAGAATCAGTAGGTCGATTGACGGACGCTTCGTCTCTAGAGCAATAGCTCTTGATATATCACCATTGAATGTTTGCTTCACAAGCTAGCTAGCTATGAAATATCCGGAAATATTTTTCAACCACCATATCCTTTTTCTCTTATATGTTTATGAAAGTATTCATTGATGGGAAAACGTTTTGTACCTGTATAAGTGTCAAATACGTTTTAAGATGGAGCACCGTTTTCATGTGTTGACAGAGTACAAAACCAACTTTGAAATCTGGTGGGCGACGTGCTCTTCTCTTGCCTAATATCTCTTTCTCACAGAAGATACGTTGCTAATCCTTCTCTACTCTATCGTTATTTTCATGACAGGTGCTCGGCTTAGCTCAATTTATAGTCCCTCCCTGTAAAACATTTACGACAAAAACTCGTCTTGCTACAACCAACGTCAATTTTTTTCTTTCTCCTTCTGTGTACTAAAAGCAAATGGAACTTCAATGAGCAAAGTTTCTTTTCTAAGAACAAACTGTCTGTGGAACACAATACCATGGAGCTGCCTCCCAGCTGACTATAGCATGGTCGTTTTCCAGTCTAATCTTAACAAATTATTGTTAAGCCGTCCTCTTAAATAATTTAATTTCAGACCAGTCTCAACCATTGTTACCGTTGTTGTTTCACTGTTCTCCTGACAAACTCTTAAACCCTCATCCTTGAGTGGCCTATGAGCCTTTATATGCAGTGGTCGTTAGTACATGAACATATTACTAAAACGTTAATGTTTAGGTATCTATAGAAAGAAAAGGTGTTGTTTCGAGGTTCACAACAATGTTATAAATTACATGTTTATTAAATCCGTTTACTTATAAAGCATCGACGAGTTAAAATGGAATTAGATTAAATTCATTTAAAATAATAAACATTTCAAATGAAATCAGATTTAAAACCAGATGAGCGATGCAATATTTTTATAAATGAAACATTTACTTTTTGATCATATCTTTTGATATACACATGAATTCTTCAGAAAAATATTACTGTAACAACTGATGAAGACATGTGTATGTCGAAATATTTGATGAAAAAATATTTCATTTATTACAAATCTTACATCGCTTAACTGGTTTTTAATCTGATTTCATTTGAAATGTTTATTATTTTTTTTATTAATGCTGAAAGTATTTCAAGTAGCTAAATTTGCGAAACGATAGCGAGCCGGCGAAGCCAGCTAGTATAAGATAGATGAACAAAAACAAAGGAAAACAAGTGATTATGTATAACTGCCCAGAACAAACGCATGGTAATATAAAAAGAAAAAGAGAAAACGGTAATGCTAAACTGGAGCAAAACCTAGAGAATAGGAAGTGTAAACTCTGTTAACAAAGTGAGTTGAGATCAATCACATTGTACGTGGGTGTAGCTGACCGGTAAAGAGAGACCCACTTCACATCTTAACACGATTACGTACGAAAGGTGACCTATCAATTTTGTTTCGAAAGACAATGGATACCCACTGAGCGTGTGCCGACATTCTGATAAGTTCATAGCGAGGCAATGCTTATTTATACAGCGCTGCTTAAATCAAGAGGCAAAAAGAAATCTTAGCTGTGCAGAATGAATTTTTAAAAAAATTCATTCACTCTGAGGAAAGGCATATTGCCAGAGACGTAAGGGGCTACTGTGACTAGAGTGGGGTTAAAAGGGAGCACTCTGAGTGAAAAGTTGTGCAGAAACATATTTTTTAACATTACATTTAAATGTCTGCATATTGGTACAGTCGGGGAAATAGCGAGCAGATAGGAGATTCACAAGGCATGAGGTCAGAGGAAAGAAGTTATCAGAGTAGACAGTTTTCTGGCATCTGGGGTATTCCACAGTGAAAGGGTTGGTTTTAGCTGCTAGTCGGGTTTGTCGGGGGTACTGACGTTGAGGGGTTACAAATGCAGTAAGTTTATCGGAGTACATTTCGTGAAAAAGACGAAGATTTCCTTCCTGACTTGTTGCTCTACCACAACTTGGAGGTCTAGTCTACCCTGCTATTTAAACTATATCTAGAGAGATTAGTGATGTATTCATACTGTTCCAATGTGCTTTATAGCCACATCCAATTTAAAACTAATAGCACATTTTATTTCTAAATAGTAACCCACCTAACTACTACTACTACTACTAATACTACTACTACTACTACAACTAATAATAATAATCATAATAATATATTACTAATAGATATTTTGTATCTGTCTGTCTGAAGTCGAAACTATACTATTAATTCAATTAATAATGCTCAATTAAATTTACTATAATACTTTATCAAACTAACGCACTATCAATTCAGGAGTGGACAGTGTATAGCCTGTTCTATTATCATGATATCCTCCCACAGGCATTACCTACACCTTTGGGTAATAGTGTAGTATATGTGATTCGTCGTGATACCATCCTCCCAGGCTAGTAATAACATACGTTCAGAGGAACATATATATGCTGCTACTGATGTTAATGATGATTATGATGACAACGACAACAATAACAACAGCAACAACAACAATAATGATAATGATAATAATAATAATAATAATAATAATAATAATTTAAAAAAGATAAACAATTTGGAAAATAAAACTAATAACATACCCTGTGACAGTAGATACAGCCCAACTCTAAGAAAAGAAAAGAAGCCTTGATAATAATAAACAAGAAGGAAAAATATGTCAAATCGTAGATTTCGCCGTCCCAACATGTCAAATGGTGAAGATTAAGAAGGCAGAAACACTAAGCAAATACGTGGAACTAGCCAGAAAGATGATTGGGCAATCTCATAAACTCACTGTAATACCAATAATTGTAGAAACACACGACACTGTTCTGAAAATTCTTGATAAAGAATTGGAGGAATTTGAATTGAAGGAGACACTGACACCAACGATTAAAACATGCGAAATATTAATGAAAATCCTCGAGTGCAGAAACCAATCCAGATAATAAACAGACGCTACGGGTTAGTTGAAATAGAAAAAAGGATTTGGTACCACACAAAATCATTGTGTCAATGGGGGTGGAAAAGTCGAGAATAGAAAGCACGATCCAGACCTCCACTAAAAGGATGCGGAGATTACTAGAACCTTCGAGAGCCTCAGTGCCACCAATTTACAACGAAAAATCAATGGTAAATGGATTTTGCGATAATGGTTTAAAGGCGGAGATTATTAAACATTTTGGGAGACTTGTTATCACTCAGACCCAAGGGAATAGGACCTGTTATTTCAACTGAGAAATCACTGATAATGGCCGGTCTTCAAAGTCTCTCCGCGTAAATAATAACAAGACACCAACAAGAATAACAAGTGATTTCTTTTATTAATGGATCACCGCTTATTAAATAGATCGTCTTTTGGATGATGATCGGCACCACGCAAGGATTGGAAACAATGGGTGAAATAGACAGAAGAATACTAAGTATGGATTGATTATCAAGTATTTGTTTACATTAGACTTGAAGACGACCAAACAGCTTCGTGGTATTTCATTCAACATAAGATGTTTTAAAAAATAAAGCTTGTTCATGGAAGTTCCGTTCCCTTTTTAGTACAGAGAGAGAGAGAGAGAGAGAGAGATGGGGGGGGGAGAAGGAAATGTCTTTACTGTGTCTGTGACTAGGCGAGTTCTTGCTGTGAATGTTTTACGGGGAACCAAGGATTGGAGATCAGTCGAACACCTCCCATGACAGAAGATAAAGGCTAGCAATGTTTCCTCTGCGTAAAAGAGGCCGTCTGGAATAAAGGGTATCATCCCCAACTAGATTGTACGCCAGTTAGAGACGGACCCTTTTATGGCGGCGGTAACGTAAGTCAGATCTATTTCCAACACTCGATCTGAATTCTGGTTCATCACATCCACCACGCACTGCTAGGAAAATGATACCTGAAAAAAAATCACAAATGACATACGCATAAAACATGGCAGAAAACATTGCTTCCAGCGAAAGTCGCCTATATATGACGGAGTTAAACACGAAGAAAACTCTACAGGAAATTGAAGAAGGAACAGAAATTATAGAAGTAACACTCAAGGAGACATTAAGAAAAATGGCAAACTGTCTACACCTGGCAACGACGAAATGCATGATACTGTTTTAAGAAATGAACTACCTTATCTGAAAGCCTAGCACAAAACCCACGAAGATTCATATGGTAAATCGCCATATCAGTGTAGATGACTAAAAGGAGCGATCGATTAATTTTAAAAATCACAGAGAAAAGAACTATTCAAAGCAAGTACAGACTGATTACATGCATACGAACCGTATAGAAAATCTAAACGGCAGAAATAAGCGGAGAAATACATCGCTCTTTAATAACCGCAGACTACTCCCTGTGAAGCCAAACGGACAGAATGTGGAGAGCAACATACAATGAAATCAAAGTGACTAGCGACCGTTATCGAAAGTATTGAAAATCTGGGATGACTCGTTATCATTCTTACATCAGGAAACACCATTTTTATTTCAAATGGGAAATATGTGATAATGATATGTGTGAGAACTCCTACTCTCTTACTAAATAATTGGAAGAAGAAGAAAGAGAAGAAAAAGGAGTGCTTGACTTCTGGGGATACTTGTTGTTATACTGACTTCAGATAACACTACTTGTCATTACCAGTGAGCGATCAATAGTAATGAGACGTATGATAACTCCTAGAGAATAAATAATAATGCCGTGCTAGAAATAAAACATGGGAATGATCTGCTATACAATAACCAAAAATATTGGAGGAAGTAAGAACTAGAAAGACAACATAGCTATAGCATGGATTGATTACAAGAAAGCATACGACGAAATTGTCAAAGTATGGATAACTGAATGCCTAAAATGTAATAAATAGTTGATAAAATGTTCAACTTTATGGAAAAGGCAAAAGAAACATTGATACTGGAACTGACACATGGAGGATAGCACCTCCTCCTTGGAACTTTCTTATGTAGTAATACTTTTCTCCAACAACATCGCTTTCAATATCGATCTCGGGTAGAATGTGCTCTCAATTGGAACTTAGTTACGTGGTATAATTTCTCCAATAATACCGTTTTTAATACTAATCTTTATCGCTAAATTATCGTAGCTCTCTGAGTTTTTAAACGCATTCTGACATATTTTATTAAGCTCGTAATTTATGGATGGTAAAACACGCGGTTGCTATAAATAAATACTCTCGCTCCAGCGTGCAACTGGTTTTTTCACATAAAGGTTCAAAACGGCCGTAGGCGACGGCCAATTTTATGGCGGCGATAAAGTAAGTCTATTTTCAACACTCGATCGAGGTTCTAGTTAATCACGTCCGTCGCACATTGATAGAAAAATGATACCTTAAAAACGAAATAGATTTATTACTGACAGTCGCACAACACAACCTGATTAGAACAAACATTACAAAAACCAACATAGACAGCAAAACAAATGTAAAATTCCTGCCCAGATATACGAAACGGAAAACAACATCATTAGTGAATGCAGTAAGTTACTTCCATCGTAATAAAATATAGACCTGACTGAATTTTTACTGGAAACTGCAAAGCACTACATTTTGCACGTGTGGACAAAGTATACAGGGGCAAAATGGAGTAAGTATTAAAAAAAGATAGGCACAACATCAAAAACGACGTGGGAAAACAATCATCTAAACTCCCACAAGCAAGAAGATTGTACATGTTAATAATAAACAAGAAGAAAAATCTTGCCAAATAGTAGAGTCGTCCTTGCTTGCAAATCACAGAGTGTGTTTTTAGTATATAAAACTCCTTACTTCCAAAATGAACTTACTCAAAAGCACTGTATATAATGTGTATAGTGTTTTCAGAAATTAAAAATATGGTTGATTTCTAACATTGGATTTCGAATGTATTTATTAATAGTTAAACGACGAACGACTATACAACAGATAGACGACGAGGAATTTTGATATAAACAAATCTACGAACACAGATGAAAAATAATTCATTGAAAAATGAGAGAACTTTAAATGTTTAATGTGGAATTTTTAAACAAACAAGAAAATACGAATATCATAGTTAAGACATCAACCTTTAGCTTCCGAAACTATTCTTTAACACCATCAAATAGAGCTGCTCCGTTTCGTTTGAGAGTCTGTCATAGTCATTAGGCGAGAAGGCGTTTTCGGTGTTTCATAAAATCGTAATAAATTTTCCTCTAATAAATCATATTTTTGTAGATGATTCAACATTTTGTTGAGGTGGCGGCGTAAAAGAAAACATCAATAATATTAAATGCAAATGAAAATTCCCTCAATTCTTCGGATGTCAGAGGTGCCGTAAGACGACCGGAAGTACACTGGTTTTTCACCATCTAACGATAGCGTTTCAGGAACGTTACTCTTGAGATTTATACTTTTGACAGACTTGTCATTCCATTTGTAACAATCAGTCAGTTCCTTTGCTATTTCATTTTAGTATTACCGAAATCCTCTCAGGCTGCCGTTCTTTTATTATATTTTTGTGATACAATAAAATAGTATAAAATATACGAGAGTACACTCTCCGCCAACAATGACGGGAAAACTCATGCTTCGCCAGTGTTTCCACTAATATTCATATTCATAAAAAAGTAACCTACCAATCTGTGAAGTTAAAAAGAAGAAATAAAAAATAACGAACACATCACAACTGAAAACATTTTTAAAAACGTAAAAAGAAAGAAAAATCGTATCAATCCGTATTGAAAGGAGAAATAGAGTAAATAAGAAGAAAATACGTCTCATTCTGGAAATAGAGTAAATGATTTCTTTTCGAATTCATTTCAGACGGCATTAGGAGTCTAACTTCCTATTTACTTTATCCCTTTTATAAACACTTGAACTAGATTTGTCCGACAGTTTTTTTACCCGCTGACTTTTGCGTGAGGGAATGGATATTTATATAGATACAGATGAATACACATTCACCTTTATTATATTGTGGAGTATGTAATGTTATGCATTAGCGGAAACTCTTAAATGTAGATGTGCTAATTGGCGTCGTTTGCTCTAAGCTATCTAACTGTCAATAACAGCTAGTTTAGTCTAAATTAGAGAACGGATGTTTGTGATGTGCTTACCCTGAGGTAACAAATACTAGTTCGGTCTTCCATCTCAATTTTATTGCTTACGTCTGTAACAAACAGGATTCAGATTAGTAGCATTCGTTCAGGTATTAATTATTTTTTTCTTAATTTTTGAGATGAGGATTACTAATTTTTATTAGTTGGAGTATTCGGACTACTGTTCTTACCTTGGATGATATTCTCACAACGTTTCGGTCGATGTCACCTCTGACCTTCTTTAGGTGTATCTTGCCGAACTCGTGAATCTTTGTGTCAAACTTGGGAATTTGTACGGAATTTCGAACGAAACAATTTATTTAATCCACGGGGGTAGCTGGCTCTCGTCTCGTCAACCGTGACCGGGTAGACGTTACAAGTAATTCGTAATTGTATTCTTAGTATCGCCTGCACTGAGGATTGAACGTTCAACCTTCAACCTCCAGACGAGTGTCACTTAGAACTGAGTATCATTTAGCACGTTTATCTGTTACGCCACAAGTTCACAAGGACCTAGGGCGTAACAACCTGTGAGGAAACGTTGGGAGAATGACATGCAAGATCAGAAATGTCGTCCGAATGATCCAAATAATATAAATTAATTGTTTATCTCATGTTTAGCTCAGCTTTAGATAGTAAATAAACGTCCAGGCTACATTGCGAAGGTTTAATATAAAGACATCTATGAATATACTAGAAGGATGTGATCCTCGCGTTAGATTGCTTACCCCAGGAAAAAGTGAGTTCACAAAGCCAGTTAAATATAAAAATAAAAAGTCGAAATAAAAAATAGTCTTTTTCTGCTTGCCATATCAGTCTGCCCCTCCTTTACTGTCTTTCTCTCTAAGACTATGGGTTATATATTATAGCTACATCCGGTAATATAATCTTTTGTTTTTAATGGCAATTCTAATCTATGTCTGCTTTCCTTTCTTTGTTACATTCGACTGTTAAAAGAGAGAGAGAGAGAAGGAGAGAGAGAGACAGACGGATAGACAGACAGACAGACATACATACAGACAGACAGACAGACAGACAGACAGACAGACAGACAGAGACAGAGTTGGAGAGAGACGGATGTGAAGGTGATAGATACAGAATAAAATAGAAGTGGGGGTTAACAAATTATGGTGAGAAATTATAGATAGACATTTAATAAAAGTTTGGTCACTTGGTGTATAATTGCAAATTGCAAATTGCAACAAAAAAGAACAATTATAATGGAGGGTTTTTTTCAAACATAACTCAATCCCAAAACAGTATGTTTAAAATTTTTTTAAAAACATAGTTCACCCCAAACAAGGCAGGCCGCCACTGTAGACGTAAGGGGCTACTGAGAAAAAAGAAAATGGGAGAAGGTTGTGTGGCGGGGTCAACCTAAATTGAGATATGTATGTCAGTACTGTCGGCGAAACAGGGGGCAGGGAGGGAGTGCCAGAAGCCAGCATTTTGTGTCATTAAAGTATATAGGAAATAAAGACCTAGGGAAACAAACGGTGATTAACACAGCTTTAGTATAATATTGGATGTCGATTTTTAGTTTACGTCATCACGTTTATAAGCGTTGACTGTAACAATTGATGGAATACCGTACACCAAGGTATTTTCCCGTTATTTTACTTTCTTTAGTTCGCATATTATTGCAAGAACTCGCTGTATCTTGTTTCCGGTTCTATCGGCCATTCATATTAAAGCCGAACTATTATTATTATTATTATTATTATTATTATTATTATTATTATTATTATTATTATTATTATTATCATTGTATTTTTTCTCTGTCTCCATCCTGTTTGTCCACCAACATAAAAGCAATCTTTTTATTTTTGTTATTTTTGTTATCCTCAACTGCCAACAGGTTCTTTCATTTCTTTCTTTATTTTGTCGTTCATTACATCACCGAATCCAATACATCCCCCCTCCCTTAAGCCAGGTTGCTAAGCAACGGCCAGCAATACAAGATGGCGTTCTGTATTAAATATCAAGTAAAACTGACCATGGCCTCATTTCATTTTTCTTTTCTTTCTTTTTCTGTTCTGTCTCCTTGCTATTAATTATTCCCTTTCCTTTAGTTTCACGTATTGTCATCTCCTTCTTTCTTTCTTCTCGATTTTTTTTTTTGACATCAAATATTCTCTCAGGCTCCCTCACTATTTTATGTCAATTGTTTAGGTTTTCTTTCCGCTTAAGAAACGTTTCTAAAAAATAGCACTGTTTTTATTATCTTTATTAATTACTAACAAAACAATATTTTTCTTTGTTTCCTCATATTTTTTCTTTGTTTCCTCATATTTATATTTATTATCACATTTGTTCTGACTTACATACATTCACCCACAATAATGAATATTCTATGTCAACATAGTCTTCGTTTCATTTCTTTTATACCCATTCTTTATTAACCTTATCAACCTGTCGCCTCATCCATGACTTATATATTACGCGCCATTATTTTACTCCCACGTATTCGTGTTATTTCTGTCTTTCTTTCTTTCATTCTAAAGAAGTACATCTAGCTTAATGGTTATAGGCTTGGCCAAAAGGCTGACCTGCCGTAAAACGTATGAACCTAACATCTATCTTCTTAAAAGTGTGTTTCCTTTACTTTGTATTATTCACTAGTGTACACCCTCTACAAAAAATGACGGAGACAATTATGCTTTGCCAGTTTTCTTTAGGTCATCAGAAAGGATAATAATAATTTATATGAAAAATTAAAATGCTGACGTTATTTTATGATTTTATTTTAATATCAGTATATTAAAATAAAATCATGAAATTACGTCAGCATTTTAATTTTTCATATAAATTATTATCATTTCTTATAACCTAAAGAAAGTAAAACACCCACTATTGACTTTTTATTTAGAGTAGATAAGTTTTTTTCGGAATTCATTTGCGACGAAGAAGGTTTCCTGACTTTCTATTTGCTTTCCAATATAGGTCTTCTTAATGTTTTCTTTTTAATTTCAATAGAATAGGGCTGAACTATCGCGTGTTTAAATAACAACACGAGTCATTTCTGATAATCTAAACAAAACACAACCATCATGATTCCTTTTTAAATTCTTTTTATTTACTTTTCTTCGTTTGTTTATTGTGGGGTAAGCATAGAGAGGGGAATTGGCGGTCGTCTAGATATAAAAAATATGACGCCGCATGTCATAAAACGTAAAAGGTGTAAGCGAAAGTAAAATTGAAAGATAACAAATGTCACCTACATTAATATAATAAGGAACAAAGAAAACGTCTCAATCTCAGAAGTTTAAAAAGAAAACTGAAAAGAAAAAAACAAAACAAATAAGTCAGTATAGAAAAAAGAAATGAAAAAAAAAAGAAAACACATTGTGGGAATAGATTTGCTTTTTCTCTTCTCTTATTCGTCGGGCAGATCTTGTGCGACGGGACGGATAGTACATGTATTGTATTAGTTTCTGTAGATGTAAATCTGTTGAAAATCAAGTGTTTATAAAAAGTGCTCAATAACAAGTAAGGCTGTTCTTAAAACTATTTTTTTATTTATACAAACATTATTGGTCACATATGTGTATACATATTTCGGTTGTACTCTTTAATGAGAGTCAGCCTCTTCAGACCAAAGAAGACAGAGAAGTGATATATATATATATATATATATATATATATATATATATATATATATATATATATATATATATATATATACATTACTCTTTATTAGATTCGAGGATGACTACTATACTCCAAACTTTTCCTTTAAAAATAAGTCATACTAGTTGAACGCCTGTTTACATAGGATTAGAGTCCCTGATCATAATCTTCAAACATTACACCTGAACATCTATTTATATTGCTAAACGAAAATTATTATTATTATTATTATTATTATTATTATTATTATTATTATTATCATTTACTCACTAGAGGCTTTCACTCAAGTCATTTCCAGTGATCGCACAGTAGCAACAACATGTGTGTTCTCTGAATTTCTCGTTGATTCTGATTATTTCTAGTCTTATTTCCAGTTTTTTTTAAAAACTGTACCTGTGTTTTACTATTATTGCTACAGTGATATTCCCCAGGTTTCATCATTCGCTCGGCGCTCTAGCGAGCTTCATGCATGTGATTAGTTTCTTAGCATGTAAACTGCTGTAATTGTTAATTCTTCAATTTAGAATGTGTTCCCATTCCTTCTTGAATGTTATTTCGTCCAGTTTTCTCGCTTGAAAAGGTATGGCCGTTCGTATTTCCATGCTCCAAATAATTTAATGTCTTTATTTTTTTAAATACAAGTCTGATCTATCAGTTTTCTGGATGTAAAAATTGCATTCATCTGAATTCAGTGAACATTCGCAGTGAAGTACTTTCCCAATCTAGTCATGTCGTATGAAGTTCATGTCTTTTTTTTTGTATTCTATTTGAGCTAGTTTGCTGGATTTTATTGTGTATATAGTTTATTGTATTGTCTCTTTGTGCACAAAGTCTACGCTCACTGTTTCCCTGAGCTTGTCTATTTTGGTTTATCGTAATTCGTTCTGATCGCGTTGTTTTGTGCAACTGCAAATAGCGATTAGTTTCTCTGTTCAAGTGTCCCTTTACTAGTCATATCCATATGGCATAGGGTCTCATTTCTTTGACCAGTCTTAGAACTTGTCCATGTAGATGCTTCTCTTCCCATTTTGATTTTCTCACATTTTTGCTTCCTGTTTCGTTGCTTTTCGTATTGTAAAATCTGGTGGTGCGTTTGTCAGTACTAATCAGCTTTTCTCTATTGTGTGTTATGCATGTTAAAAGTTCTTTAATTCTACCATTCAAACAGTTTTTATAATAAAAAAAAGTGGTTGTTATTATTACTATCATTATTATAAGTCATCGTCAATGATTGCTCACCAACAACAACCGGTTGTGTTCCCTTGACTCTGAGTGAAAACAAGCCTCCCCAGATGTTCGATACTTTCCACCTTTTTTCGATCACCACCGCAAATAACCTGAACAGCTGTTTACAATTGATTTATCGCTGTTACAACGTATTAATCTTCTCTGAGATTTTGGTCGTAATAAGCTTTCCGAAGGTTCCATAACTCTCCGCACTCTTCAAGTGGAGATCTGGTTTGTGCTGTCCCTCCTCGGTCTTCTTGTATTTGTTTCGCAACTACGCAACTACGGCAGTTGATTAACACAACGAACGTCGGACGTCTAATCTCACTGATGCAGTTGATACACACTCACTTGATCTTCCGAACATACTCCTTTTATTGTCCAAGTGTTCATCATCAGCCAATCGGTGGTCAGAAAAACAGTCACGTGAGGCCTGACGTCATCGCTCAATAATAGTACAAAAAACCACAGCCGCCATTAATCTAATTTCCGCCCTCCCCGCGATCATCCCAGCAGGTAAGACAACACGCGCAGACACGTGGTCGCTTTTTTCCTTCATTCTGTTCGACTTTACACTCCCCTCTGGTCTCAAGATCACACATGCGGCATGGCGGCCGCGGTCGTTTGTTACGGGCACTCCTACGGAGGGGGATTAGCTGGACTTCTTCATCTTCATCAGAGCTCTCAGGAGGGGTAACAGATCTGTCGCCATCAACGTTGCCAGCAGTCCTTCCATCAAGCTGGGCTCCATCGTCATTGGGGCTTTCAGAAGTGGCGCTGGAACTATCGCCATCTGTGCTGAGGTTCTCAGCCATGTCATCACGGCAATGGGGCATAGGTCGGATCCACATTTCATCATTGGATGATTCATCACTTTCGCTGTTCGATATTTGGTTTGTATCAAGGGCGGGCCGGACATCCTTCACATGCCGTGGAGTACCATCAACCAGCACAGCCTGCTCACTAATTATGCCGGTGATCCGTCCTCTTCCGAAACTGGTCGTACATCGGTTACTGGGAGGCCTTACCCAGACGGTGTCCCCCAACTTGTACCGTCCCTGCGTCCTCTTCTGATTAGGCAGGCAGGCGTCAATGCCCTTAACACGCACTCGATAGCAATGTATCGCATTAGCAGGTGCACTTTCAGCAGTCGCGTCATCCTTTGGTGTCGTATTGTATCTATATACTGCCTCTGCAATCGTACATTGCTTCCTTGCTGCTATCCTCTTCACACTTCGGTGGCACCGCTCCGCTATACCGTTGCCACTCGGTACATATGCACACCTGTGTCTAAGCCGGATCCCCCACTCGTCTACGAAACGCCTGAATTCTCCGCCGCAAAAGGCTGTGTCGTTGTCAGTGAGAATCTCTTCAGGTGGCCCCCGTTCGTAAAATATGGACTCTAATTGACGAATGACACTAGCCGAGTCCTGTCTTGTTAATAATCGCCAGATCGCAAACCTCGTTGGTCCGCAATCGATCAGTGTGAGGAAGTGCTGACCACCATAATGGGTTATGTCCATGCCCAGTCGGCTCCAATTCTCGTCGACTTCCAGCCGACCTTTCTGCCATTTGGTGGGAGCAGGGTCGATTGACTGGCATATTTGGCATTCCTTGACCACTGCTTCTACTTTGCTTTTGGACACTGACGGGTTGGTTAAGCGTACAAAATAATACGTCCGTCTCACTCCGGGGTGTCCACTGTCATGGTGTACCTTCTTGATTTTATCCGTCTCCTCAACAGAGGCAGCACATAAAGACCCTGGTTCGGCTTCTTTCTTCATTGCGTCGAACCATCTCTGGGGCACACGGGTAAGTCTATCGGCAAGATTGCAGGTTGAAGTGACAAGCACCGCATTCACCGATAGGTCGTACTCTTCCACCAACTTCCTTATTGTCTCCAACCGTCGTCTGATTAGCATTTCGGTAGCCGCCTTGGTGCGCACTCTCGCTTTGCCTGTTAGTGTGTCAAGTATCCAGTGGTATACGCACAGCGAATCTGTGTGTATGCATAATTCTTTGACTTTCCACTGGAGTGCCAAGTTTATTCCTTTTGTTACCGCATCCAACTCCGCCAGGTTGATGTGAGCAGCATCATCCATTGGTCGCAACCAGCAGGCGTCCTCAATCACGGACCCGTTCATCTCCAATAGCGCCCCGATCGCGAGGGAGCTCGCATCCACCCACACATTTAGCCTGTCTCCCTGGACGCACCAATCTCCTTTAGCGGGGTCCTCCTGCTCGACTCTTGTGATGGTCTCCTTCACCATGCGCAGCAACAAATTGTCCACCGTCTCGTCATCCCAACATTTGGTAACTGCACTTGCCCTCCTCTTCATGATGGCTGTCGCGGCCCGAGTCCATCCACCTACTGGTAGGTGTCCCACCAGTTTTCCACACAGGGAAAATATAGCCCGCCTCGTAAGGACATGGGGCACTTCAGGAAGTGCAGTTCCGCGCCTCCACTTCAAGGTCCCTCGCTCCTGTTGAACGCTCAACCCTAAGACACGAGCGCCATCCTCCAAGCGTTCTGGATCCTTACACATCAGTCCAAGTTCGGCTAGCTTGGCCCTCACACGTGATGACGGCACAATGTCTTCATCCACGTATATGTCGTCAAGGTATGCTGATGTCCCTTCTTTTACGGTCTTATCCTGTGACAATGCAGCATTGACAATCGTCTTCATTATTTGGGGCGCAACGTTCAGCCCAAAGCCCAGTCTTGTGAGACAATACCTTCTACCGGCAAACACTACCGTCTGAAACGGCCACATTGTCTCGTTAACTCGGACCTGCAGATATGCCCTTCTCAGATCCAACAGGGACACATTAGAACCCAGCTGGCGCCACTCTCGTAGTTTGCTAGCACATACGTCAGCATCAGCTGTAAACGCATCGACATGCGAGTTCAGTTCTCGGTAATCCATTACCGGCCTGACTTTGGCTTTGTTGTGCTGATTGACCGCCATTAATGGGATCAGACCCTTAGGAGGTCCAAGTTTTTTGTATGGGTAGGGAATCAGCCAGCCATCCTCGATCCATTTGCGAAGTTCCTCTTCGTACGCGGGCCTCATGTGGTCGGGCACATGGTATTCAGTTATTCCATTCTGCAGTTTGGCTGGTTCACTGTTTTTCGACCACTTCCATGAGGCAGTCCAAACCCTCTTTTGCTTGTCAAATTCGACGCTGAAGTCTGGTTGGTCGATCCTTAGCGCAGCACACACTGGGGCTTTCTCCTGAAAATGTACCGCCCCTGTCACCGTTATATGGACACCACCAAGGGCTCTGATGGCATCATATCCTAGGAGCAGGTCAAAACTCAGGGGTTTTTCGAGCACTACCAGCGCCTCTAGGTTAGCGGAGCTTCCATTTTTCGTCCGTATAGTTACATTGCCCACGCCGCAACATGTGCGCGTCTCTCCACTGATGGTAGTCACTCTGACGTTCTTCTTTCTCCAAATGTGGCAGAGATCTGCACATACGATAGTGCGGGAGCACCCGGAATCGAGGAGTGCTGAGCACAGTGTTTCGTTGATATATATCGGGATGATCGGCAGCGTCTCATTTAATTTCTGCGTGGGGAAGAGGTCGACGCTGACACCTTGTCCCCGGTTCCGTTTCCCGGACAGTCTTGAGCTATATGGCCAGCTTCCTTACACCGGTAGCAGCGAACAACCATTGCTTGTTGCCGGCAGTTCCTTGCGATGTGGCCCTGTCCATTGCATCTGTAGCATACGATTCCACCACGTGGACCGGGTCCTTGATACGGTTTCTTATTATTCGGTGTGGACTGAGCAGCAATTACTGGTTCCCTCATTTCGGAGTAATTCTTCATTACAGTCCTGGCCCGATCTACTAGGTCTAATGACCTAGTAGATCGGGCCAGCGAATCTGCACTTGAGCTAGCTCGTAGTAGTTGCTTCGCTCCTGTCGGGAGTCCCGCTAGGAATTTGCATGCTAAGGCCCGCTCAGGCAGTCCACCAAACAACACTGTCAACTTCGTCAGCTCTGCCAAGTACACGTCGACCGTTTCGCCCGGACGTAAGGTCCTTGCCTCAAGTTGCTCCCAAGCAGTGGTGGGGTCAATCGCAAACGCCTTGAACAGTGCCGCCTTGATTTTCTCGTAGTCCTGTTTGCCCTCATGGCTGAGCTGTTGATACACCGCAAAGGCGCCGCCGGACAAGCGCAGAGGAACAACATGTTCGAGGTTTTTTACGCCAGACAAAAGGCAATGTAATTCCACCTTTTCCACCCAGTCAATTACCGGGTTCGATCCATCAAACTCTGGTATTAATTTGAGGTCAATTTTTTCCCCCATTTCGCCGAAATAGCTTGTATTTGTTTCGCAACTACGCAACTACGGCAGTTGATTAACACAACGAACGTCGGACGTCTAATCTCACTGATGCAGTTGATACACACTCACTTGATCTTCCGAACATACTCCTTTTATTGTCCAAGTGTTCATCATCAGCCAATCGGTGGTCAGAAAAACAGTCACGTGAGGCCTGACGTCATCGCTCAATAATAGTACAAAAAACCACAGCCGCCATTAATCTAATTTCCGCCCTCCCCGCGATCATCCCAGCAGGTAAGACAACACGCGCAGACACGTGGTCGCTTTTTTCCTTCATTCTGTTCGACTTTACACTTCTCATACTCCTTAACCCTCAACAAATATTTTGTGTGGTGTCAGCCTTGGCCGGCGCCATTTTTTTTTTTGGGGGGGGCAGCTTATAATGTTTCTTGCAATTTCTATACATTGGTTCATTTTTGTTTGGTGTCAGCTAAGGCTGGTGTAATTTATTTGGGCGGTATCATATATAGTGAAGTGTCTTGCAGTTTCTCTTCATTATTTCGTTATGTGGTGTTATTCCTGTGGTTTTGTTTTCTACTGTTGTAAATTCCATGCGAGTAGTTACCATTTATAGCTGATGTAGGTTGGTTTCAGCATTCGAGGATTTTCTTAAGATTGAAGCTGTTTTGATCATTGCCTTCCTCTGCATAGTCTAAGTGATCTTTTTGATTGCAATTTATCTCAACCTCTTCTCCAAGTTTTTAGGGCTGTTTCTAATGCTCATACAATTATTGGTATTATGCTGATTTTATTCATGATCCATATAAATTTCAGTTCTCTGGCAAGTTTCGTGTATGTATGTATGTATATATGTATGTATGTATTATTATTATTATTATGATTTTGTGCCCAGTAGGAGTAATCACACAAGTTATCGTCAGCGCCTGCTCACTAGTAGTATTCCCGGGAGTTTGAGTGACAACAAGTCTCCCCAGATTTCCAGTACTCTTCACCTATTTTCGATAATTACTGCGATATTGCAACAATTTATTTACTGTGCCATTTATCTTTGAGCTCTCTAACAAGTCTCATGTGATAGCTTTGCTTTTCTGCCTCTTTTAACATCGCCCCGTGATCTGCTGAGACAGCGTAATCTACATGTTGATTATTATCACGTCTGGTCTCCTTGCTTGATTTCCCGCTGGTAAGGAACATTGGCTTTCTCTGGGATTTTGACTGCAATAAGCCTACCCAAAGTCCGAGTACTCTCTGCACTCTTTCAGTGGAGGTATGGTTAGTGCTGTCCCTCTTCTGTCTTCATATACTCCTTGACTCTTCACGACTATTTTGTGTGGTATCAGTCGGGGTTGGTGCCATCACTTTTGGCGGTGCGGGGCAATTCATGAGATTTCCTGCAGTTTCTGTTCCTTGGTTCGTGTGGTAGTGTTTGTGGTTTTGTTTTATTCCTATTGTAACCTCAATTAGAGCTTATACAGGTTGGTTTCTGCATTCGTGAATTTTCCTTAAGATTGCTGTCCTTGTATGGTCTCAGTGCTTCTACAATTATCGGTATTATATTAACTTTGATCATGCTCTCTGGCAAGTTCCATGTTATTGCTTCGTTTTTCAGTCCCTTTGCTCGTCATTCTGTTGCTGCTGCAACGGCAAAATCTATGATTTGGCAGCATTCTTTCTTCATGCTGACTATAAATACAGTTTCCTTGCTTGTATGACTTTATTTGTTTGCGCATCCATGTTCCAGATGAGTTTGTGATTTTCATTTTCCAGTACTGTCTCTGGTTTATGCTTGTACCATTTATCTACGTGTTCGAAATTACTTTCCACACAAGTCATTATCAGTAATATCTCACTGGCAATAAAAATATGTTCCTTGGAGTCTAAGTGACAAGTCCCCCCCCTCCTGAATTCCACACTCTCGGCCATTTTCGATAACTGTTAGAACTCATTTTGCATTATAGCAATAGCCATTTACCATTGATTTCTAGCTAATGAACACCGTTGTCCTTGTCTGGAATTTGAGTTTCAAAAAGTATCCTTCCAAGGTACTAGTACACTCCAATCCTTTCCAGGTTAGGTTATTTTATTTCTCGATCTTTCAATCCTTCCTGACCATAAACGACCATTTTCTGTGGTACCAACCTAGGCTGTTAACACCACTTCTTGTGCGGGAAGATTTCAGATTATGAGATATCTTGTAGTGTCAGTTCCCTTGGAATCGTGTAATGTCCTTTCCATATGTTTTGGACTATTTGTGTTTCAATTTACTAATAGTTGATCAGCATTACCTGTTTGTGTGGGTTTATTTTTACACGCAATGATTTTCTTTAATATTTCAAAGGTTTCCATTAATGCCGTGCAATTTAGATTTGTAATCCTCAATTTAATCCAAATTCATCCTAATCTTTATCCAGCTTTTTCGGAATTGTTTCTAGCACTCTTACAGTTATTGGCATTAAAGTATTTTTTTTACTGTGCCGTATTTCTTTGAGCTCTCTAACAAGTCTCATGTAATCGCTCCGTGATCTGCTGGAACGGCGTAATCTACATGTTGATTATTATCACGTCTGGTCTCCTTGCTTAGATGAGTATGTCCATCTGTACTTTTATGCCTCAGAGGAGTTCATGATATTCATTTTCCACTACTGGTTTGGATTTGTGTCTGTACCATTTATCTGCATTCAAAGTGCAGATGATTGCATAGTTCCCAGTGAACCGCCTTCCCTACTCAGTCGTATATGTTCTGGTATTTCTTTTAGGATAGTTAGCTACATTTTCTTTATTATGTGATTTATTTCATCCACATTAACCGTTCTCCGTGGGTTTGTCTGTATTGGTTTGTATATAATTCGTTCTGATATCGTTGTTTTTGGCGTGGTCAGAAAAATACTTTTTCTCTATTCTTCATTCCATGTGTTTACAGATTCTCTTATTTCGTCAGTCTTATAAATTGCCCATATAGATGCTTCCCCTGCCATTTTCTTCTCTCGTCGTTTTGTTTTCAGTGTTACTGAATTTTTATTGTTCATTTTAGCTGGTCTTTTCAGCGTTGATTAGCCTTCCTGTTATTTAGCTTATATATTTTTCTAGTTATTTTATCGTATCAACCTATATTTTTCTATAATCATCAGCCCTTTTAGCCTTCTTTCCAATTTACATAGCGTCTATCAGTATCATTCTTTTGCTGGATTGCATTTTGCATAATTATTAGTTTCCTAGTTATTTCATGTAGTAAAAGTAGCCGTTTCATTATGTCTGATAATACATCAACTAAGAAATTAGCAATTTACTTGACCGGCTTATTTGGAATAAAGGTAAGAGTGTTAACTGATGAGCCGGGAGATTTTGGTTCAATTTTAAGCCGAGTGATACTAAAAACATAAACACGGTATTTGATGCCCTTGTTCAACCTTCAGCAATATAAAGTGAAGATCAAGTGTAAGTGGAGTAATTCTGGGAAAGGAGTAGCGCTCTCCCTATACCTCTATGTAGTAGTTAATGAAAAGGGAACCTTCGGGTCGCCCTCGGCGATGGTCGACCACCTTACTTTACTAGACTGAAACCGCGCATCTTTATAAGTTGAAACTGGCAAACCTCTATATACTTACTGACATCTTTTATGAGACACAAGCTTATTCTTACTATTGTAACCAGATCATTTGGCGTAATCAGACAAGCAGGATAGTTGATAGGAATTATAATCTAGAAATGAAGTGTAAGTCAGGAGGGGTGTTTAGGTAGAGGTCACTTTTGAAATTAAACTCTGGTGGTTTCATAATTGAGAGGAAAATATAAATATAAACATTCAATCAATATACTAAAAATAAAGACAAACAAAACATTTTTTTTTAAATTTGATAAATTTTAAATGTTAAATTTATCTCATTTTCTGCTGAACTATTCCCACCGGCAACGGGTTGTTTATGCACATTTGAATTATGGTTGAACACACATCTGACGAAGGGAAATGTTTCCCGAAATATAATGTTATACAGAACTTCGATCAAACCGCACTGACGGAAATTAAGACTGCAATATGAACAGAATTAAGTAATAAAAGGTGCTAACTTCAAAACTCATTACACCGTTATGTCTTTATTTGCTTTAGTTCGTGTTTATCTGGTACACATCTGCATTGTATTGCATTCTATATGTTACCTTTATATATTACCAAACAATTCTGTAAACAAATCACATTAACCTATAAACATTAATTGTTTATTATTTGAGTCATGTAAGATGTAGTGATGTGCCAAGAAAACAATTTTTAGAATTACAATCACCGATCAAAAGAGGATAAAAAAACAACAGAGCTAGCCTCAATATCGAGTTGACATTTTATATTCGTTAAACTCTGATTGTGATTTCTCTGTTATTTCTTTTCGTTTATAGAAAATATATAGGACCATTTCTAGTGTGTGTCTGTAAATTATTAAATGTTTTAACTTTTTTATTTTTAACTTAGTTCACCAAAAACAAGGGAAGTTGTAACTGTATACTTAAGGGCTACCGAGAATCATGGTGAAAGTTAAGAGGGTCATCCTAAATTCAGAGCTGTACAACGAGATGTTATTTTCAGATTAGTTTCAAATTTCTGCATGTCGGTACAGTCGGGGAAACAGGGAGCAGCGACACAGTTCCAAAGGCCGACAGCTCGAAGTAAATAAGCTATTGGAATAGAAGGCTCTCCGGTATCTGGGGATCACCACAGTGAATGGATGGAATTTAACTGATTGTCGAGTTCCTGGAGTGTATTTACGTCGAGGGGGAAACCAGAGCAGCAAGTTCATCGGAGCACATTCCATTGAAGTACTTGTAACAAAAACACAAGGATACAACATTGCGGCGATGAGACAGGAGCTGGGGGTTGATGCATAGTGACGGGCTTATTTAATTAGCGACTCTTTTTTGGACCTTGTCTAAGAAGGAGAGATTAGTGGATGGGGCACCAGCACAGATGTGGCAACAATAATTCATGCATGGGTGGATGCTGGCATTGTAGAGATATAGAATAATGTCAGCGGTGAGATGATGTTTAGCACAGTAGAGGGAGCCCACTTTTTTGTAGCAAGTTTAGCAATTCATTCTATGTATTTGTTCCGATTCATGTTATTTGTGAATGTTAGGCTGAGGAGTTTGAACGTTTGACTCTCTGGTAGTGTGTTATTTGCCATGGAAATCGGCGCTTGAAGAGGGTTATGGTTAAGATTAGGGTTAGCGATAGCAGCATCTCTCATTTTTTAGTCATTTGTTTTATGTTCTTTTTACTTTTACATGTATTCTTTTTTTGTCTCACTCTCACATTTTGTATAGAAACGCTCTTCTTCGTTATTGCATCATGCCTTTCGTAATATATTTACTCTGTTTTACTCCATCCCCCCCCCTTTTTATTAATATTTCTGTTTTTTTGTCTCACTCTCACATTTTTTATAGAAACGCTCTTCTTCGTTATTGCATCATGCCCTTCGTAATTTATTTACTCTGTTTTACCCCATCCCCCCGTTTTTATTAATATTGTTATTTGACTAAATTCTTTGTTCCTCATCTCAGTATTTCTTTTGCCACTAACTTGTTTTTCGTTTGTCCTGCTCAGTACCTTGGCAACTTGGTGCTTTTTTTTCTTCCGATCGCCATGACAACATCATTTACACTCTACCAGTCAAACTCCGTTGTTGTATAAGAATCGTCTGGTTTGCTTCATTCTGAATTCACACACGCTCATCATCCATATAGTATTTTAATGCAGAATACAATGAAATCTATTAAATGGTGTCCCCTATTTATTATGTTGCAGTACAAACAGTTTGTTGTATATGGTATCTGAACATCTAATGCACATAAGATATGTTTAATCGTTTTTTAACTATTATCATCCAAACATAATAAGTGCATTACTTCTTAAATTCAATTCGTCTTAAATTATCTCAATAATAATAATCCGCTCGTACGTACGTTATCACTTAATATACTCATAAAAATGAGACCGCCCCATCGCTAAAGTTATTGGTAAATATCTGATATCGTTAAGTATTAAAAGTTTAAGCTTCATCAATTTCAGAATAAACTGTTCCAAAAATCAAATCAACCGTCATAACTCTGTATTCGGTGCTCTTTTTGACGTAAACAGTTCTAAACATACGCTTCGAATTTTTTTCTATTTTGAGTTAATTGAATACACATCTCATTGTTACCAAAAATATAATGAAAAAGTGACATTCGTTTTATTTATTCAAAACCTATTTAACTGCCAATTAGTTTTACGGTATAAAGAAAGAGAATATTTATTGGTGTAAACCGATATAAATTGTTGCAATTTTAAATAAATAAAGAAGAAGCATATTCGCTTTGATTATTTAAACAACTACAATAAAATATGAGGTTCTACGGCCCCATAAATTAAAAAAAAAAATGAGGTCACACCAACGCTTTAATTGTTTTGTTAATGTAATGTTGTAAGCTCTATTTTAAAGAAAGTCGAAATAGCCTAGTTGGTAGAACATCAGATTGAAGATCTGAAGGTTTCGGTTTCGATTTTCGGTCATGGTATTCGCTTTATTTGTTGGAAAAGACAACGAATCAATGATTGTGACATAAATCAATGCCACTAATAGTAGTACGAATGTGCAGGGACGGGAGTTCTTTGTGGTTAGAATTGTGAGCGTGATCTGAACCGGTCATCACGTGCCAATTCAGTAAGAGGTTGTGCCTATATTCCTGGACGATGCTAAATGAATCTGACGAACTTCGTAAGATCCAGTCAAAGACGTAGATATATAAACGATGTATGTGAGGGCGAGGTCAAATCTAGGTAAAACGCACACCATTGCCCCTTCTGAATGCGCCAGCCGGAAAAAGTATATTCTCAACGTCAGTGAAATGAAGAAGAATTCGAATCTCTTTCTATATATATACTACTAAAACATTATGGTGTTTAGGGGTTTTGTCTGTTCGTACGAATATAGAAGGATTTGATTGGTTGACAAAAAGAAAGAATAGACAAAGTACACATTACTAAGACAGTAGATGTTTTACACTTGCCATACCCGAGTTCGAATCTCACATAAGTCTTCAAAATCTTTCTTTACTGGATACGTGTTTTATAAACGTAAACAATAAAGATAATATATAAAATACATAAAAACCATTAAACTACGTGATCTTTTATTAATAATTAAAAAGAAGTAAACATAGACATACTCGGCATTAGTTTAAAACAAATTATTTTGCTTCCAAACATGTCTTTTTTTTTGCTAATGAAAACAATAGCTAGAAATACTTAAATGAACATAGAACTGCCTGCATGGATTATTGTTGTCAAATCTGGGCTGGTGCCCCATCCACTAATCTCTCCTTCTTAGACAAGGTCCAAAAAGAGTCGCTAATAAAATAAGCCCGTCAATATGCACCAACTCCTAACTCCTGTCCCATCGCCGCAATGTTGTATCCTTTGCTTTTGTTACAAGTACTTCAATCGAATGTGCTCCGATGAACTTGCTGCTCTGGTTTCCCCCTTGACGTAAATACACGCCACCAACTCGACAATCAGCTAAATCCCATCCATTTACTGTAGAGGTACTCAGATGCCGGAGAACCTTCTACTCCAATAGCCTATTTCTTTCGAGCTGCCGGTCTTTGGAATTGGCTCGCTGCATCCTGTTTCCTCGACTATACCGAATGCCGAAATTTAAAACAAATCTGAACAATCATCTCGTTGTACATGCAAATACAAAGTAGCAAATTTTTCCATGTAATTTTACAAATATGTTTCTTCGCACTAGCTATAAATTGGCAGAAGCTTGGTCAAGATGGAAATAGACTTACCTACGTAGTACGCTTAAGGATTGGATATAAACTAGTAAAATGAAAAAGCAAATGTTTTTGTTTTTACTCAACTATTGTCGTTTTGCTTTTTTGTGTGCATAACGGATTTATTTCATACTACAAATGCTTGATCGTGTAGTCTAAACTAGTATTAAAATAGATGGTCACATGCACTACTACCAAGACGAAGCTTTTTCCAAGCACCGATTATCATGGATGATAGCATCTTTCCTGGGAGTCAATAGTTCAACCTCTTCGGTCTAACATTAACAGGCAACATCAATTCGAATTAATACATAGAGGATAATGCCAAGTCTGCTGCAAAGAACGTGGACTTCCTCTATCGGACTAAAATGTTCTCACCAATGCCAGTATCCTATACCTCTCTAAACGCACTATTCGCCTATGCATGGAGTATTGCTGCTGTATCTGAGCTGGCGCACCACGACTGCTTTTTCTCTCTCCATTTCTATTGTACAGGCTGGCACAAAGAGTCTCTAACCTAATAGGCCTAGCGCTGTTAATCGAGCGCAAGCCTCTGTCCCATCGCCTCAATGTTATACCCTATCTGCTTCTTTAACAAGTACTTCCACGGAATGCGCTCCGACGAACTTACTGCAATTTTGAGCCCACCTTCAATGTAAATAACCTCGACCAACCCAACTAGTAGCTAAATCCCACCCCTTTACTGCAGATGTCACAAGATTAAGAAATCTTTCTGTTCAAATAGTGTTTTTCTTCGGACCGCTTACTTTTGAAATTCCCTTCCTGTTCCCCATTTCTCCGACTGTACCAATGTAAATATAGTGTGAACAAACACATTGCTGCTAAACCTTTCACTTACGATGCATACTCAAAATCTGGACCCTAATCACCGTAGCCTCTTGCTTTATGTAGGGTGAAGTAAAGTTTTACAGAAAATGGTATCTAGAGCCGGTTGTTTTTTTCTTTAACATAGTTCACCCCAAACAAGGCAGGCCGCCACTGTAGACGTAAGGGGCTACTGAGAAAAAGGGTGAAAGTTTGGGGGGCTCAACCCAAATTGGAAGCTGTGTAGCGAGATGTCTGTTTACATTAGTTGTAAATTACTGCATGCCAGTACCGTCAGGAAAACAGGGAGCAGGGAGAGAGTTCCAGAGTCCAGCAGCATGAGGAAAGCAGCTTTTGGAGTAGAAAGATTTTCGGCTTCTGGGTACCTCTACAGTGAATGGATGGGATTTGGCAGATTATGTGGTTGGTCTACTGAATTTACGTAGTGGGGGTATTAGAGCAGCAAGCTCATCAGAGCACACTCCATTGAAGTATTTGTAAAACAGGAACAAGGAAGCAACATTGCGGCGATGGGACAGGATTCATATTTCTCTACGGTTTTTAGAGAAAGTGAATATATATTTTGTAATGTAAGGCAAGAAAAAATGTATGTATTAAAATGTTTAACGGTAGACCATGTTTTAATAGGTAAAACAAGGAAGAACGTGTCCTATGATTACCAGTGTTATTTCCAGTCGTGGTCATACATATTCAGTCTCCTATTGAGCAAATCGTTATTGAGCAGTCAACTAAAATGGATGCTTTGAATTGGAAATATCGTGGCTTGAATATCCTTATTACAAACACATCGGATGACGAACACGGAATAGTTTTCGCTGCTATATTTTAACCGAAACAAAACGTCTATCTAATCGAGTAGCAGCGTAAAGAAGACAGAATATTTTTTAGATGCGCCCTTTTAATCTGCGCGTTTAATGCAAAAAACACGATTTCAAACTTAACGACGAACAGATGCTTTCATAGAGATGCGTGGACGCATCTAAAAATTATATTTCAAACAAACCTGTGACAAACCGACGGATATGCCATTTGAAAAATGACATACAGAAGGACCGACAGTCAAAACCTTAAATAAAGATGCTTGGGTTCATCTAAAATAAAATATACCCATTAAATATTAGCATGTAGAGATACAAATTCTTTTTCTCAAACTGATGCGTAACAAATATACAAACCGACCGATGGACAGAGCGTTGCATAGCGATCCGTGGGAATATCTTTTAAATACAACCACCTTTAAGTTTATCAAGATCATTTTACTCAGACAGGTTTCGTTTAATCTCTTCGAGTAGTAATATTTAGATGCGGATGTGTAAAAATAAGGTTAGGATGCGAAATTTCGACGTAAGTTTACAATTAAGTGCGATTTAACATAAGTCAAGTTCGAGCTACGTGTCCGGGCAATTACGTCACATAAGGAAGTCGCTAGTGTGACGTGGTCAAATGAGCAGATCAGCTCTTTCAGAGAGAAAAGGGTCGTTTTTGGGATAGCTGTTTCTCTACCCGACTTGGAGATGGGTTGTGGTTAATATGTGTGTATACATGTATACCGTAAAACGTAAAAAATAAATCCCCTAAAGGATTATTAAAACCCAAGTGAATTTGTGCTGTTTCTTTCTTAATAATATTTAACTGTTATTAAAAAGAAAAAGACGTCTACAATGAGAGAAAGAGAGGGAGAGGAGATTAAATAAATTACTGCTGCATATCGTATACCAACCAAACTAAAGCTGTCAACGTGATGATCTGCCGTCGCCCGAATAATTGGCAGGGATAAAACAAGTGGTCACATATTGCTACATTTTCCTTACCGCATATCAACCCTTTCTAGGTTATCTTTCTGAATAAGTAGCGTAACGGATAGATTTGTTTCGTGTCAATCAGTTCTAAATGACAGTATTCTGGAGATTGAAGGGCAGTCCTTTCCACAGGCGTTACCAACTTACAATGAAAATAAAAAATTACAAAACGCTTCTACTCGGTAATAGATGACGGAACGTGAACAACAGATCGCTGTGAATTAAATGAAGGAATCAATTATTAATTCCTTATAGATTCGCGATTCTGACAAGATTAACTTGAAGAATGGCGGAGGGTACATCGGTCGAAACGTTGTGAGAATAATATCTAAGATAAGAATAGTTGTCCGAATAATCCCAAATACTACAGTTATTTTAATTATACGTCAGTAAGCTTTCTAGAAATCAAAGAGTCCTTTTCTGGAGCTAACACTTGATTTTTGTATGAGATATATAGATATTCGAGTCTTCAATCAAGACGCCCTTCTACTTCTTAAACGTTGATTTAGTATAACAGTGAGGAACACAAGTTTTCTCTCTCGTCAATTGGTCACTTAAATATGTTATAATTTAATCTTTTGGGATTTTTTTTGGTCTTGCCAGATTCCAGCAATATAATTCACCTAATCTGGTGGAGTATCCAGCTAAGTGTTGCTACTTGAGGTAACACCACTATGATAAGATGCACAATTACTCGTATGAACTAGTGTATAGCTGTGTCGAGGGGATATTATTTGGGCCTTTTAATACCATGTTATTTTAATATTTGGTCAGGGTTTAATTGTAGGACGAGGTATCCTAATGTCAGGTTGTCCTCACAAACTCCTCTACAAAAAGGTCGAAGACAATGGAGGTTCATTACGAAGGAAAATATTCATTACACACGATTCATGAAATAAAAGCCAATATTTTACCCATAGCTGTTATGGAAGTGAATGTTCATACCATTCTTAATTGTGTTATAGTGTAAATGAATGCAATACAGTTATGCTATTTTAGTTTAAATCTGCTTATGTGATTACATAGTACGCGTCGGCATGCATTATAACAGCCGCTGGATTCCCACTGGAACAGACACCAACACATCAATTTTTCACACTGATATGCACACATGAAAAGTAACTATATATTTATCTTTATTTCACACCGTCTATTTCACACATCTGTTCTTTCTCTTTTTCTTTCTCTTTCTCTCTCTTTATATATATATATATATATATATATATATATATATATATATATATACCTCTCTATCTCTCTCTCTCTCTCTCTATATATATATCTTCATATTTATCTTACAATCTATAGAAATGATAAGAAAAATAGTTCATGTAAAATACAAGTTATTGAATGGAATGTGTGAGGCCTTGGTTGCGTTTGGAAGTCAAGACTAAGGGTTCTGGCAGTTTGCGATTTAAGAAAATCAGTAGGTTAATTATTAAAATAAACATTTTTTATTATTAAGATAAGTAATGTGTAAACATGTTAATAAAATATATTTTAATATATACTGTCGTCTGATCGGAGAATCAAATATAGAGGATGGCTTTCGTCATGTGCTTTGTTCCCTCAGTGGTGCCTTTGTTAGAAGCCTTCTGTTCTTATGGAAATGAGTGTGATTGTAAGCAATTATAGTTAAATAAGGTAAAATAATTTTTTTCGATTTTTCTTTGTGTTCCAACTTGCTGTCGAAAATGCTGCCCGAAATGACTAGACAGTCGACTGACGAAATATACCAAGTAAGTCCAGATTTCTAGTCGTTTTTTTTTATACGTAGCATCTTGACAAGTTACAAGGTAAGGCCCTCAACGAATATAATTGCTACGTTATAGGCAAAACAACGCATGACAATTTAAAGTGAATTACATACATACTATGCGGAACCCATTTAAGAAATAATTTAAGCGATTACGTTAGATATATATTAGAGCAAGAAAGGGGTTGAGTGATACACCTTTGATAGGCTATAAATGTTTGACGCATGTGATAATTAAAGCTGTTATATGAATACGTGTAAAATATGTAGTTTTCACGTTTTATTAGTGCAGAATTAAAAAAATAAATATATCCGTTACTGTTCGTCTGAGTTCGACGAAACGATCATAAATGCACTAATATGATAATGAAAATATAAATATGTTCATGACAAGAATAGTAACCAATATATTAAGAACCGACACACTCGAATAAATGGAACCGGGGGATTTGGGATGTTATTAAAAACGCCAACAACGATCAAGATCTACTTAATTTGTTTAAAATGTAAATGATGTCTAAAAATCGAGGAATGGTCTACTTTCAAACTTTTAAACACTAGGAAAAAATATTATTTTCCATATATTTTGAAAAAAATTATGCCCTCTCATAATTAAACACTTAACAATAAATTAAAAATAATCTCATGAAAACAAAATCAAAATGAATACGTTCTATGTTAAAGAAATTAAAATACTAATTACTTTATTTTAGAGAAAAAACGAATATGACCAGATTAAATTAAATTGCAGACGCGAGTATGATTCTAACGTTTTTACCTAGATATTCTAATGACAGAAAATACATGTTAAAGTATTCCTTAGTTTTGGATTGAGTCATGTTTAAATTTAATTGTTTTAATTAAAACAATTAACTTTAAACATAAAACAATCCTAAAGCCGGAATTTGCTATTAACTCGACAAGTGGCCCATCTCTTACTAGGGGTTTTGTCGTAATTAAAATATTCTGTTAGAGATGATTTTTTAAATTACGCTAATACATTTTTTTTTCAATGAACAATCCATTAATAGTTAACAAATATAGTAATTTTTTTTCAATAAACAATCCATTAATAGTAAACAAATATAGTAATTATTTTCAATAAACAATCCATTAATAGTAAACACATATAGTTTTTTTTCAATAAACAATCAATTAATAGTATACACATATAGTATTTCTCAATAAACCATCCATTAATAGTAAACAAATATAGTAATTTTTTTAATAAACACTCCATTAATAGTAAACAAATATAGTAATGTTTTCAATAAACAATCCATTAATAGTAAACAAATATAGTAATTTATTTTCAATAAACAATCCATTAATAGTAAACAAATATAGTATTTTTATTTCCATAAACAATCCATTAATGAAAAATATAATAATGATAATAATATGTAAGTCACGTAGTGGCGATAAACACGCAGAGATACACGAGGATTTTTATTAATATACAGATACTAAGGGGACTCCGTCCAGATTCAACGCTGTTTTCTACACCAATCTGTAGACTTTACTGTAAATAATAATATTTCTTTGAATCAATAAATTCCAATGAGGCTCAGTACTATTGAGAAACACATGACTCTTTCTTCTTCTGTAAAATAATTGTTATTGTCAGATAAATATGATACAAACAATATGTCTCTTCTTTCTTTATTTAAAATTGTAGCAATTTAATTTTTTAATGAAATAAAACTTCTCTGGCTTACCGTAAAAAATATAGTCAGCTAAATATTCTTCAAATGAATAAAACGAATTTCACTTTAAACTTAAAAAAAAATTGTACCGTTTTAGTCGACGGAACAATTGAAAGAAAGGAGCACACACAAATGTCCGGGACAATCTTGTAACTGGGTGCAGACAGTCGGTAAACACCGTTTTCCAATTCTTCCAATTTATTTGATAAACTACCAATACACCGTCGTCGATATTATCACTTCTCATTTTCGTCTAGTTCGTTCTTTCCTACGTGAGAACACTCTTCGCTTTTATGAATTAGCCTGGCCGTTATGAAAATGTCCTTTCAGCCTTTCATGCATAGCACAGGCGATTCTTTGAGGGGTTGACTCTGTATAATTTGATTACGGAACAATTTATTTTAAAATGGCTAAAATTGGGATTGTTTAACAGAAAAATCAGATTAATTACTAATTACTATCTACTGATCAGACCCTCTAATTTTCTAATGTGAGTGAAAGGTGATAACATACGCCCGAACATGATATATTGATAGACATCGACGTTATTCTTCTAGGAACCTAACATTATATATAAAAAAAACTAATAGCATCCTGTGGGATTACACGAGCAGGATTTATAAATGAGGTAAATATTCTGAGATAACTTTAATGAGAGAAATCGATTAGATCAAACGAGAATATATTTATAATGGCCGTATCTAACATTAGTCAAATAGATACAGCTATGATTAAATGAGTTGGTCACAATGCTTATAAATATTTAATTGCAAAAGAAGATATGGGTTGATTGGACTGTTGTTGTTGTTGTTTCTAATAATTTCACAGACCAATTTTATTATTAGTATGGCGAAAAATGAATATTTTCTCGTCTATAAAAATACCTCCTTTTATTTTGAATGTGAGCCAATGGAAAATGGGTTCAATAAATTCAATATGGAGGTCATGTTGTTCGTGTTCAAACATCGCTCTTTTTATCCTTTTATTTGGTTTCGTGATTTAAGTGTACACCTTGGCACAAACAAAATTTTATCAGTTCGTTAACTTATTTGATTTCTCTAACGTTTTCTTTTTCTTTTTCGTATGTGTTGGTTTACGTTTATTAAAAAGGTGGACATTATTTAGTCCAGCATTTGAAACACGTTCAGCATAAGCAGATCGTGAAGTTGGATATGCGATCGATGATTCGAAGCCGTGAAATTCGTCGCCGACACCAGTCATAGAAACACTTTAAGCTTCTAAATGTCGGAGTGACCAATTTCCGACTTACAGAGAAGAATTGTACAAACAAGGAAGGCCTAGTATATTCGACACAAAATTGCAAGCTCGATTTCCTACCTTGGCTATATGCGGTGTTGCATGCGGTTTCTCAAGGAATAAAACTCACATCAGCATGCTGGAACAATCTCACTATTAACATAATCTTGCTCCTTGTGAATTTTCCCCCATTATCAAGGGTATTATTTAGGAGACTTGTTTTAAATGACAACGCTGAGGGCAACCCATTAGAATCCTTCGAGCAGTTAGGGTCATTATTTTAAAGGTAAAACATGTATGTTATTTATTCGGACTACTGTTGTCATCTTGAATGTTATTCTCACAAAGTTACGGCCGATGTAACCTTCGACCTTCTGACACAGGCCGAAACGTTGTGATAATAACATTTAACATGAGAACAATAGTCCGAATAATCCAAATGAAACAAATTATTAATCCGCACCTAAAAAATTACGAATGCTCTCGTTTGTATTTTTTGAATTGAAATACATTTTGTGACACCTATCCTGTAACTTTTTAGACACACTTCTTATGTACCCTGTATAATATAGATATTCGTTTTAAAACAATAGAGGGTGTTATATCTTTGAATGTGTTATGAAGTGGTTTGTGTGAGTAATAAGGCACAACTATAATGCAAGAGATTTCTGAAAAAGATGTAGCTAAATAATTATAAATTATTTATTAACAATTTATAACTGGAATAATTACTAGGAAATGAGGAGAATGCTATTGTCGCTTTTGGTTGTGTCCTTAATTTTAATATCATGTTACTTTTTAGACACACTTTCTATCTTCCCTCTATTATATAGATATTAGTTTTCAAATAATAGAAGTTTGTCGTTCGTTTGAATTTAATAACAGAAAAACGTAATGGCGTGTGAAAGATAAAACTCTCTGAGGGAACCTTATTAAAATAATTATATTGAAAAAAATCAAGATCCAAGAGTATTATTAAAAAATAAAAAAGTAACATTGATTAACCAATTATATTTCAGTCGCATCTATCAGATCTTCGATTAAAGTAATCAAACACATTTTGAATAATCACGTATGGATATGTGTATAATTTAAAGTTATTATTATAAGTAGTTGTAGTAGTACTATTATTGTTGTTATTATTATCATTATTATTATTATCATTATTATTATTATTATTATTACTACTACTATTATTATTTAGACATTTTGGCAATTGTAAAATTATATTTTGCAAGTTCTAATCTGTAACAAGCACCTGGAAGCATAATTGTTTTCTGATATTTCCAAGATATCTGATGCAGTACAACGTGCGACGGATTCTCCCATAACCCTCTGTCTGTGTTGCGCAAGCGTATCGGTGGTAGCGGGCAACAACCATCAGGGAGAACTTGGCTAGGCGCTCAAGTTCACCGGTGATCACGATTGAATCGCGATTGGTGCGATCTTGCTCATAGACCGCCGTGCGTGAACCGCTATGAAAAAAGCCGGCACAACCGGATCAGAATAGAAGATCGTTGTATAACAACAACATATCTGATTTTGAAACCAATAATATTTTACAAAGAATACAGTAAAGTAGATTAGTAGACGATACGTGAACCAATATGTTACACATGAAGAATGTATTGCAACTGAATGCTATTTATATTATTATTATTATTATTATTATTATTATTATTATTATTATTATTATTATTATTATTATTATTATTATTATTTTCATTATTATTATTATTATTATTATTATTATTATTATTATTATTATTATTTTCATAATTATTATTATCATGATTAGTATTATTTGTATTATTATTATTAAAAATGTTTTTTTTTAACAAAAACAATATTTACAAAAGCACGAAAGAAACACAACCTGGTGTTTATGTAAATAAAAACATGAAAAACAAACTAGTTTAAACCACAACATAGTACCTATATATTAGGCCCTCAGCTTATTATTATTATTATTATTATTATTATTATTATTATTATTATTATTATTATTATTATTATTATTATTATTATTATTATTATTATTATTATTATCATTTTTATTATTATTATTATTATTATTATTATTATTATTATTATTATTATTATTATTATTATCATTTTTATTATTATTATCATTTGTATTATTATTATTATTAATATTATTATTATTAATATTATTATTATTATTATTATTATTATTATTATTATTATCATGATTAGTATTATTTGTATTATTATTATTTAAAATGTTTTCTTTTTAACAAGAAAAATATTTACAAAAGCACGAAAGAAAAACAAACTGGTGTTTATGTAAATAAAAACATGAAAAACAAACTAGTCTAAACCACAACATAGTACCTATATATTAGGCCCTCAGCTTAAAATTATGTAAGTAGAGTTATCTACCTTGCACCAAAGAAAGGGGGAGTTATCAGCCCTTAAAGACGACGCAACCATGATTGTTTGAGATGTAAAAAAACTGCTTCATAAAACACCAAGCAACTAATAAGCATCCAGCGTTATTTAAATTATAATCACACCTATAAATTAGTTTAATTAATGTGTTAAGTTTCATAATTCGTTCATAGACAATTTTTGGTCGGCTAATAAACCAATAGCAGTGGTTATTATCACTATAGCCACAACAAACAGTAAATTAGAAAGAAATGGAAAGTTGGCCTTATTTTTTTACAAATAACAATTTAATTTTCGAGTTGTTTATATATTGTGCAATTTTCATACAGATTGTCTTATGCTGCTTCTATTACAATTTAGAATATTCCGACGCCTGTTTGTTAATAAGCATGATTTTAGTTTGCGGATTATATGACATATAAGAGTTTAATTCAGAGGAAAGTAATTAGATTTTTTCCTAAATTTAGACGTGTATAGCCTTGTAATGTAAAACATGTTAACACTTGAATCAACGAAAATGGCGCTACAATCTTTAGTTAAGAAAAAGGGCGGGAAATCCTTTGTTGGGAGAATACGAATGTTATGTCTTTTGTCTGTTAGACGTGGGTATCCCATCGGTCAAATGACATAAGCCGTATGGGTACTTTTCAATGAAGAAATAAAATGCATATTAAAGATTTAACACCATTTTATAGAGATGTATGTCTGGGGCATGTGATCTGATTTCATCTCTAGTTTGGCAGTAACTAGATCGATTAAAAATAGTGATCTCGAATAGGCAGAAAGATAAGTTACTGATAGATTTCTTTTATTCTGCGTGTTAAAGAAAAGGAAATGACTTGTATGAACATTGTTGCATAGATACAGAATGTGAAATATTAGTTGTGATGTTATAGAAATGAGACAAAGTCTATTTTCAATATTTTAAACAATTTTATTGGTCGTCTTTGTTCACACGTAAATAAAACGAGAAATGAAAAATGTTTATGAATGGATACGTTTACGAGTATAAACGAATAGAAAACGTAGAAAAGTTCACATGGTGTTAAATAAATGCCCCGTGAGAAGATTACATATATGCAGGATATGTGTCCGTACACAGGTGTGGAAGTCAGGCGATACTTTGTTTGTAATAAAATAGAAGTAATTCATATATGAATAACGTTTACAGTACAGTACACACGTGTTGAAGTCAGGGCATGTCTATGTGTGTATGTAGGTATGTGTGCGTTGCTATGTTATATCCACGTGTGTGGCGATAGAAGTAGCCATGTTTAATTCTTAGGTCTTCTTGTCAAAGTCGAACCCAGAAACAAGGCCCGTGTGTACGTTTGAGTCCCAAAAGAAAATTTTGCCAGAGTGCTCATTCTTTAGGGGCGCTGGGTTAACTTTCCGGTCTTGTGTCACATCTTACCCTCACAGGTAAAATGTTACATAAGGTCGGAAAGTGAGATTTAGAAAGTCATAACCTTAGAAGAAGAGCTCTTATGACGCTCAAAAATGTCTGGGCAGCCCCGTCGGCACTTCTCGGTAGAGGCGCCTCAGGCGCTTAACAATAAACTAACCCCTTCTCAAAGGGCGAGAAGGCAAAGCCTAGGAGGGTGAACCTCCTAGAACTGCACAGGACAAACCCGCAGACCGGCAGAATCAAGGCCCAAGGACCAAGACGGTAACGGGCTATATGGTGTAGTATCAATCTGAACAGATACTCCACTTTCATCTTAGAAAGGCCAAGAAAGAGTAAGGAAGAGGAAGTAAACGCTGCAAGATCCCTTTTATAATAACTTGTCAGGTGATCAGCGCGCATGAGAGATGGCTCCTGATTGGTTAAGCCAGAAAGGAAGTTTTAATTATTGCACCAATCAGCGCCGAGCTTAGGAATTAAGAATATATTTAAAATTGTAATAGCGACTGCTGTTGGAGCCGCTGCTATTGTTGCTGCTATTGTCGCTGCTGCTGATGTCGATTGCAGCACTGATGCTACAGCGTTACTTAATTACAGGATTAGACGGACATCGAAGAGCGTGTCGTCCATCATAAGAAAAATATACATGCCGAAATAGCTTGAAAAGAGAAAAGTCAGAAAAAGCGTCCAGTGATTGTGAATCGTATTATTTTATTGACTGTGCCAACAAGCTCATCTTCATTTTCGTATTCATTCTGTGCCACTGAGAGATGGGACTAAAGCAGTATTATATATTTTGTAATTTTTAAAAATAGAGAATCTTAACCAATGCTTAATTATTCATCGTTTATTCCTTCACATGATAGGACTTATTTCTTTGAGAAAAAATATAGCTTAAAAGACTTTCTTATGAACTATACTTTGTTGTAATAAATATTTTAATATGCCTTAAAGATTTGCTCTGAATCCCTGATTGATTCGGAGATTAAATTTATCAAAGAGGTCCTCGCTGAAAATGGTAACCCTCTCGATATTGTTAATTCTAATATCGTTACCAAGATCACCCACTTTTATAAGCCTGCACTTTTTGGTCCTCCAAAATGTCTGGCGTACCTCAGATTACCTTGGTTAGGTACTATTAGCATAACATTTGCTAACCAAATTTCTGTAGCTGTACGTCGGTGTTATCAGGCATCTTACCTAGAATTGTTTTTTCTGCTCGACCTTTGTTAAAATCCGTTCATAAGGATGTTCTCCCACCCAAACATATCAGTAATATTATTCATCGATTTAAATGTCAGTGCGATGCCGTATACGTGGGAAGAA
>OY744527.1:40496409-40508909 GCA_963556195.1 Sepiola atlantica | reverse complement strand
GTTTTTTTTTTGAATAATCCTTACCACTGGACTTAAGCAATGCTAGATCAGATAAAGTGAGATTGCACACACAAAATGTTTCAGAGTCTACTCGTTCTACTTCAAAACAGTCGGTGCCCAGGGAGTTTTGTAAACAAACAAATCGTGATAGGCAAGATTAAGAACGTAAGAGGTGTGTAGAAGTAGCATTCACATCAAACATACTTCAAAACTCGTCATAATTGAAACGTGTCCATATTGTGATCCTATTAAGGAATTTTCAGCCACTTTTGACCAAATATTGTAGAGAGTTCTTACGTAAATAATCTTCGGAAACTGTAAGCATTACACTTCAATTTAGGCACACACACACTCTAATTTACTCGGAACATACAGTTAATTATTTCTAGTGCCGAACTCGAGAAGAACCCATCATATAAGACACCTAATAAAGTAATGCGTACTGTTAATAGTACGCCATTTGAGATGAAACAATCTCTGAAGAAATCACCGTCGAAAATGGAAGTGCTTAAAATGACATCATGTTTCACATGACAGTTAAACCACAATGTTTATGTAATCACAATTTAATCAGGTTCTGATAGGGATCAACTCGGATAGGCTACACTTACTTTATTTATACGATAGATGCAAAAATGTGTATTAATTCACGACTTGGTTTATAATCAACTCTGTCAATGAAGTATGTAAATCTTTAGTTTTATAGTTGTAATCTCCACGTTCCCCATTGCACTCCTCTTGTTTTTTCGCGATCTATCGTCGTCAATATAGAAATAAAACAAGACAGAGGGTTCAAGGCTAGCGTTAGGGTTTAAAACAAGCGACGACGGAGGGAAAGAAAGAAAGACGCTTTCATCATTATGAGATGAGGATCAAGGATAAATAGAAATGAGTACCACTTTTTACTACTCCTCTGAGTAGTAGCTAGCGAAAAAGAAGTCTTTGACTTGCCCTCGAATACGATCGACTATTTTACTTAATAATTGTAGATAAAACGTCAATAGAAAAGTAGTAAAAATACCGAATGCCGATAATAAAACTGTGTAAAATGTTTTCTTTCCTTCTTAGTAAATCTAATAAATCATATTTTTTGTATATTAATTTATTTTATTTGGTATTAGTAAAATTGTGAATTGATTACCAGTCAGGCTATACATTTTTATATTGCCCCTGAAGATTGGTCACTATAAGGACACAGGAACACAGGGGGAATAAGGTTTTCTTTGATTTGACTGCTAACCACACACGGTGAGAGAGTGAAAGAGTGAGAGAGAGAGAGACGGAAACAATTAAACTATATAGCATATAAAATAAGATTGGTGATGAAACTAAACACAGTGAGAGGAAGTAACATAGTAAAGTAAAACGTAGTAAGATAAGCGACACTTAGTGAGTTAATTGCAAATTGCGGATAATTAGAACAATTAAGATGGAAGCTTTTTTTCAACTTAATCTTTAACATGAGCAATAATTTAGCATGTATTGTATGTGATTAATATATATATATATATATATATATATATATATATATATATATATATATATATATATATATATATATATATATAGAGAGAGAGAGAGAGATAGATAGATAGGGAGGGGGGAGAGAGAGAAAAGTCTTAGGGAAACAAACATTTATTAAGTTAGCTTCTATATACTAAAAGACTTCCATAAACGTAATAAGTATACTGTAGTAATACACTGCCATATAATAATAATAATAATAATAATAATAATAATAATAATAATAATAATAATAATAATAATAATAATAACAATAATAACAAAAACAACAACAACAGCAACACCACCACCACCCCCACGTCTACTACTACTACTACTACTACTACTATAAGGTAGTCATGTTCGTATTATGTTATCATCCTCCACCCATTTTAATAGGATGAGATAGCCTGATCGCTGAAGATATGAAATTTATTTTTAAAATTTCATCTAATCTCGCTGTTTTGTCGAACGTGAGACTTGGATTGAACAACACTTTCTAGGCCTTCGGATCAAAGTGACCTTGTACCTAATTTGTTTTAAGTGTAAGTTTTGAATATTTTCTGCAAATAAGTATAGTATCTGTTCTGTTTAAATATGCTATACTAATTGCGTGGGGTCTGTATTCGCAGAATGGAAATATGTCACAGACTCATATTAGTGTACTGCGCATTGGCCCGTATAATCAGCTATATGCTTAAGCTACTAACCAGTGTATTGATTTACTCCTCTCCAGGAGTTAGGCACAAGGCCAGTTTTTATCTTACTCCCACAAGTAAGATGTGACCCAAGGTCGGGTCGGGAAAGTGGGGTTTAAAAATTGCCTGGGCAGCCCCGTCGGCATTCCCCGGTAGGGGCGCCTCAGGCAGTAAGCAATCAACTTACTCCTCCCTAAAGAGGGGAGGCGAAGCCTGGGAGGGTGGACCTCCTAGAACTGCACAGGACAGACCCATAGACAGGCGTAAATCAAGCCTCGAACGCCAAGATAATACCAGTCTATGGGGTGCAGTATCCATCGGAACAGATACTACACTTTGATCTTAGCCAAAAGGCCAAGAAAACTACTAACTAGAGTAGATGGAGGATACAGCTGCCGAATTTTCACGAATTTTCATAGAATTAACATAAACGCAATGAAAACAATGATAACGATACTTTATCATCGATGCGTTTTAATGTTGTTTTTAGATTCTTAGAGACTAATATTTTCTGCAGTAGCGTAACCGTCCATTTCGTGTTGTCAGTTTCAGATTGTAAATTTTGGAACGAAGAATAAACAAATCTAATTAACAAGAGGAATGAAACTGAGCATGATAACATCAAGAGTTTATCGGATTAAAAGGCAACGATGCCAATTGCAATCAGATGCCAATATTCCAGGTCTGTGCAAAGAGAATCGGTTATGATAACAAACTTAAAAGCCGGCAAGAAATCGTCGCAATGCTCAGTTATGGCTAATGCATAAATCAGCTCAATTGCCGCAGAGTTAGTAGCAGGAAGAAAGTCAATAATCCCAAATACTTCACATTTGGAATCTCTTTAGTATTAACTACCTGTCTTTACCCGGCGTAACCCGGGATATTATTATTTTCATTTTTAATTCACAGTTTATTTTCAAGTAAGCCTTTCTATATTGTAATGAAATACTTTTTAATAAGATGTTGAAACGATTTGTTATTAACCGAAGTGCATTCTGATAGATTTGATTTAGATATCTACTAAATCATTTTTAAATGAATTCGTTTGTTATTGTTATGATTTAAAAAAAAAATTAAAGTTTTAATCGGGATTTAAAAGACATTTCATATTGGTATTCGTTAATTTGTTAAGGTATTGATTAAACCCATTTTATGTGGGGTTTTAGCGTGTATTGTTTATGGATGTATTAACATTAGTATTAACAATAGTTGATTGTTACAAAATCGTTTAACGGAACAATTGTTCTCTCCCTCCCACTTTATCTTTCTCCATTTATCTATCTAATCTAGTCGTATTTATTTATAACATAAAGTGAACATCCATTCACAAATGTAAAACATATTCTGCATTTTTTGTTAACTTATAACTAGGAACATCCAGGTTGGTGGTTTAACAGGTCCGTATTGAATATCGTATGTCTAAAATATGTTGGTAATCTTATAGAGAACGCACCGCGTTTCCATGACTTTGCGTCGTCTACGTTCGGGCAGATCTCGGAAGCGCCCGAGAGTTAACGAGGCTAATACTGCAGAGCAATGAATTGAAGACTGGCAGACGATAAATTAAAGCGAAGAAAATCACAGTAAAATACATATATAAAAATAAAAGAACGAACAAACCATAACTAAACAACTATTATTAATTAGATGTTTATTTATTTGTCTTGTCAAAGCAACGATTGTTAATCAAAGTTTTTAAATAAAATGTGTTTTTGTTTGTGCACCGAATAGTTTCAAAACATCATTATTGTTATATAACAAACAACGAAACCACTGTTTTTATCAATTACTTTGATTTGTTTTCATTTTTTTTTCAATGTTTTTTTCTTTTTAACATGTTTTGGGTTAGGGTTTAGAGTTAGGGTTCAAGGTTTAGGGTTTAGGGTTAGAGTTTAAGGTTCAGGGTTAGGGTTACTATTTCGTTAGTAGTGACCGTTGCTGGCAGAACTCAATGGGTCTTTCGTGAGATTCAACGTGCTGACACAGATCGTAGAAATTTATTCATTTGTTAACGCGCTGCAGAAATTAATGTCTTCCAAAAGGTACTATCTTCTTGCTTGGAACCTAATTATATAATGCCTGGTGCAATCTGATTGGTTGATAGTTTCGTCAACTCTCGGGTGCTTCCGAGACATGCCCGAACATTGACGACGCGAAGTCACAGAAATGCGAGTCGTTTACTATAAGAGTACCAATATATTATGCTTAAAGTCGTATTAGAAATTTGAAAAAGAGTCATTAAACGTAATTATACGTTTTGATATCATCTATGTTTTTGTTAAAAGTTAAATTAGTGTCTTATTTGCTCAGAAACGTATTCAGTATTTTCGTTTTTTAATGGAGAGATGCGGAACCTTTGTATGTTATTTCTATTATTGTGCTTTCTAATGTGTTTGTATATTGTTAAAAGTAAAACACAACCTCTTACCTGCAATCACACATGCTCGTCTTTGACATGTGGGACATTTTATGTTCATTATTTTTGGAAAAATGTGGGGTTTTTTCTTAGTTTGTTCTTACCTGTGCGTTTTTTTTATTTTAGGAATATTGTAAAATAGTAACAATTGCAATGTTATTGTTTAAAAAAAAAAAACATCAATTCTCACCTCAGACTTTTAATATAAGTCAATTATCGTGATATCGTAATGAAGAAGTAGTGGCTTCGACACTACTATTTCACAAGCAAATCCGGATTGCTTAACTAGCAAAGGAACGTTATATAAGGTACTTTGATTAAACACACGTAATGGAGGACGTGTGACGTCACACGATGTTACTCTGAATTTTAAAAGCTTCCATCGATTTCCTAATTTTTTCATCTTTTTAATATATTATTTTAAGATTATTTAGTAGTAATACATGCAATAATGTATTAGTGATTTTTACTGTCAGTAGCGTATATTTTAATTACAATTTGCTGCTGATTACAACAGTAGTAGCCATCCTAAAATATTCCTAGTAAGATAAAGCATCATCTGAATGGAATTGAATTGAATGACATTTTGATTGTTTTGAAGAATATGGTGCCAGGATCTACATGATTTCGCGTTTTCATTAGATGCTCCACACTCGTCAGATGGAGGTTTCTTATTCTCGATCATCAGAATACCAGAACGACAGAATTACCAATAAAGTACTGATACATATTTTGACTTTATTTTTATTCAAACACAATTAGACCGTTAAGGAAATGTTTATTTAGTTACGTTGTTGATATAAAAACAGAACAGTTCCTAAATGAATAATCTATATTAGATTATAGATTAAATATTGTAATTTCAGAGTTTAAATTCTAATAATATCCAATACATGAATTTCTAAAGCTTTCCTTTCAACTTAAAAACAACTTTTATTCACCACCCTAAACAAGGCATATTGTTACTTAGACGTAAAGTTCTACTGTGAATAAGAGGCCAGATTTATAGGAGACATCCTAAGTGCAGACTTGTGAAGCGAGATGTTTGTGCACATTATATTCATTTTTTACATCTTGGTACAGTCGGGTAAACAGTGGACAAGGGGCGGATTCCGACGACAAATGTTTCGAAAAAATAAGTTATTAGGGTAGAAAGTAATTCGGCATCTGGGGGTCTTTATATTGCAAAAATGGGATGTTGCTGATTATCGAATAGTTTGAGGTGCATAAGTAACGGCGGTAACAATACAGTAAGTACGTCGGATCACATTACATAGAAGTACTTATTAAATATGCACAGGGATGCACCATTGCGCCGATGCAATAAGGATGGAGCTTGGTAGACAGTGCGAGACCTATTAGGTCAGAGTTTTTTTTTTAACTCTGTCTAAGCGGGAGAGACTAGCGGCTGGTTCACCGGCATAGATATTACAACAATACGCTATGCATGAACGAATGGTGGTTTTATAGAGATATGGTATACTTGCAGGTGTTAGAAGTTTTTACTCCGGTAGTGGCAGGCCCCATCCTTTGCAGCAGACTTAGAAATTCTTCTGCTAAAAGGAAAAACCCAACAGAAGAACTTTTCGAATATTATTCTCATTGTTCTGCTTGAAATTACCCTTTCGCTTCGCAGTTGTCCTTTGATCTTTCAATCACAACGGCAATCACCCACGTTGTGTCACACTTCTAAGTGGCATTCCACTACGATGACTTATTTAGAAACAACAACTAAAACCAATTGCGCCGACCAGACACTGGCCGGCGATGAAGGACAAATTTCAGGTTTAAGACAACTGTTAATTCATGAAAATCAAAGTTTTATAATTACAAATGGCCTCAATAGTTTCAAACTCACTAAACTTCATTTTTACTTGAAGCTCGTTAGGTATAATAATATCGAGATTTATTAATTAAAACTATAGGTTTATAGTTAAGGATTGCTCAAATAACCTGTAATATTCCATAACGTTTTTGCATTAACGTAGTCTTATGATACTAAATCAACAGTGACAATATGATTATAGGTGTTGAATATAAAATGTATTTTAAAATAAGCAACGCTAATACATGTAAATGCATCCGATAAACATTTTTACAAAATAGTCACTGAGTGTCGCGAAGAAGTAAGCAGAAATAGGAACAAAAGTGACCCCCCAATAAATATCCTTATATTGTCTTGTATTAATGATGGTAATGTTTTGTGCAATAATATTTAACGTTGAATTAAGATGAAAATTAAAATATTGAGTTAACACCTTACTTCCCGTCTTTATTGAATTTTAAAGGTTTAATAAAAAATAACAACTCAATAATCAATACTTTATTCCCTCTTGTTGCTTACAACTTCTTCCCAACGTTCAACAAGGTGGTTTTAATACTTCATGGTAACAAGCAAAAAGCAAGGAAAAGGTGTAAAAAATGTTCGCTTTTCTTAACTTGGCATTTTATGTGTTTATCTGAAAGTAAACAGAAATAAACTTAAACTAACTGGTAAAAATAAAAAGAAAATGGATTACAAAATGATTCCGAAATAAAATTCTCGAAAAAAAAAAGATTCTAAAGTTGTAAAACAAAGTAGATCGTAACCTTAAATAAAAGAGGCATAACAAACAGTCACAATATTCACCAACTACATACAGACACCTGTATGCGAAATTCTTACAAGCTGCTAAAGTGAATATACCGTGTGTATCAACTTTATAGTAAATATAATGGGTACTTGAACATTTATAAAGTCTACATATTTTCTATGTATCTCTTGTTTGTAAGCCATTTGTTTCTTTTTGCTCTGAAAACAATTTCCTATAACCACCTTCTAAAAATTCCATTTTGAAATAACAACACCTTTGCTCTATCATTCGGTGCTTGTATCTGACCACAAACCTGATCGTCGTCGCACCATGCCTTTTGAAGCGGGAAGGGGTTCCTAATATTTGTGAAATAGTACGAATCTCGCGACTCGCGCGCTGAAAAAGAAAGATAAGATACGAACAGAATAAATGCAAAACACAAAAGACGGAACACTTTGTTATAACTTTCGTCGCCAGACGCGTAAAGATCATGTCAGCCTTCGCACATTTTATTTATATCTAAAATCTATACAAGTGAAATTATTCTGGTCGCCAAATGATGGCAGCCGACGAAAGAGAGATTGGTAAACATTACGATAGGCAAATTATGTAGCAGCATGTAATTCTTACCACAATCATGCTCTTTACAGATCTGGCAAATGAGCGCCAGGTATCGTGGACGCTTTGAACAATGTAAGTGCAAACATTTATTATGATACTTTCCTCTCTTTCTTTCTATTGACGAATTATTGTGGACAAGTACTTCTAAAAGTTTAGATTCAACTTCATACTGTTAAAAAAGAAACAAAATTTACATCGTTAGAAAAGTGATTGAGTGGTTTCAAAAGTTATTACTTTTTTCAAAATATTTGTATTCTCCTGCCGTGTTGTACGTCGTCTTATTTAAATATGGCTTCGTTCAACGTTGTCAAGCATTCAGGACACGTGCGGCGTCTAAAAGGATTATCTGTATAGTCTTTATCGATTATATTTATTTCATTTTTCTGTTGACTTAAGCGGAACATATATGCTATGCAATGTTACATGCATATCGACACCATCTTTCTTTTTGTCGCTATCGCGTACATAAATAATGGCTTTTTCTAACATAAGTGAAGTGTGTACCATTAATTTTCAGAGTAACTTACTAGATTATTCGAGCTTTTAAGGCTAATACTGGCTATGTGTGTGTTTTGTATTCTTTTACAAAAGTCGATCAATAGTTTCACATATCAATACTCGAATAAAAATGATAGCAATTATAGCAATATACATGTTGCCATAGATTATCTGTATAGTTTACTTGTTACGTAAGTTTCAATCATTATGTAATCTTCTAACAGAAACCTAAATGAGACATTGAACGTATTTCGTAGTAATCATCATGGTGAAACGTATTGCATGTTCAAATTTGTTGTTTAAATTAGTTTTATATTTTTTGCGTCAGATACTCACAAGAGGAGCCACGATAAAGTTGTCAATATCCATAGTAAAAGTAGTACTATGAAACTTCTTCTTTCGTGTGAATCAGATGATTCTGGTGTTGGCATTAGTTTCCCCGATGTTTCTAGTTAGCACTCTTTCTGGAAAAAAACATTGGGTACTTACGGGAAGGGCCACGAGAAGGTTGCCAACATCCCTAAGTGACAGTGGTAATGTGGAACTTATGGATTCGAACATGGGACACCCAGAACTTCAGTCCGTGTCGTTATCCACTTAACCACCGACGGGATTCGAATACGACACAACGAGCGCCGGTATCCGCTGCACAACTGCGACCCCTTACACAATATGTAAACAGTAAGTTTCTATTATATCTAAAACATTTATTTGCTATAATTCATTATATACGTGTATGTATATATGTATGTGTCTACGTGTGTGTGTAACATATTAAACATTGTGATTTACATATCTTTAAATTCTATTCAACAACTACGAAGATTTACTGACAACTGTAAGAAAAAGAAGGCTTGGATGATATGGTCACGTGACAAGGGGCAGTGGTCTCTCCAAAACCATCCTTAAGGGAGCAGTGCAAGGCGAAGGAGAGGTAGACAACACAAAAGATGGACGGACAACATCAAAGAGTGGACGGGCTACAACTTCGCTACAACCCAGTCCATTGCCCATGACCGTCAAAAGTGGAGACAGCTGGTGTGAAGTTCATTGGTGCAGCGCCCCTACGACTCAGGAGGGGGTTAAGGGACCAAGTCAAGTCAAGTAAAGTCAAATTCTATTCAATACAACATATATAGGTACAATTTGGTTATGACGACATGGTCGGATTTATTGGCAATACATTATGTAACATTCAGTGGACCAATTCTTCGATGCTTGCAGATTACGTGGACGGCGGCTCATCAGGTAGACATTTTGTATTGTTCGTTGGACAATACACAGTAGAGAAAATCAGAAAGCTACCATCAGTGTATCCGCTATGTGTCACTACCGATGTGCCACTCTGTTTGTGACACAATATCCTGGCACGTATCCCTACCGCTTACTTTAGTTCTTATGTTAAATCCCATTTTCTTGCTTACGTGGGATTTTTCATTTTAAAACTTATTTTTACATACGTGTTTTCAGGGAGAGTATATTAACTCAAGAGATCCCCGGACCCAGTGTTCAGCTATTGACTTATTTGCTACTTACGGTTGTGTGACGCGAACGCAGACCCCATGAAGTTATGTAAAACATTTGGAGGCAGGAGTTTAAGTTGGTCTAAGTGATAACGGGATTAGAAAAATAAAATTAAAAGAAATACGTTTAATAATGTTTTGTTACATTTTATATACCCTTACTGTTCTTTATGAATAGAATAAAAGTTAATATCATGTAAAGTGTTGCACTTACAAAGAAAACTGAACTACAAATGTACAAATCAGTTATCTCTTGTAGGGAAAATATTCACGGTGTACCACGATAAATTATCTCCATTTCAACTTTTGTTTATCTCCAGTATATTAATGACAATAACAATCTGTTGAAAATTTGGAAACAATTGAAGCGAATCTACAAAAAGGTAAATAACCGTTAAACCATTTTGAAAAGAGATATAACAGTGAATATGTCGCTCATAAATTTAACGATCATGTTCTTGCAGAGAAAGTTACTTATGTTTTGAAAGTGCGGATAAACGTAATGCTTTTCTTCTGGACGATACCAATACAATTAGAGATTGTGAGGCGGGACTTGTAAAAAGGATACAGAGTAGTTTACATACCATTGTTTGCCCTCTCTATCAAAATAAACTGTACTATTTTATCATATATGTTAGTAGTAATATAAGAAGCACTACAAATTTAACTGGTTTATTAAGTAAATTGTGTAGAAAATGATTATAAAAAATTGCCCGAATTAAGATTACACGAGTTGGTAGTCATATAGGAACGTTGTTATTATGAAGGGAAGAAATGAACTGTAGTGTCTATTGTTTTCTCTCGGACTACACAGTAGGGAAACATTGATGCTGAGAAATATGAATCAAGCGAAATTCTTAAATTTTGCTATTAGCCTTATGTACTTATGAGCAGGTGGTGACTACCCATAATTAATTTCTGCAAAACTTTACAGCTTCATAAAAGTTATCATCGAAGTATATGCAAAGTATATGCAAAGTATATTTGAAATAAAATGGGACAATACGTTTCTATAAACGGCAACATCATATTTTCAATATGAACACAATGATAAAAAGAACCACCTGCAAACAAACGGTTTACATTAAAAGTACACAGCATGATTCTTTGTGAGTCACAGTGTGAAGATATTTATACCCCATGTTTAAACTAAACGAGCTGGAAGTGTGGGAAAAAGCTATACATGTTTGGGGGCCACTAGGTAAGAAAACATTTATTATTATGAGACTGATTCAATTGGTTATATCTATTAATCGAACCCTTTGAATATGTTGTTTTAATTCTACCCTAACAATTAAAGCAAGTAGGATGACATGTTTAGTTAATTCAATAAATAAATGTTTATATTCGTTCAGGAGTCGGGAGCAGCAACGCTCAATTGAAAACATGAGAACAATACATTTTAAACATACGTATTGGTCCGATTTGATAAACGTTTAGCAAAGTGGAAGTTGCGAACTAAAATTTACGGAATAATTTTCTTTAAACGAACTTTTAGTAGCATCTATGAATAATATAAAGCTAGATCTACCAGAAGTGTTTTCACTTTCTCAAATCGTTGAAAGGCTAGTCAAATTAACCAGAAGAACTTCTCAATCTGCGTATAGGTGTGGAATTACAAAAGTCTCGTCTAATAAAACGAGTCCTTACTTTACTTTTAAAGGATCTTACATAGAGAAATCTAACATTATATTTTAATCTCTACCCAGAACTGATTATTATTTTAATATATAAGTTCTAGGTTAAGCGACGGACTGGAAGGCCTCAGATTACCATTAAGAAAGAACAGAGACGAAGCTGTTGACATATCCTCACCCAAACACCATTTAATTGAAATAATAATTCCACTGGAGTCAAATTTGTAACATCTGGAGTTGTAATTGGCTTTCCGGGATTGAACTTCTGACCGCAATAAGTGAGCGAATATCGTGGCCCACAAAGTTCGTGAATGTTTCACCGTGAATGGATGCCTAATGCAAGATAAGGGGTAAAATAACATTTTCAAAAGTTATAATTAATAGACAAACATTATAGGTTAGTTTTCATTTTCCAATATCTAAAAACGGTTTTTCCAAAAATGTTCAAATTGAAATTATAATTTATAAATCAAATAAACCTCTACGTTAAGGGCCAATACCATCCATACTTGTTTGATGCCTTTTGTGTTATTCATAACACAAAAGGAAATTACCCCTAATACAACTTGGTGTCAAACGTATCAGTCATAGGTTGCCCTGGCAGGAACTGGAGTTCGATTCGGCATGGCTCTGAAACAATCACGTCGAGGATGGATTAGACGTTATGGGGAAGTGTCAGTGGTGGTGGGGGTCATATTTTAATTAAAGTTTATTTTTCGATTCATTTTAATATAATTAAATATTTCGGTTTCAATCATGAACTTTCTAAAACTTCTACGCAAATTATAAGCCAGATGTGTTAAAATCGAATAGTTTTAGATAGATGTCTTAAGGCGAGAGTTGAAGCTATTTCCACAATTAGATGTACAAGTCAGAGATATAGTTTTGGTATCAATATTTATTCTACCAACACACAACTTTCAGGCTGAAACAATTTAAAAAAATGTAATATGAATCAATCCTAAAAGTTTTCCCAAAAGTAGCAGTTATCCCAGCATATGTGTAAATAAATTCAACGTTTTTTCATTGTC
>OY744527.1:40376409-40491409 GCA_963556195.1 Sepiola atlantica | reverse complement strand
AGATATCAAAGAGGTTGATTAAAAAAACAATCCAGGTGGTGAATTGTAGTCCAAAAATGAACAAGTAATCCAGGCTGGAATTAGTTTGCTATCGATGCAGTAGATGACAGTGAATAGTGTATCCAAAGTGTATGCACATTAATACAACGATAGAAAAAAAAATCATATGAAAAGTTCAGAAAACTCACTTGGTGTTGAATCTTATAATGTCCAAATTCAGGGTTTTTATGAGCTGATAGGAGTTGTGCAAACCATAACTTCCTGGTTTGATGCAAGCTCCGCTAAGGCCAATTCGGAGAAAATTAGACTGACCTGATGTATTCAGCCATTTTTTTCTTCTGGGTCCTATAAAATTACTCCAGTGAAAAAAAATTATATTCGAAGGTATTCAAGCTCCCACAAACCCTGTAGACAGCGTAACGAATCCAAAAGAAAAAAGAAACCCTTCTACTCGGTAAGACAGCCGCGCAAAAGTAGTTGAATTTCTACTAATTCAAACAGCTGTACGAACGATGTTAAATGTCTGCGTTAACAAGGAAAGCGCAAAAATATAGTGACGGATGTGTAAAATCAGCTTGCGGGAGCTTGATTACCTTCGAATCTTTTTCACTGGAGTAACTTCATCGGACCCGGAAGAAAAAATGGCCGAATACATCAGGTCAGTTTAATTTTATTCAAATTGGCCTTAGCGGAGCTTGCATCTAACCAGGAAGTTATGGTTTGCACAACTCCTATCAGCTCATAAGAAACCTGAATTTGGAGATCAACTAACCATTTTGTATACTAGTGAGTTTACTCGCCCAATATCTAACACTATGAGTTTTCATACATTTCCGAATGATACTATTGAGAAAGTGATCTGCGAATCGACTGGATTTTTACTAGACATGATAATTCAGTGCTTATTAAGGTAATCACCTTCCACATAAATACGAGTGTACAATCAAAATAGTGAAACAAAAATCGAATACAAAAAAACACGCATGTGAGTAATCTATATAATAATTACACGTCGTCAATAATGCCTTTCACTCAATTATAAACTCACAAAATTACCTGACATGTTTCACAACATTTGGCATGAAGCACATTTTAGATACTGAGTTTTTACAAAAAATATTTTAGAAATGGGGTTAACATTTTACTCCTCCTCCTCTTTTCTCATTCTGCTTCTACTACTACTAAAGCACAATTTAAACGTATAGATTTGAAAACTATTTGACATCATTAGTAACAAATATAATGAATGATATTAGATATGTCGGTTGTGTTATAAGCGGAAATTCTACATTTTAATACTACTGACAATAACAAAATAAAACACTATTTGCCTAAGAGCGATGCGCAGAATTTCATTAAATTTGTCATGAATAGACATAAGAGCTATTCGATAGTAAGTCCAACATAATGTATTACTGATAATGCTTATAAATATATATAGGCTTAAAAACTATTCGTTACAATTAAACCAAATTTAGCCTTAAAATAAACTGAAATGACATACATTATACTATAATAATAATAATGATAATAATAATAATAATATTAATAATACTTATTATTATTATTATTATTATTATTATTATTATAGCCATGCTGCTACTCAATTAGATACTCAGTAAATGTAATGTCGGATACAAGTTTACAGACACAGAAAAAAAGAATAAACTCCCTCATGTACATGGACGAACTGAAGCTATTTGCAAAAAATTTAAAAAACTGGAAAACACGACCAGAATCTTCAGCCAGGACATTCGAATGGAATTTTGAATAGAGAAGTGTTCATTGCTGGAGATGAAAACTGGAAAACTGAAGACATAAATGGGCATGAAACTGCCCAATCAAGAGGGGGTGAGGGCGCTAGGCAAAAAGGATAGCTATAAATATTTGAGAGTTCTGGAAACAGACATCAGTAAATCTACAGAAATGAAAGAGAAGATTGAGAAAAATACCTGAGAAGAAAAAGATAACTCTTAGAAACGAAATCATACAGTAGAAATTTAGTAAAAAAAAAACTCCCGGGCCAGTATAACTAATAAGGTACTATGGACCATTCATAGGCTGGACTAAGGAAGAACTCAATCACCTCAATCACAAGACTAGAAAATTAATAACAATGCACAACGCACTACACAAAAAGACAATACGGACAGACTTCACGTAGAAAGTACGAAAGGGGAAAAGGACTGGTAAGTATAGAAGACTATGTGGACGACACAAAATAGGAGCTGGAGAAATACATAAACCAGAACACAGAAAGGCTGATCACCGGAGCAAGATACACCACCCCAATGAACAACTCTTGAAGCACCGAAACCGGAAAGCTGAGAAAAAGAAAAGTGAGAAGAAAAATCACTACATAAACGTTTCATAACAATGACAAGAGAAGAAACCAACCAACTATCATAGACATGGCTAAGAAAAGGACACTTGGATAGAGAAACATAATCTCTACTCACACCGGTACAGAACAATGCGATGAAGACTAACTACATCAAAGCTAAAATAGATAAAACTCATGAAAACAGTAAATGCAGACTGTGTTGACAAAGAGCTGAATGCAACAAACTAGCCCAAAAAGAATACAATGACAGACACGACTGCTTGAGAAAAGCAGTGCACTGGAAACTATGCAAACGACTGCATTTCGAACAAGCGGAAAAATGGTACAAACATGAACCAGAGACAATACTGGAAAACGAAAATGACAAACTCCTCTTGGACATGGAGATGCAAACAAATAAACTCACACAAACTGTTGTGAAGTTGTCCCACAGTAAATAATAAAGAAAGAAAGTCAAGTCGAGGGTTGGTTTAACAAGTGTATTAACAAAGTAAGAAACTGACTAGCTCTTGGCTAGACAGTTACAAGACTGTGCTTTGTCTTCAGTGTCTCTGGTGACTCGCACTATTTATAGTGACAACCGGTGTAGTTTCTCCTGTGTAAGAACGGCCGGTGTAACACAAACAAGGAGACCTGATGTTATAATAGTCAACAAGAAGGGAACATCCCGCAAAGTCGTAGATTTTGCCCTTCCAGCTGACCACAGAGTGAAGATCAAAGACACGGAAAAACGAAGCAAAATACACGGAACTTGCCCGAGAACAGAACAGAATACGCAGTATGAATAAGGTCAATATACTAGCAATAATTGTAGGAGCACTAAGAACAGTCCCAACAAATCTGGTAAAAAAATACTGCGGAAAATTGAAATCAAAAGAATCACTGAGATTATACAATAAAAAAAACAGCTGTGATCTTTAAGAAAACTCATCGAATACGGACACCAACCCGAATAAGCTATAGATGATCACATGTTTCATGAATGAGAAAACAAAACCGCAGGAAGAACACTACTGTGTGAACCCAAGGAACAGAAACTGCAAGAAACTTCATAGACTGTAATGATACCAGCCTCGGCTGATACCTCACAAAATAGTCATTACGGGTCAAGGAGGATGTGTATGCCGAGGAGGGAGAGCACTGACGAGACCTCCACTGGAAGATGCAGAGAGTGCGGGGACCTTTAGGGAGGCTTATTGTCGCCCAGATCCTACAAGAGACCAATAGTCATTACCAACGGGAAATTAATGATAAACGGCTGTTACGATACCGCAAAGTAACTTACAATGGTTATTTAAAAGAGGTGGGGAGTACTTGACATCTGGGGAGGCTTGGTGTCACCAAGACTCCAGGGAACACCACCGGTTTTCATCAGTGAGAAATCACTGACGACGATATGTGTGATAACTCCTAGTGAGTGATGATGATGATGATGATGATGATGATTATGATAATAATAATAATAATAATAATAATAATAATAATAATAATAATAATAATAATAATAATAATAATGGTAATAGTAATAGTAATAATAATAATAATAATAGTAATAGTAATAATAATAGTAATAGTAATACTGGGCCCTTTGGAAGGCTTGTTGCCACTCGGGCCCCTAGAGGGAACCAATGGCCCTTATCAGCGGGAAATCGATGGTAGGTGGCTGTTGCGATACCACAAGGTCATCAGCGGTGATGAGCGAAATTAAGTGGAACATACTGGAAGTATTAGGAGATTTGTTGTCACTCAGACTCCAGGGAATACCACATGTTATTGGCAGTGGGCGATCACTGACGATGACCAGTGTGATAACTCCTAGTGAGTAAATAATAATAATAATAGTAATAGTAATAATAATAATAATACTAATAGTAATAATAATAGTAATAGTAATAGTAATAATAGTAATAATAATAATACTAATAGTACTAATAGTAATAGTAATAATAATACTAATAGTAATAGTAATAATAATAATAATAATAATAATAATAATAATAATACTAATAATAATAGTAATAGTAATAATAATAATAATAATAATAATAATAATAATAATAATAATAATAATAATAATAATAATAGGTAATTTAAAATAGAACAAAAAATATAGAAAATCCAATAGGATAACATTGTGTTAGATATGATTTATTATATTTTTGCATGGTAACGACCTCAAATTATTTTGTATATATTTTACGATTTCGTAACTTGACGCATTTAATTTAAGGCTAGGTAAAGAGTATGAAGGATTTACAGAAGTTAATTGATAGACTGGATTCTTTCAGTGTTTGCGTCCTGACTTTCTATTGTGTTAAGCAGGAAACACCCATGCCGCTTATGATTTTTGATATCTCATGAGAATGGGCTGATTTTATTTAGACATCTGATTCTTCAGCGTGTTTTATCAATACATAACCTTACACAATTTATAGCATTGTAATACACTTTGATTTTTAATGTAATTGGTCTTTTTTGAATAAAGAGAGTTTTTTTTTAAGGAATTGAATGAATGCAATGCAACAGAACTGAAAATGGTGGAATGATTAGTTTTTTTGTCAGGTGACACAAAATCAATGCTCCAGATTTTTTACTATATGATTTAATAATCTGTCTCATGTTCGCGAATTTGAAGAAAGAATAAAAAACATCCACAAGTGAAAAGGTGTTTCATTAATAAAACGCACTCTTTTTTTTTGTTTCGCAAACAACACAAAAGAAAATTTATTAACGTTTTCTAATTAATTCTTTCAACAGAAACAATCAACAATTCAAACAGTGTGGATGGATATTTGTTATCCGCCATTTAATTATCCGAAGACTTTTCCAGACGCATGCGTGGAAAGTTGCTGGAAATGTTTGTTTTATTTGGTGTTGGTTAATTTTTAAGATTGCCTTTTTTTTAACACGTTTCATTATGTTGGCTGTGAAATTCGAAACTTGATTTAGGTTAGACGAGTTTTGCCTCGTTAGTTACTAACTCATAACCAAGTGCTCATGGTGACCGACACATCCTTGTGTGGCGCGCAATCTGGACATGTTGCGCCGACTTCTTTCGAAGTATTAACTTTCTATAGAATATTAAATTCGCATGTATATCTCCCGGGATGATTTGAGCGACGTTAGTTCTTGCACTTATTTGCAAAGAAGTGTTGTCGTCCTTACACATATAGCGCTAGGGATTCCCAAATGGCCGCAATCCAGTAGGCTGAACGTCGCTTAAGTTCGGTGATCTAACAGGAACCAATGTGTGTCAACGTGATTATGCTGTATATTTAACGACACATAGTCCTTACCAGTCTCGTTCTGTCTCGAATTCTAACTTAACATGATATGTTAGATATGTATTTATTTATTAGCTGTTTTTGGTATGTTTACTTTTAATTATATTCTATGTATTTTACGATTTAGTAATCAGATGTATGCAGTGCAAGGTCATATAAGACGAAATAAGTGCCCGACGCTGATTGCTAGAATGGACTCTTCTTTCTTAAAGAGTTTCTATGTGATAAATAATTGATAGTAAATACACAGTATTTGTCCGATATTTAGAAGGAATCATTATTTATATTATTTCTATGTGCCGAGCTGTCATCTTCATTTAAGTCGCCGTGTGAATCGTTGTCTTTTGTCGCCATCTTCGTTAACCTTTTTTTGAATACATTCGTCTCCACTGATATCATGTGGAGTTCCATGATTTCAAGATATCAAATTTTAGCTTTTTCTTTACTTGAGTTGTATTCTTACACAAAACTACATCCGGTAATGCGGCCCGAAATACTGGAGCTTTGGGCAATATAGAGAGCCATTTGTTACACTATCACAATCTACTCTGCTCCGGTGTTGTAGTACTCGACAGGGTTCGATCTGTGGAGCAAATAGAATCAGTCTTAGATATGCAACGAAAGAGTATCCGGAAATATACACGTACCTCTGCATCATCAATAACTTCTTATCTGGTAGACACATTGCTACGGGAATGCTTTTATGTAGACTACACCATCGTTTTCTTTAAGACTAATCTGAATAAATGCTTGTCAAGCCGTTGTTATTCGAGATTAGATCATAACGGAGGATGTACGTTCAATCTCTTTAGAGAGGGGCGTTATTTGTTTGTTTTTTGTTTGTGGGGTCTACAATGAATTTGCTTGAACTTAGTTCACCCCAAACAAGGTAGGTTGCCATTGTAGACGTAAGTGGCTACTGAGAATTAGTGTGAAAGTTTAGAGGGCGTCCTAAATTGGGAGCTGCGAAGTGAGACGCTTGTTCACATTAGTTTTAAATTCATGCATGTCTGTACAGTCATAGAAACAAAGTGCAATAAGGGAATTCCAAAGGCCGACAGCTCTAGGAAAGAAGCTATTGGAGTAGAAGGCTCTCCAGCATCTGGGAACCTCCATAGTTAATGGATGGGATTTGCCTGATTTTCGGCTCGGTCGAAAGTATTTACGTCGAGTGAGCACCAAAGCAGCGAGTTCATCAGAGCACATTCAATTGAAGTATCTGTAAAACAAGCAAAAGGATGCAACATTGCGGCGATGGGACAGAGGCTAGAGCATTGGTGGATAGTGAGGGACTTATTAAATTAACGACACATTTTTTAACCTTGTCTAAGAGGAAGAGACTAGTGGATTGTGCACCAGCCCAGATATGGCAACAATACTTTATACATGAGCGGATGGTGGCTTTGTAGAAATATAGGATACTGTAAGATGTTTTCTAGCTAGGTAGAAAGAAGCCACCTTCTTTGCAGCAGCCTTGGCAATGTCTTCTTTGTATTTGTTCCAATCGATGTTACAGGTTAAGATTAGGCCGAGGAGTTTGAACGTTGGGCTCTCAGGTAGAGTATCATTTGCCATGGCAATCGGTGGTTGAACAAAGTTTCTTCTTGTTGAAGGAAAGGAGCTTTGTCCTGGCAGCATTAAATGTTACCACACACTTATGATCCGATCTCCCTACAGACTGGAGGTGACTTTCTAAGGATTCAGCCATTGCCTCAGATATGTGCGCGTCCGTTTTGCCCACATGACAAGAGTAGAGCGTGGCGTCGTCAGCAAATATTGTTGACCTCATTTAAGTACAGACTGGAAGTCACTATCTAAAGTCTTACTACATATACTTTTTATTCTGATTATGTAATGTCGAATGAAGATATTTGGCTAAACGATTTTAATGTATATATAAAGATTCATGAATGTTTTTTTTGTTTGGGCCCTTTACTATACTATTGAGCCACCACTTGCAAAGGCAAAAACATACTCAAGGATAAGGATTAATGAGATTTTCAGTTTCATGGTGTACAATATTATGAGAGAATTGCTAACAATGAATGAAATGGAAAAAAATGACTAAACGTCTTTGTATAATTAGTTATATGTCGTGTAATTCATTTATCTATTATTATACTAAGTGTGAGTTAAGCAACGTTTCTCTACCTAAGGCTGTTTTCGTATGTACTTTAATAACACACAATAACTGTTAAAACATAACATAGAACTGTGATCAAACTATCTTGAAATACAATCCTGTAAAATACAATGATCTCATCTATATGCATTTTGCTCAGATTCAAACACTCTCTAATACTTCTTACTGTTTCTGAATCTAGAGAAAACGTGACTATTTCTTTACAGCATTGACATCTTATTTACATAGGTATGCCTATACACAGCACAAACATGTATTAAATTAGTCGGCAAAATAATAAGTCTCTTTACTTCTATATATGAATACTAATAAGTAATACGACTTCTATATAATAATAATAATAATAATAATAATAATAATAATAATAATAATAATGATGATAACAATGATGATAATAATGATAATGATGATCATAATAATTTTCCATTATATAGAAGGAAGTTGTCTGTTTGCTTGTGTGTCTGTAAAGTTAAAAGATAAAACTAGGCGAGACTCACCCCGAAAGCTGATATATTCTCTTTTGACATTGCCTGGAGAAAAATATAGGCACATTCATTTCGTAGTATGCATTATTTTATGGATCACCATTAACATAATTATATAGTGAGACAGTCGACATTTATAGCGATTTTTAAAATTTGATTATATAATAATGCGTAATCAATGTTTCCCAGTTGCCAAAGAAAGCAAGACAGATTGTGAAAGAGAGAAAGGGAAGAGGGGATGAGGATGGGGAGAGATGAGGAGGCGGCGAAGTGAGAGGTTGTACGTAAATGAAGAGAGCATCCCTGACTAGTTGCGAAGTCGGTTTTGTACTCTGTGAGCGGCACCACGTTTTTTTCATGGGGATCTTGACTCAGAAGATGAGAACAAACATTCGGAATATGAAACAATATAAATAGTCAATCATTGTTCGGTACGCCGTTCAGTTCACACCTAAATGTCCTGATGAACAGTCAGTTTTACATGGCTCTTCCAACTCGCAATAAATGGTTAGTTTAAATACTTACTAGTTACCATTTCTATGATTCGTATAGTAAAACATCATTATTTTTTAGACCTAAAAAAGGACAGCTTTTGAACAGAAGTGTTTGTTTAAATCCAAGAAAACTTATTTGAATTATATATTTGATACCAACCATGGAAATTCACAGAGACACTGCATAGCTAATTGGCACCCTTTTTCAAAAAAGATTACGGACTCCTACTTTATACCATCTGATGTTTTATAAAGAAAATGTATATACTTTATTTGTAGGAATAACGTTGTTAATTATTTTAATTAACCTTAATTCTTCTACTTTCGTTGTCATTTGATTTAAGCAAAAAATATACATTCACACGTTTTTTTTAAACAAGATCAATAAATATACAATTCTTTTTTTCCTTAGGTATTAAGCCCGAATCGTTTTGGGGGTAGTCGATGGTCATCAAATTTTGTCAAAATCTTTTAAGCTTACCCTACGATAGACACTCTCACGGAAATACTGCATTCACTCTGTTGCTTGATCTTACTTAGATGATCTGTAATGTGTTTACAAAGATTTCATGTACAAATAATTAATCGTGGGGAGTGGGATAACATTTACAAATCTATGTTTAGTAGTTATTCAGTTTATTTACAGCTTGTCGAGTAGTCACACCTGTTACAACTGCGGTATTTGACTTTCGATCTAAAATGCGTTTGTACACCATAAAAATGACATTATCTGCTGAGTCCACTTCGACTTACATAGTAATCTTAATTCTTGTTCCTTATGATCCAGTAAATTGCAATTTCTCTTGAATCAATTACATTCTAAAAAACATACTTCGTCTAAGTTTCCCCCTGATATTTCAATATGTGTCTCCCGAATACCTCGTTGGGTCTTCTTTAAATATAACTAGCGAGGTTAGATGAATCCGAACCTTTTATTAAAAAACGCGATATTTTGTAATTGTTTGCGATGTAATAATAGCAAGCGGTTCAGTTATTTATCTATGGAATCATCTCAGTTTTAAAATGTAAAAATCTATACATATAAAAAGCGTATATGTAAGTCTCCTCCCATATCAGTTGTCAATAGTAAATCTACCAGTGACATATCTGGAATCAGAAAATTATTGTGGATGTTTTAGCCTTGTTGTAAACGATTAAATGTTTGTATTTTATTATTAAAACTACAATAAATCTGACTAACAAACATATACAACACTACCTTCCCCGCCGAAAGGACATAGTAATACCTTGGATTATTATATCATGAAAACAGGACATATGACATGAGAACAGATACTATACCACTTCCCTTCTTTAAATGAAGTTGGTAATGCCTTTGAGAATTTTATTATAAAAAGTAACATACACTATAGTGACACCCTGAAAAGGATAAGGTAATGTGTGGGAGGATGATCTCATAACCAAATAACATATATTACACTATGTTTTTTTAAAGATAGGAAGTAAGTAATGTTTGGAGGAATATATCATGACAACATAACAGATACTACATTACCCACCCTGAACTTTGCATTAAAAGATTGCACAATAGTCTGAAATAGTATAAGACATTGAATTGAAAATTAAACGTAATAGTAAGTCTACGGTTTACCCATGAATTAGCGCCACAAAGGGATCCATATATTTCCAAAGAGTTATCAGTTATTCTCACCATTCATACCAATGTTATACCAATGTTATACAAATGTTATACCAATGTTATACCAATGTTATACCAATGTTATACAAATGTTATACCAATGTTATACCAATGTTATACCAATGTTATACCAATGCAACGCTGGCTAAATATGAGACTTGAAAATGAATAATCTCAAGTTGTAAGTTTGTTCTTACAATAAGATAGTTTTGAAAACAGGGTTAAGGATTGATAGTGTGGTTACATATGTCTTCGTTGTCGTTCATAGCTCGGTCCGATGCGGGAGAGGCATAATCTATCGTTTCTCTACCAACCTGCGTTTCTGTTTACACAAGACCCAGTCATTGTCATCAATCTTTCTCTGTTTAATTTGCTGAGAATAACCACGTGAAACATTTCAAGTGTCCTGCCAATATATATCAGACCGATAAAAAAGAGACATTGGAAAAACATAATATATTAAATTTCTCTCTCTTTCACGTTGTTCTGCCTTTGTTTTCATTGATTATCTCCTCGACAATGTCCACGTCAAGTAAATTACAATGAGTTTCTCTACGTCAGCTAATATATTACTAAATCTTTGACCGTGGTGTCATCACGGGTAAAATATTTCACAACTATTTGTATATATTCTCTCTAGTCAAGATGAACAGAAGCGTGTGTGTATTCAGGGTCGGTGCGTCTTAGCCCACAATTTCTCAGACCTTGAGGTCGCGTTTTGGGAGCCCTGTTATAGTCTCTGCACTGTTTTATAGAAATCAACCATTTTTTAAAATTATTTTACAAATGACATTACATTTTTAGTCATTACATTGTACATCTATTGACCTTTCTGGTGCGTACTACCAGAAAAACCTCGACAAGTGTGTTGCTTTACAAGGGCCAGTTTCAGCCGCGTCATTGTTTCCTATGCTGCATACTTCATATTGTGACTCGGCAATAATAATAATAATGAGGAGAACCGCTACATATTAGCCTGAAACTCTCAACTCATTTTATTATGAGGGAAATATTCGGTAAAAAGGTTTTCCCAATGTTCTTCGTCTAAGACTTGATAAAAAATTGACACGACTTGCAGCTTAAAATTTTCTTTGAGAATTTTCCATTGACCTAAAACTATTCTAATTAAATATCAATTTTGTGTTTTTTATTAGCAACATTAATTTCATTTGAAACATTAAAATCGACACCAACATCGTCCAAATCGCATAGCTGTCATTAATACACTTAGTTGACTTGAACACAATGTATTACACTGATCTTATCTGCTTTTTGTGAAGTAAAATTATACAAGTACTTTTATTCCATTATCTTTTCACTGACGTCGTCTACTACATTTCTAGGGTGTCTGAAGTTTATTTAATTTCGATTGATGTACTAAGCGCCAGAATTAATTGTAAATAAAGTTTATCTTTGAACTAATATATGTCTAAGTCTATTAACATTTTCTGTCTTCTAAGAGGTCAAAGTGCGAGCATTATTTAAAGATGTTTTTGTATGACAGTGCAAATCGTTATTCAAATATCTAAATTCTAACATTGTATCTATTTTATTTAATAACAAACGAATGTTTTATTTAAAGATATAGAATCTATTGACATTTTCGTCATCCATAATGAAAACCTATAAATATATTTAATTATTTTATAAACTAAAATGATTTAAAAAAATCTAAACGTTTTATTTTTTTTAATTGCTTCGATCTTCCTGGATAAGCTTCTCACACTGACCTTCACCCCAGGCTTGAAATGGAAGACCTACATCAAATCCGTTGTCATGGTGGCTGGAAAAATAGTTGGATCATTCTACCGCCCCAGAACGTATCTCACCCCTGACGCTATGAGAGTTAAATACACCCAAAGTTGGAGTACTGTTGCCACCTCTGGGTAGGTACCGCTCGGATCCCCTTTCCTGCTTGTATAGGGTATAGGACGTACTTCTAAATCTAGTTGGGGGTGTTCTCTTCTCTTACCTGTGGCCTCTTTCTCGTAAAAGAGACGTTGCTAGTCTTTCTCTACTCGTGTAACTACAACCATTATAAATATTATTTTTATGGAAATTGATCACGACAAGGCATGAACCCACTTGATGTAAGGAGCTAACACGAACAAATATGGTTACCGAGAGACAGAATATGGCTATTAGCCTCAGTCTTGAAAATACCAAGGTTATAGGTGGGAGGAAAACAGTCATCAGGAGGAGAGTTTCACTAGTCTGCGGTTCTTGGAAATAACCTACTTGAATACGAAGCTGTATTACAATGAGTTATCAACACAGCAAATTGATGGAGACTACTAAATTAACGAGTAAAACGAGCTGAAACAAAAGAAACAGTGAATAGATCACATACTTCTGAAGAACACATGCCATAGTAGTATTTATAGAAAAGACTAGCAACATCGCGTCTGATAGGGTTCAGAGAAGAAAGCTTCGGCCCAATCAAATTACAGAAACGTTTCTGCACGTTATCAAGAACCCTCAAATAAAAAAGAGATTAACCAGCTAAAATATGACAACACTACTCCATACGTTGTCTGATTGTATATTTGTAGAGATAGAGAATAGACTCAGGTGTGAGAAAGTGTTTGGATCGATAGAGAGAACCGATTTTACGAGAAGCAGAAAAGGCAATGGCTCTAATGCATGAACTCAAATAAGGATTTGATGAATAACAAAGACCAAGAAGTTTCAGAATCGATTTCTCCTCAAAGGCAGAGCCATCCATGAGAATTTCAGGCAGTAAAGGAACACGCCTATGATCGAAAGACACAGGCTGAGTCTTAACTGGATTTAATGAAACAAGACATTCTATACCCTAATCCACAACTGAACCAAGGCCAACTTCTAGATCAGCTGCATATTTCGACTGATTCGAGGGATATGAAGGAGAAGAAACACCAGAATAAAGCGTGATATCATCGGCATATATTTTCATTTTCTGGACAATATTCTCTGGAAGATCATTAATATAGAGAAGAAACAGTGTTGGGCCTAAAATAGAGCAATGAGGAACACTAGCATTGATAGGGAAAGAGATGTAGCGACATTGTCTAAAGTTGCTCGCAAGTTTCGATTAGAAAAAAACCCTTATAATTTTGAGAACCTCACCACCAATACCATAACCCTGAAGTTTGTGTAGGGGACACACATGTCGCACTCTGTCAAACGCCTTCGAAATGTCAAGCGCAATGGCTTTTCTCTCTCGTGAATTATACATAAACCGACACATCCGCTCAGTTGCGAAAACCACGAAAACCATACTGAACATCACTAAAGAAGCCCAATCTTTCCAGAAAAGTAACAAGATTGCCGTTTGCCAACCTTTCAAAACTTTGCTAAAAACGGACAGTATACTAACCTGATTATACTTAGTTGAGTCAGACCGATCACCAGCACTTGTAAAGATAGAGACAACAGTGTACTATTTCCAACAAGAAGGGAAACAGGACTTAGACAAACAGAGATTGAATAATTTAGAGAGGCTACAAAACAGTTCAGGGGCACAACGCTCCAGAACAGCAACAGGGATTATTTTTTCCCTCAGTGTACCTAAAACTAGACGGAACATCTATGAGCAAAGCCCCTTTCCTAGAAATACTCGTCCATGGAACACAATACCACGGGGCTGCTTTCCAGCACACTCGAACATGTTCGTTTTCAAGTCTAAGTTTAACAAATTACTGTTGAGCCGTCCTCTTATATAATCAAATTCTTCCTCTTTTCAAACATCGTTACATATTTTTACGGTGTTGCCCCACTGCATACCTCACAAAATCATTGGCCCTTATCCTTGATCGGCCTTACGCCTTGATAAGCGATGGACTCATTACTAAAAACAAATTGTAAATTAGGATAAAATAGTAAACAGGTGAAGATTAGTTTGCTATGAAGAAATACATTGTCAAAAAGAAAAACATTGTTTAACCTTCAATTTTAGGAACCTTACGATTTTTTCATGAACTTTTATTAACTCAAAACTACGTATTGCCACCTAGATGTAATGTGATTAGAGTCCAGATTTATAGGGGGCATGTTAAGTGGAGAGTTGCCATTAAGATGTATATTCACATTACATTTAGCATTTTGTGCAGTCGGTAAAAAAACGTGAGCACACGAGAGAATTCCAGAGGCAAGGGGTCCGAAACTATTAGAGTATAAGATATTCCAGCACAATGGGTACATCGACAGTGAAGGGGTTGGACTTTGCTGCTAGTCGGGTTTTTGGCGGTATTTACTTTAAGAGGGTACAAGTGCAGTAAGTTCGTCGGAGCAAATTCCGTGGAAGTACTTGTAAAACAAGCACAGGGATGTTACATTGTGGTGATGGGACAGGGGACGGAGCTTGGTAGACAGTACGGGACCTATTTAGTTACAGGCTATTTTCCAAACACTATTAGAGAGGGAGAAACTAGTGCACCAGCCCAGATTTGGCAACACTACTCCATGCATAGATGGATGGAGGCTGGACTTTATGAATCATTCCATTATTCATAGCATGTAATATTTATTTATAGCAAACTATTGCAGAAGTTTCGGTAATAAGGTCCTTTTTAAAATTCCGGAAACATATGAGACACTTTTTGTTGTAATTTTCTAATATCATTTCATTCAATTAAATGTAAATGAGAGACCATTAATAATGGTGGCCAGTAATATGACGCAGGACACTTGAAGACATGATCTTAAAAGGGAAGGAAACTATTTTAAGAAAAGTGTTTCCCTTTCATCTAGCTGAAGACGCAAGGAGAGAGGAGATATTCTATTCCAGAAGAAGATCTCAATGTCGCTTCCTCATTCTTGAATAACTTTTCTCTACCAGATTATTGGAAACACTGTATTTACTTATTGAATGGAAAATAAATGAACACTTTAAATGTAAATCGTGATGAATCCGATTTTTTTTAATTGAGACGTTAAACAATAAATTGATGAATATATTAAGTTAAGACTTCCAGTAAATGATTATTTAAATTGAAAAAAATAAGTATGATACTTGTAAAACATGATTTTTTTGTGGGGGGACAGAGTGTTTTAATACAATTAAATGAAATTAATTAGCGTTGTAATTTTGAAAATGGCGTTCATCACGTGTTACATTCGAATTTTCTAAATGGTAAAAGGATTTCACTTCGACTTGCCGACATGACAACAGTTTTGTTTTATGTTTCGTAATTATAAAAAAAGATCAGAACATAAACACCGCGTTTTGTAATTAATAACAATAAGATTATCAATATTGCGTTTCGTAATTAATAAATGTATGAACATTAACACTGCGTTTTGTAATTAATACTAATAAGAACAGAAACAGTGCGTTTCGTAATTAACAAGCCGCGCATGCGTGGTCCCCCTCTGTATGTGACCCGATGTGGCGAGTGTAAAATGCAATAATTTTGGGATTTTGGGGCACTTTTGACCTCCATTGTACCCCCCTGGGGGTGCGAACCAGAATTTTTCTGAGGTTAAAGATGCTCATTTTATATCCAGAACAATTGCCTGTACATTTTGGCCGAGTTTCAGAAAAATTGAATGGATGGATCAAACGTTATGAGAGAAAAGGCTCATTTTTTTGCCATTTTGTGGGCTTTTGAACCCCTGGGGGAGCGAACCAGATTTTTTACAAGGTCAGCGATACTTATTTTCTATTAGGAACAATTGCTTCCATATTTTGGTCAAGTTTCAGAGAAATTGAATGGATGGCTGAAAAGTTATGGGGCAAAAATGTCATTTTTTTGCTATTTTGGGGCCTTTTGACCCCCTGGGGGGCTAACCAGATTCTTTTTCAAAAATCGGAGAATGTCACTTTCTAACCTGACCAAAATTACAACTTCATGCAAAATTTCAGAGAAATTCAATGGATGGTTGCGGAGAAAAGTACGGACGGAAATGCCTAAGAACATATATTTTATAAATCGGGGGACAAATAAAGAGAATATAATCAATATTGCGTTTCTTAATTAACAAAAATAAAAAACATAAAGACTGCGTTTCGTAAATAATAAAGATAAGACCGTCAATACTGCGTTTCGTAATTAATAATGATAAGAGCATAACTACTGCGTTGCGTAATCACACAAAGATAACACATCAATACTGCGTGTCGTAATAAATAAAGACACGTACTTCAATACTGTGTTTTATTATAATAGGATAAACCCATCAATACTGCGTTTCGTAATTAATAAAAAAAAAGACCATCAATATTGAGTTTCGTAATTAATTAGGATTAGAACATTAATACTGCGTTTAGTAATAAATAAAGACAGGTACATCAACACTCCGTTTCGTAATAAATCAAGATAAGATTAGCAATGCTGCACTTCAAAATTGATAAGGATAAGCACATTATTACTGCGTTTCGTAATTATTAAGTGTCTTAATATCAAACATGTGTTTCGTAATATATATATATATAGATTAGACAATATATACTGTGTTTCGTAATTTAAGGATCAGTACATAAATACTGCGTTTCGCAATTAATAAGGCTAGGCACATCAATACTGCGTTTCGTAATTAATTCGTCAAATAATTATCAGGCGGTTTTAGTCATGGTGTCTTGAAAAATATGCTTTTACTGCTGAGATTTTTTACCGGCTAATAATATACGACTTAAGAATAAGCATCTATAATATAGAGATGTATCATGCCAAGGGTTTTACGTTCTAAGTGCGTGCAACATTCAAAAGTATGATTGCTGAACGGCTGAGACTCTTGTAATGTTAGTTAATATGCTAGACACGTCCCTGGTGTATGTCCAGTCAACCTTTTTGGTGACAGTTGGTTGTCGACGCTATTTGCCTATAGCTAGGTGTCAACATACAGCGCCGTATATTCCCGAATGTTCACATAGCTTAACTTCGGTGATCTAGCAGGAACCGGTGTGTCAACATAATTATGCCGTATATATATATATATATATATATATATATATATATATATATATATATATATATACACATATCATAAAAAATACTTTATTACTAGGATCCGTATACCTACATATTTGATCCTTTTAGGGGATCGTCAATGTGGAGATTGACTGTTCTGCTGATCGCACAGTTCGAACCTGATTTTAATTCTCCTGTTCGCATAACTGTAAGTGGTCGCCACTTACAACTATGAGAACAGGAAAATTAAAATATATTTTTTTCTTTAAAAGCGAACATGCCCCCAATGGTCGAGATCACCAATATACGGAACTTGCATATAATATATATATATATATATATATATATATATATATATATATATATATCTATTAATAATGGAGTTTATGTATCTGTCTGTCTGTCTGTCTGTCTGAAGCCGAAACTCCAGTATGACTATTTTACTGTAATTAATCTTTTTGAAATTCTTTATATACTGTCACTAAAAGTCGCTTAGACACCAGATGGGTTTTGCTATTAACATAACTCATTCCTTTAAACCTTCAATTAAATTAATATTTACAAATATACACTTATAACTGCTGTTATCAAATTTACATATGTATTTACAATATTTTCCGATGAGGTTATATTAATAAACATTATTCATACAATTAATTACAGTCATTTTCATCATAACCGGCGTGTTTTATAAACCATTTCAACGCGAGTACTGTTAAAATTGCAAAGTCATTGGGTGTTTAATAAGTGGCGTCCTCCCTCCCTCCGGTAATTAAATATGGCGATCTGATTAAGCAGCCGAGTGGCTTTTTAATCAGTAGTGTCCTCCCTCCCTCCGGTAATTATATATGGCGATCTGATTAAGCAGACGAGTGGCTTTTTAATCAGTAATGTCCTCCCTCCCTCCGGTAATTATATATGGCGATCCTATTAAGCAGCCGATTGGCTTTTTAATCCATAGTGTCCTCCCTCCCTCCGGTAATTATATATGGCGATCTGATTAAGCAGACAAGTGGCTTTTTAATCAGTAGTGTCCTCCCTCCCTCCCTCCGGTAATTATATATGGCGATCTGATTAAGCAGCCGATTGGCTTTTTAATCCATAGTGTCCTCCCTCCCTCCGGTAATTAAATATGGCGATCTGATTAAGCAGTCGATTGGCTTTTTAATCAGTAGTGTCCTCCCTCCCTCCGGTAATTAAATATGGCGATCTGATTAAGCAGCCGATTAGCTTTTTAATCAGTAGTGTGCTCCCTCCCTCCGGTAATTAAATATGGCGATCTGATTAAGCAGGCGATTGGCTGTTTAATCAGTAGTGGCCTCCCTCCCTCCGGTAATTAAATATGGCGATCTGATTAAGCAGGCGATTGGCTGTTTAATCAGTGGTGTCCTCCCTTCCTCCGGTAATTAAATATGGCGATCTGATAAGCAGCCGATTGGCTGTTTAATCAGTGGTGTCCTTCCTCCCTCCGATAATTAAATATGGCGATCTGATTAAGCAGCCCATTGGCTGTTTAATCAGATGTGTCCTCCCTCCCTCCGGTAATTAAATATGGCGATCTGATTAAGCAGCCGATTGGCTGTTTAATCAGTGGTGCCCTCCCTCCCTCCGGTAATTAAATATGGCGATCTGATTAAGCAGCCTAATGGCTGTTTAATCAGTAGTGCACTCCCTCCCTCCGGTAATTACATATGGCGATCTGATTAAGCAGCCGATTGGCTGTTTAATCAGTGGTGTTCTTCCTCCCTCCGATAATTAAATATGGCGATCTGATTAAGCAGCCGATTGGCTGTTTAATCAGTAGTGTCGTCCCTCCCTCCGGTAATTAAATATGGCGATCTGATTAAGCAGACGATTGGCTGTTGAATCAGTATGCCCTCCCTCCCTCCGGTAATTAAATATGGCGATCTGATTAAGCAGCCGACGTTAATCTGGCACGTTAAACATGTAAACAACAATGCTGGCAAACACCGTGCTCAGTTTTCCATTTTTAAAACCGTCCTAAGTTTGTTTATTCTTAGCCATTATGTTTTAAAACACAAATTTATTAAATCAAATTGTTTAATTTAAATAATAATTGATTAAAAATTACTATATAAAAACGCGCGTGCGAAAGAACACACCCACACACAGTCTAGGCAAACTTTTTCTTTCTGAGAGTTAAACATTTTTCCGTGTTTACTGTATTTGATTTCTTAATACTTTCATATCCAATATTATCATTTTTTCACGACCTCAACAGAATTTATGATTCCATGTTTTATTTATTAAAATAAAAGATGTGATTTTTTTTCTTTAATGTCAACAAAATAAACTAACACATTGTACTGGAAAACTATACAACTGATTGTAGAATCAAATTGTTTAATTAAAAAAAGGTACACACACACGCACACACACACGCACACACGCGCGCGTTCACTGTATTTGATTTTTTGGTGCCTTTTCATTTTAGGACCCACGCTAACTTTGACCCCGTCGTTACAGTTAGGGTTAGGTTTGTTTTTTTTCCTTTTTAATTAAAAATATTTACATGTATAGGGGGGGGAAGACAAAAAAATTGAGGGAAGGCGGTCAAAAATTTTTTTTTTTTTTTCTTAACTAAAAAATAGTTCAATGACTGGTAATATAAAAAAATTGAGGGGGGTACAAAAAAAATTTACTTTCTTTTTAAACTACAAGTCTTTCTATTTATGGGCGAGGGTACAACAAAAATCGGGGTAGGGTCGAATTTTTTTTTTCTTTGTTTTCAACTAAAAATATTCTTGGTCATAAACACAGAAAATCAATGTCTAACCACCACAGAAATATGACTGGGGCTCCATTGGCCTTTATTTCTGATGCGGCAGCCTAGCAAAAATATGCGACAGAAGGGAGCATATATTTGCTAGTATAAATAATGGAGTTTATGTATCTGTCTGTCTGTCTGTCTTTCTGTCTGTCTGAAGCCGAAACTCTAGTAGGCCTATTTACTAAGTCCGCCAGCGTTCATAATAGTTGTATACCTTTAGAATTAGGTAAATTTTTAATCAATTAATTTAGATTAGATAACATTAAATAACATTAGATAATATATAAACAAAGAAGAACGAAATTTCAAGACGAGGCTGCGATTAGAACGGAAAACGTGTCAAGAATCTTACTTAAACTATTTATTTATCTTTAAATTACAATTTGCAATTTAAAAGATGTGGCACAAGGCCAAAAAGATGGGTTGGAAAGGGGGTCGAGGGTCGTCCACTTGTCTATTCCCTATGCTAGTATCTGTCACCACAATACCGCATTCACTCTATGGGCTTAATCTATTTAAAATTCCCCAACTTATTATTTACAACGCGTTTTAAACGCAAGAGTCTTTTGGTTATATACAAATGTCTCTGAAAAAGTGACTGATATTCACAAAAGTGTGTTTTTTTTGTTTTTATTTGTGTGTGTGATTATTTTTGTGATAACATGTAGATTACAATAGAATACAATGAATGATAAGGGGGGAGGAAGCCTAAAAACACCCAAAATAAAGAAAAATAACTATAATTAAAAATAAAAAAACTAAATAAAATGCTAAAAATATGAGTGGGTTAGTTTACCTGTCTAATTGTGAACTGCTCTCTGTTTTCCAGTGTAAACTGAAAACAAGAAAGACAGTTCCTAAGTGAGATTGGGGATTTACCTAATGGATAAAAGAAAAGTGGGGGGGGGGGCATTTTGAGGACAGTTGGTATCTTTCAGGATAGGTACGAATTGGGTCGGACCAGGAATAAAAAAAATCTTGGGAACGGGCATCCTGAAAGTTTACTAATACCAAAAATAAATATAGGGACAGGACTCATTTATACCACTAGCTAAGGGACTTTGAAGTCAAGCGTTTTGTCAAGCTTATTGTCTTTTTAAAAAAAACTTTTGTGACTTAAAGACGGCGCGCGCCATGCCTAGACATAACACACGAACTCAAATCTAGTTCGACTAAATACACATAAGCAGGCGATGTGTATCCACCTTCTTATAAACTGCTAGGCATGCAATCTCCTCCTATCAGATTTAATTTTGATTTTAAGCTGATGTTTAAAATGCAAAATCAAATCGTGATCAGAAGGCGACCCACCTCCGTGACCTATCTCTAAGCGTGAAACCCACACTACTAGTCTAGCTACGGCTAGGATCGTGAGAAACATCATTCGTTTCTCCTTGGTCCACACAGAAACCACATTGTAGATTACAGATGCTACATCCAGGCGAACAAACTGATCGGGTACGATGCGAGCCGTCACCTCGTTGACATATTTCCCAAACTCACAAAGCCCGCTGCAAGTGAAGAAGGCGTGCTCGGCTGATTCTTCTACGTCGTCCTCACAGCGAACACACTATGGATTAAGCGCTACTTTGGCTTTGTGAAGCCTGTCATTGAGGGGTAGAGTATTCCTAATCAATCGTCAGATCAGAGAGAACTCAGAATTATTGACATACCCCCGGCCTGGCGCCCAACACCGTCCCTGAGTTTGCGGAGAAAAGGCTCCAACGCAAGGACGTAGAGCAAAGGCGACAGCGGACAACCCTGACGCACCGACCGCGAGACAACGAACGACTCCGCTCGCATCCTGTTTACTTGCACCACTGCCGTCGACCCGCGATACAAAATGGAGATCCATTTGGAGAAGTCCGGTGCAAAACCGGCGGCTTCTAGAACAGACCCCAGAAAACGATGATCAACCCTATCAAACGCTTTCGACTAGTCTAAATTGATCAGCGCGGCTTCAGTGTCGTCTACTAATCCATCTATGATCGTGCGCATCAAGTGCAAATTGTTTTGAATCGATCTCCCCTTCACAGCGTAGGTCTGCTCAGGTTGGACCAAATCAGCGATAACAATCTGCACACGATTCGCAAGAACTTTGGCCAAAATCTTTAAGTCTGTGTTAAGCAGACTTATGGGCCTGTAATCATCTAGCCCCCCTACCATGCCCATCCTTCTTCTTCAGTAATGTAATCACGCCCCTGGTGATTTGACCGGGGAGGAACCCTGTTCAAACCAGTGGTGGAATACATTCGCCAGGAGAGGGACGAACATGTGCGACATCCTTAAATAGAATTCATAAGAAAGACCATCGATTCCAGGTGATTTGTTGTAGCCAGCCTGCTTCAGCGCGGCAAGGACCTCACGCTCTGTAACCGGACCATCACAGCTAGCCGCTCGAGCCGCCTCCAGGCGGGGCGAACCGGCCAAATAGCTGTCAAACCCCTCGACCCGAAGTCTGGACAGCTGCGTAAAACGTTCTGAAAAATGCGACCGAAACCCCTCACAAATCTCACGCGTCGATACCAGGGATCGGCCTTCCAGGTTTTTTACTTCCCGAATGTATTTCTCCGATCTACGACGGACTACAGCGCTACGTTCTCGAACGTCATAATTCACGGCTTCGTTGGACACTTTATCTAACCTAGCCCTAATTAGTTGACCTTTATACCGCTCGTTAGCTGCGCGTTTCAGGCCCCCTTTAACTAGTTCTACGGTTAGGGAGTCCCCTCCAGCCACCGCCCGGCCCAACTTATCTTCTAACGACTTTTCTGTCCTGGCCTTATCTAATGCGGGGCGCAGGCCATATCGGACACAAAAGTCTCTAACCTTAGACTTAGTGTTAACCCACCACCTACTCGCTGTAACCGCCCCCACTAAGCTCGCTGTAGAACATTTTCTAGCTTTTCCTGGAAGTCACGCACCCCAGTAAAGAGGTATTTAACTTCCAGTACCCGGCTAGGCTAGGCCTATTTGCTAACTTCAGACGGGTCATGACTAATTTATGGTCCGAATGACCTAACCATTTGAACGTGGGACAAGATAAAAAAATCTACGTCGCCTCTTCTAACTAGCATCCTATCCAAGTTGGTACTTGCAAAGGATGTGCCACTAGAGTTACACGTCCACATCTCCCGCCCCGGATGATCAAGACGAAATCTGTCGACAAGATCGCACGAGGCCGTCAGGTCAGACAGACTGCTCTTACACCGCACCAACCCACTAGTCCCGCCTACCCTGTCTATTTTGGGATCAAGTATGGCATTCCAATCACCCATTAGTACTAACCGCTCCGAACCACCGAGGAACACCTTCAACCGCCGAAAAAAACCCTCTCCCGAATGATGTTGGGCGCATAAACGCCGACGACTCAGAATTTACTATTGCTAACGGCAACATCGGGCACGACCAACCTTCCTTCTGCATCTGCGTGTACAACGCTTACATTTGTGGAAAGGTTACTACGTACTAGCAAGGAGACCCCTCTACTACAAGAATTGCCGTATGCTAAGAAGACATCGTAATGACCAGTCAGCACCCTGGAATCCCCGTATGAAACGTAGTGAGTCTCCTGTAGCGCAGCCACATCTATATTACGGGCCATAAGATCCCTCAGAACGCAAGCACCATGGCTTCGGGATCTCATGCATCTGGTATGATTTTTTTGTTTTGGGTGTTATTTTTTTTTGTTGAAAACATGTAGATTTACAATAGAATACAATAAATTATATGGGGGAAGCCTAAAAACACCCAGTATAAGGAAAAATAACAATAATTACAAATAAAAGAACTAAATAAAATGCTAAAAATTGGAGTGGGTTAGTAGAGAACCCCCTTACCTGTCTAATTCTGAACTGCTCTCTGTTTTCCAGTGTAAACTAAAAACAAGAAAGACAGTTCCTAAGTGGGATTGGGGATTTACCTAATGGATAAAAGAAAAGTGGGGTGGATTTTGAAAACAGTTGGTATCTTTCAGGATAAGTACCAATTGGGTCGGGCCTAGGATAAAAATAAATCTTGGGAACGGGCATACTGAAAGTTCTTAGCTCCTTGAGGGAATCGTGCTTCTCCTCCACCAACCGCAGACCCGGGATTGCCCCCTCCGCTGCTTCAATCATATGCCAAAGCGCCCTTTTCCGGCCCACTCTGGTATCACGGACAAAGGTTGTTACGAAGGGGACATCGGGAAAGTTTTATGGCTTGTCTATATCAAGACCCCGGGCCTGAGTAAGAAGGTCCAGCGGTCGGATTGTTTTTACTAGCCGTGCCGATATGTTGACTGCTGATCTGTTAGGCTCCACCTCACAAATTCGGTCACCAGGAAGAAAAGGGAGTCTTCGAGTTCTCTCGGTTCTCGACAACGGAGGAGAGGGGGGAGCAGATCTGGCGTCGAGGAAGACTTCCTGCTCTGGCTCTGGCTCTGGCTCTTCTTTGTTGACTGGGGGAGGGGAATCAAAAAGGGCGGGGGTGTTCTGTTCAGTTGAAGGAGGTGGGGATTGGGGCGTTAGGGACTGAACAGCAGAGATAGTCATCTCTGTTTCAACAGGGGTAGGGGGTTGGGTCCCAGTCTTTTTTACTTTTCTCAGTTTTCTGGGTTTTTTTTTTACTTCTTGGCCAGAACAGTCGGTCGCCATCAAAGTTTTGTTCGCCTCGCCTTCGGAGTCAGACGAAGTAGTGGTGACCTGAATCTTCCGTTTAAGGGTTTCTCGTGCTTCGGAATAAGTAGACGGCACGCCTGGGACAGGCTGAAGCTACTGGGTGGGTAGCTTGGTACCTGACGACTTAGTGGGAGTCTGCACTCTTCGGTCATCCGGGAGACGCATCGATTTATCGGAGGGAACAGAACTGGTTTTTGTAGTGTTTTTGCTGACTACAGTGTTCCACCCCTCCTTTGTCGGTGCAGCTACTGGAGTCTGCGTTTAAGGAGTTGCTGGTGCAACTTTGGTTATCCCGGCCTGGGCAGCCGGCGGCTTATTGGGGGCTCTAGTTGGGCAGTCTTCACCCATATGCCCCGACCACTACAGTGCCAACAGATGGGTTGTCTACCTTCGACAATGATGGACATTGTCCAAGATTCATACATGAGACGCGGTGGAATGGCTTTGAAGCCGGCCCGGTCCAGGCACATTTCGATCTTGTAGTCCCCTACCATTAAGTTATGAGGGCCTCGGACCGAGATGATGGCTTCGAAGTCCCCATACTGGCTCATGACAGCACCCAAATGTTTGGAGCTGATATAGCAGGGGACGCCGAGAACGGATACTGTAGTTCTCCTGCGGCTCAGGTATTCCGGTTTTATTTTGATGCCAGCATGTACAAAGTCTGATTTCGCCAGTTTTGTGGCGATCTCCGCTGTTGGGAGCAGCAAATCCCATGAAGCAAACCTCTTTTGGCCGATGTATGTTGCAGGGATCTTCCAATCCCCAAGGAGTTTGGCCATTTTTTATTTGGGGGCCCTAGTCAGTCCTTTGGTTTTTGCGTAAGACGTGACGAACGTTAGTATCCGCTTTTTTAACTCTTCCACAGAACCTGGGTCGGGTCGGATTATATTTCCGTCCGTCAGGTCCTTGTAAGTGGAGTCAAACAAGTCTCTGTAATCTTTTGGTGACAATTGTGACTGGGCCCCCCACGCTGCTCCTGTCTTAGATGGAGACGTTTAAACGCGAGTTGCTGGTTGACCGGCCGGGATAGATTGGTCTATCGATGCTGCCGGTGTCTTCTGAGTAAGAGGGAGGGACTGCCAGTCGGATTGAGACGACACAGGCGGTGAATTTTGTTTCGTCACTCTCCCCTGGGTGCTGGCGACACTAACTGCTCCTTTTCTCCTCTTCAACGAGGTAGCACCCCCCCCTTTTTGACTCTGGGCCGAGAAGGTCTGCTGCCAAGCGTCGGGAAGGATTCGTTGAACTGCTACCGCTGCTGCTGTACAGATGATTGCCATAGCCGGCGAGACTATCGTTTCTACTGCTACAGCTGAGTCGCAAGTCTTGTAGAAGTTCTCGTTTAACAGCCTCCCTGTCGTAGAAGCTGGCCGCCGGTAGCATCTGGACCAGGCCGTCATTGTAGACGTAATGGGCTACTGCGAATTTAAATGTAGGTTTTGGGTGTAATCCTACGTTTGGAGCTCTGTAGCGAGATGTTTACATTAGTTTTACACCTCTGCATGTCAGTACAGTTCGGCAAACAGGGAGCAGGAAGGGAGTTCCAGAGGCCAGCATCACGAGGAAAGAGGTATTGGGAGTAGAAGGCTTTCCGATATCTGGGGGACCTCCACATTTAATAAATGGCATTTAGCTGATTGTCGAGTTGGGCTAGTGTATTTACGTCGAGAAGGCACCATAGTAGCCCGTTCATCGGAGCACAATCTATTGAAGTATTTGTAAAAAAAACACAAGGATGCAACATTGCGGCGATGGGAAAAGGGCTGGAGCTTGGTTGATAGTGAGAGACCTATTAAGTTGGCGACTCTTTTTTACACCGTGTCTAATAGGGAGAGACTAGTAGATGATACACTAGCACAGATGTGGAAACAATACTCTATGCATGGGCGGATGTATGGTGTCTTTGTTGAGATACAGGATTAAGTCAGGTGTGAGGAGTTAACTAGCACGGTAGATGGAGCCCATCTTCTTTGTGGCAGCCTTGGCAATGTCTTCAATGTATTTGTTCCAATCCATATTACCTGTGAATGTTAGGCCAGGTTTTTTCAACGCTGACCACTCAGGTAATAGTGTTATTTGCCATGACAATCGGTGGTTGAAGAGGTTTTTTGTAGTTATTGAAGGAAAGGAGATTTGTGTTTACGGCATTAAAAGTTACCAACCATTTATGACTCCAATCCACTACAGCATGGGGGGAATTTTCTAAGGATTCACCATTGCCTCGGATATGATCGCGTCCGTTTTGCCAACATGACGAGAGTAAAAAGTAGTGTCGTCAGAAAATATACTTATCTCAGACTCAATATCATCAAGGAGATCGTTTATGAAGATCAGGAACAATAAAGGTCCAAGGATAGATCCCTAGGTTACACCAGCAGTTATGTCATGTTGCTAGGATGAACGGCCATCAAGAACAACCTGTATATTTCTTTTGGTTAGGGAGGATCTAATTATATTAAGTATTTGCCCAGTAATACTATATGAGCATATTTTTAGGAGAAGCCCTTGATGCCATACCTTGTCAAAGACCTTACATATATCAAGCGCTACTGCCCTAGGCTCACTTGCCTTGCCCAATGTATGATATATGCGTTCAGAGATGATTGTAAGGATGTTTGCAGTAGATAGTGTTTGTCTAAATTTAAACTGGTAGTCAGAAAGAAATTTAGCATTAACTAAGTGCCAGACTATCGCTAGATTGATTAAGGATGCAAAGATTTTAGCAAAGATCGGGAGTAGACTGATTGACCGGTAGTTCTGAGGATCAGTTCTATCCTCATAATTCTTGAAGACAAGTACAACAAAGGCAATTTTCCCGCAATCAAGTAAGCAACATAATATTCAGCTACACATTTGTTGTAGAGTTTGGAGAGGACATTGGTCAGTTCAGCAATGTTTACATGAAGATATCACTTACATTCAGTCTGTATGTGAGTGACTTTCTTAGGTAGTGCTTATTTGTAAGGATATCGCCAACTGGCATTAGCTTTAAGGCATATCTCATTGGGTAAAACTAATTCGAGCTCTTGGCACTTGACAATGTTTACATTGAGATATCACATACATTAAGTCAGTGTCGGATGATTCCGCAGGGGTAGAAGCGCCGACTGTCAGCTCGGCGGTTAAGTTTTAATCCCGGCTTGAGACACTAGCTTGTCTAGCCACACTGTAGATCTGTGTCACAGCGAAACAGTCTGTATGGGAATGACTATATATATATATATATATATATATATATATATATAGTCACTGTCCACATAGACGACTAGTGCTTTAAAGGGTCACGCATTGTCTATGGATGACCTTATCCATTTATTACATCATAATTTATTACGTCACATAATCTTCCTAATGGCTAACCAGCTCGTCTAGTCTCTCTCTCTGTTTTTTTACATCTCTCTGATATATATATATATATATATATATATATATATATATATATATATATATATATATATATTAGTAAGTTTTTGAAAGGCTGTGGGCAATGCAATTCCGGGTAAGATGCAAGTTGAAAGGAAAGGAACAAAAACAATAAAAATAAATCGAATACGATATAAGACTTACTGTTTATTTTTCCTTTTTTTTCCTTTTTTTTTTTTTTTTCCTTACATAACAGCAAGAGTGTTTTAGCTGTCCGGGTGATTAAAAATCACTATTTGATATTTCGGGAAAAGACATCCCTTTTTCAAAAATAATTAGACCAGAAGAAGAATAATATTTTATTCTTCTCCGACTGTGTAGAGAATAATACAAAACAAAATGGCTGCCAGATATAGACCGCAGCAAAAAAAAAACAGTTTCACAGGGAATATAAATTAAGTTAAGTTTTATTTTAATATTATGTTAAATATATGATTGGTGTTTAGAATATTAGTGTAATGTTGGTTAGGTGTATGGTGTTCGATAAACTGTTATTTTTGATAATATATATATATCATTTTTTTATTTTATTTTATTTTTTTTTTTTTATATTTGAATATTTACTTTGTTTTATCTTCGTATTTTTATTTTGTTTATCTTTCTATCGTAATTTAAGAATTTTAATATAAATTAAAGTAATTAGTCTCATATTTTAAATATTCTAGATCTATCTACTTATCGATTTCGATTATCATCTATTAAAGAAGTGTTATTAATTATTATTATTAATTATTATTATAATAATTAAAGATAATAATTAAAGATAATAATTAAAGATAATTATCTTTAATAGATGATAATCGAAATCGATAAGTAGATAGATCTAGAATATTTAAAATATGAGACTAATTACTTTAATTTATATTAAAATTCTTAAATTACGATAGAAAGATAAACAAAATAAAAATACGAAGATAAAACAAAGTAAATATTCAAATATAAAAAAAAAAAATAAAATAAAATAAAAAAATGATATATATATATTATCAAAAATAACAGTTTATCGAACACCATACACCTAACCAACATTACACTAATATTCTAAACACCAATCATATATTTAACATAATATTAAAATAAAACTTAACTTAATTTATATTCCCTGTGAAACTGTTTTTTTTTTTTTTTTTTTGCTGCGGTCTATATCTGGCAGCCATTTTGTTTTGTATTATTCTCTACACAGTCGGAGAAGAATAAAATATTATTCTTCTTCTGGTCTAATTATTTTTGAAAAAGGGATGTCTTTTCCCGAAATATCAAATAGTGATTTTTAATCACCCGGACAGCTAAAACACTCTTGCTGTTATGTAAGGAAAAAAAAAAAAAAGGAAAAAAAAGGAAAAATAAATAGTAAGTCTTATATCGTATTCGATTTATTTTTATTGTTTTTGTTATTTTCCTTTCAACTTGCATATTACCCGGAATTGCATTGCTCACAGCCTTTCAAAAACTTACTACTACTATACCCAGCAATGCTTCAAGCAAACTACCATTCTCTACTAATATATATATATATGTATATGTATATATATATGTATATATATATGTGTATATATATGTATATATATATATATATATATATATATATATGTATATATATATATATAAAGATAAATGAAGGAAGAGAGATAAAGATGAACGAATGACAAATCTATTTCAACTTCGATTGTTCAAGCAACCGGCCACTTTATCAACGGGCATTCACCAACTCCATATTTTTTACACGCATACTCTCCATTACTTTATATCTTCCAAATGTTATAATTTTGGCTTTTCCACTGTACAACTTGTCCATCTATACAATTCATCTGATGATAAGATTTGAATCTTTGAAAACCCTTGGCTTAAGGAAAGAAAAATAAACATGTGTTTATCAAATTAACCTGGCATTGAACAATCGAAGTGTAAATAGATTTGTCATTTATACATCTTTATCTCTCTTCCTTCATTTATCTTTATAATGTATCTATCTCGAATATTGAGCTTAAACCATTTCACTATAGGTTCTATCCTCTAAGAGTATACTTTTAGTTTCATATTTTATATATATATATATATATATATATATATATATATATATATATATATATATATATATATATATTCACTGTCTACCTAGCCGGTCACTGTTCTTCTCTGTTTTTATTGATGACGCTATATAGTATCTTCTCGATGTTCACCATCTTTTTAATTCAATAACATTATCGGCTTGTGACACCATATTGCTTCTTTTAGATGTCTCGAATTATTACGATTTATCCTTTCATACATTTTCCTTTCGTGAAAAAATTTGGTGTGCACGACAACATACAATATAAGAAGATTCCAACAAATTTAGTAGAATATAGTCGTATGCAGATTGATAGATAATAGGATGTTTTCAATCCTTAAGAGAAAACAATTGTTTGTTTACAGACACACAGCCTGTAATATATTGATATATGTAGTACGTTGACACTCTAGGACAGGCCGTCGTACTGGCGGCGTAAGAGCAATATTAGTTTTTGCTATTGTTCTGTGGCTAGTTGTCTATTTTTAAACGTTAATTTAGAAACCTATGTTAAATTTATTGCGGCTCAATAATAAAGACTACTAAACGAGTTGCACGTCGCCACTTCTATCTGTTGTCACAGAGATGAAAGCAGAATGTATTGCACCAGGCGCTAACCTATATGTATTAAAGTGATTAACATGTGGATAGCAAGATATGGACAATGCATTAAGTTTCGTTTTGCTATCTATATGTGAAATGAAATAACGTTTTGTTTTACAACGTTTCAAACCTTGTGAACCATTTTAAGGCAGGTTATTTATTCCTACTCATATTCATGTTATTGTTTGTGTTTTGCTCTATTGTCTAACTGATTGATTTTGAATTCAATCGATTTTTGCTGCATGTGATGGTTTATCGTTACTCAGGAATATTAAAAAAATAAAACGTAGTTAGAGTAAAACGGAAACGTTTATTGAAACTAGGACCAGCGGGAATGCTCGTATTTCACAGAGAAAGGGATATATAATATACTAGTTGTTATTATTCGGCATTTTAACCGGGACTGTTCTTAATTTAATTATTGTTTCGCCTGCTTTTTTCACTATGTTCTTTGCTATTTTTGTTTAAATATAATTTTTAAAATAATATACAGTAATTACGATATGGTTTATAAGCACACAAAACGTAATACTTGACTTTTCTCTTTAAACTTCGAGTTACGTAATACATCCCTTTTATTCTTATTAAAGGCTTCAAAATCACTTTCAAATATGGCAGGTTGCGAGGAAAATACTAGAAGGGAGGATCGAACTAGCGACCCTTTGTTTACACGACAAAAATCGCCCGGACACAATAAGTCTTATATTCCTTTTACTATGTTGGCCAAATCTCAATACTGTAAAATGTCCTATTAAAATTTGGTTTCCATTAACTGATGTAAAATAGATGATGATAACCTCATCATGGTTAAAAAAATATATGGTATAACTTATTCAAAGAGCGTCTCTATAAACACACTCACACGTCTAGACAGAATTAAATGTACACGTGTACCCAACATAGTTAATGGATATTACAAAAATATAGAATACCCGGGCGAATATGTGAACTAGTATTTTATAAGTCGACACAGTATTCGAGCAAATGTAAACAAAACCGATGCCAATCATACACAGCCGATATTTTTGTGACTGTATTTCTCTGTGTAATAAACCTTTATTAAAAGCTAAACATCGGCGTCCGAGTGAGTGTGTCTACCAGCTAGCAAGAACTTTGGTTTCTAATTACGACACAGGTGTATAATAATTTATACACGCACTACTCAGTGAAATGATAACAATTTATGTAGAAGGAAAGTAGAAAGTTAACCTTTAGCAACCTCGTAACTCTCACTTCCCTTATTTTGTCCTTTCGTCCTCACATCACCACATTCCATGAGCGATGTTTCTGACAAAAAATGCTGTTTTATGGGTCAGAATCTATTCATATAACACTTATCATTGGCTAGTTTTAACCTTGTTAGGACTAAATGACAAAATAATATGATATAATATTCAACGATAATGTGTCAAACTGCAACTTGTTTCACATCTGCAACGAGCATGTTCGCAAATATGACTATGCATTAGTATGATGTTACGTCATCACATCCACTAAATAGGTAATCAGTATCTTCGATGATAACATTTTTTTTTCAAATCAATATAAAAAATAAAGCATTTAAAGGTTAAAACATATAACGGTGGAATAATTTTTGCAGTTTCCTCTTATTCATACAATATATGTTTTTAATTACAATCTTACTTTCGTCAGTGCGGTTCGATAGAACTTCCGTATTACTTAATACCTCAGGAATTTCAATTCTTATATATATGTATATGTGTACACACACACACATATATATATATATATATATATATATATATATATATATATATATATATATATATATATATATATGAGAGAGAGAGAGAGAGGAAGACAAAGATAGCATTTACGAACAGCGCCTGCCCTGAGGTCAGGTCGTTAGAACTTCCGACTATCATCTTGATGATTGTGGGTTTGATCCCTGGTTAGGGATGGGTACTAGTATAGCAGCACTGAAGATACAGCATCTTTCTGTATTTAAAGTGAGAGATATCACACTAGGTTTTATGTGCATATATGTATTATATATGTAGTTATTTTTAGTATATATCTATCAATAAAAAATATCACTTGTGTCGTTGTGCGTTATAATATCTTGACATACTATATAATAGATGAAACTTAAATAGATTTGTTTTTATTTTTATTTATATCCTCTTATATTCTCCTTCTCGTTCAATATATATATATATATATATATATATATATATATATATATTCGGCGTCAGTACTTTTAACTATACTCAACCACTACATTAAAAATACAAGACTGAGTCGTAATCCTACTGTGTGTGTATCATGACAAAATTCACCAAAGCGTAATGGAGGTTCACCTACTTTAAATCTAACTCGCTCCATTAGTGTTCAATTCAAATATTGACTGATTCTATTGAAAAAGCTGAGAGGCGATCGATAAACACTGGCAAATTCCTTCTTCATATCTTGACTTACTTACAAACTACCGACTCGGAACAGAGAGAAGATTCCTTTTGTGTCCGACCGACAACAGGAAACCGGGATTTCTTTCAGATGATATTCACGCACTTACGCTTTTATACCTTTTCAATTTAGGTAACTGAACTAAACTAAACAAAAATCGGTGATATATATCTGTCAATTACTTTTATTAATGTCAATGTCTTTACCCCTGATATATATATATATATATATATATATATATATATATATATATAGATATCATTACTATTCTATGTATCCACATACAATTTTACAAGGAGATATAATTTTTTATGTATCAATTTTCAGTATTTACTTCAACAGTGCTCGATAAGTAAGTAGAGCTATGTATTAAGTTATGAAAATATATTTATGGCAATTAAGCTACACAGAGGCTTCCGCGTTTCATTCATTGCGTAGTATTATAATTTTCATAATTATCATATATATATATATATATATATATATATATATACATTTCTAGTGGTACAACCTTTTATTAAGGCAATGACTATAGACGTTTGTGACATTTTTGGAGTGGTGAAATGGAATTGAAAAGTGTAAAAAATGAGAGGAAAAAATTATAATACATACATAAATCTACTTAGCCGGCTTTCGTCCACATTCATCAGAGTAAATACGTGGAAATAATTCATACACTACGATTAAAAACTTAAAATAGAAGCAATATATATTAACTCATTAAAACCCCTCGATTTGTAAACAAAAGAAGTGATTTCTAGGACTCAATATGATCCACTTTTGACCCCCCCCCCAATGTTTTATTTTTTATGGTCACTGATCTTCATTTAACTATTTTAAGTTTTTTATCGTAGCACATGAATTATTTCCACGTATTTACTCTGATGAGTGTGGACGAAAGCCGGCTTAGTAAATTTATGTATTTATTTTTATGTGTTCCTCTCGTTTTTACACTTTTCAATTTACTTTCCCCCTGTAATGTCCTTAACAAATAAAGGGAGATTACCGCAGGTGTCACAGGAGTTACGGCCCCTGGCGACATCCGGTTTTTCTCAGTCTGATATTCACCGAGCACCATCTTTGTTCGCTCGTCTCTCTCTCTCTCTCGTTAATCCCCGTCCATCTTGCAACCTTGCCATAGTAATAACCGATATCTAGCAAGTATCGGTTACTTACTACTTGGACCATCACATTGGCGACGAGGACAGAGCTATTTACAAAAAAATAGACACAAGAAAACACAAGAGAAAAAAAAACAACAACAAACAGTCCCACGTGTTGCAAAACAAACATGGCCGCTTTACCTCACTACCCGGAATTCGACTGTGAGTCAGAAGCCAAAGCAGCAAGATGGACGAAATACATTAGCAGATTGAGAAACTATTTTATCGCCCACGACATAGAGAGTGATAAAAGACAAAAAGCAATTTTGCCAACGTTTGTTGGTGAGGCGATGAACGACCTCATTGACGAATTGCCAGCCGAACAGACCACACCAGTAGAAAACGAAACCCACTTTGACAAACTCGCCTCGGCCGTACAGGCTCATTTCAACCCCCAAAATAACACGGAATACAACCGGTTTGCATTCCGTAACATCAAACAAACCACGCCGAATGTAGAGGATTTCTACCGAAAATTGAAAGAAGCAGCAGCTACGTGCCACTTTGCAGACGCAAACGCTGAGATAAAGTCTCAACTTATAACAGGCTGTTCATCAGATAAGGTCCGGCAAAAGGGCTTAATAAACTCTAACATGCCACTACACGACCTGATAAATTATGCCAGGACGACGGAAACAATAACAGCACACCTACAACAAATGCGTTTAGAGGACGCGACAATACGGACGACTACTGCAGTAGTAAACAAAGTCACGTACGAGCGACAGACACGTGACAGCCCCCGGCAAATTCAGTGCAGGAATTGCAACGGAAAATACCCACATGAACGAGGACCAACGTCTTGCCCAGCATTCCAGAGCCAATGCACTTATTGCCGGAGATGGGGGCACTTCACCTCTGTCTGTTTTAGTAAAATGAACAACGAGAACAGACAACGTGGAGCAAATCGCCCTCCACGCCCAGAAGCCCAAACCAGTTACCGACCGGTGAACTGCATCGAGGACAACCAGCAAGACTCAACCAGCGGCAGTGACACAGAATATGTGTTTCATACAGGTAAGATGAAAAACCTTCCCTGTTTTGATGTATTTTTTGGCAGTAGCCACCAAATATTCAATGTGTTAGCTGACTCAGGAGCCACTATTAACATTTTGTCTGAGGCAGATTTCAAGTGTTTAAAACCGACACCCTGTCTCCGACCGACAAAAACTGTGATATCTGGATTTGGTGTCAAGCAAACTACTCCAGTTCTAGGTCAATTTAGGACTCTCCTAGAGTTTGGGGGCACCTCCTGCCAAGCTGATATACATGTAATAAAAAGCCCAGAAAAACCTATCATCGGCTGGGAAACATGTGAAAAGCTTAAACTTTTATCAGCAAAAAAGCTCCCAGTTAACCACATCAGCAACTCTGACACACAAATCCCGCAGACAACTCTTAAGCTTCTGGAGGACTATGCAGACCTATTCAATGGCTTAGGTAAACTTAAAGAAAAAAGTCCATTTGCACATAAATGAAAATATACCACCCATCGCTCAGAGATACCGCAGAGCCCCCTTTCATGTAAGGAAGGACATAGAAGAGCTAATACAGAAAGACGAGGAACTGGGGGTGATTGAAAAAGCAGAAGGACCGACCCCGTGGGTATCGCCTATTGTGGTGGTACCTAAGAAAGACCAAAGCAAAATCAGAGTTTGCATTGATATGAGAGCGGCAAACAAAGCCATCGAAAGGGAACGTCACCCTACCCCCACACTTGATGAGCTGAAAGCCATTCTATCGGGAGCCAGTGTCTTTAGCAAGTTAGACCTCAATCAGGGCTACAACCAGTTGGAACTAGCTGAAGAGTCCCGATATATTACCACGTTCGCAACACACCTGGGCCTATATAGATACAAAAGACTATTCTTCGGTGTCAACTCCGCCAGTGAAATATTTCAGGAAGAGATTAGCCAAGCACTCGCAGGGATTGAGGGGGCCATCAACATCAGTGATGATATTCTTTGCTTTGGATCGGACCAGCAAGACCATGACCAAAACCTCCAGAAAGTATTTCAACGACTACGCGGAAAAGGCCTAACACTGAATAGCAGCAAATGTCAATACAACAAGAGGTCATTGGAATTCCTCGGACACACATTCGGTAATGAGGGCATCAGCCCAAGTAACTTTAAAATAAAAACAATCTTCGAATTACCAGACCCCAAAAACGCATCAGAAGTCAGAAGTTTGTTGGGGATGACTAACTTTTGCGGTGCACAATTCATTCCAGACTACGCAACCCTGACTTATGAACTACGTCAGTTAACAAAATAAAAATACGCAGTGGTCCTGGACTGAGCGCCACACTGAATGTTTAAAAAACCTCAAGGAGGCCTTGAGCAAAGCATGCTCACTTGCCTACTTCGATCCTAACAAACACACTGAAATATATACCGATGCCAGTCCTGTAGGCATATCTGCTGTATTATCACAAGACGGGCGGGTAGTACAATTTGCAAGCCGAGCACTATCCACAGTTGAACAAAGATACTCTCAAACAGAGCGGGAGACACTCGCCATCACGTGGGCATGTGAACACTTTCATATATATATCTTTGGGGCCCCATTTACTGTTCATACAGATCATAAATCCTTAACATCAATCTTCAATAACACTCGCTCCCAACTATCAGCGCGCATCGAACGTTGGGTTTTGAGAACACAACCATACAATATGACTGTCACATACCGACCAGGTCATGACAACCCAGCTGACTACCTCAGCCGCCATCCAATACATCTACCTCCAAGCAACAGGGAGCAGAAAATAGCGGAGGAGTATATAAACTATATTCTCTCAACGTCAACCCCCAAAGCAATGACAGTTGATGAAGTTGCAACGAAAACTGCAAAAGACAAGACACTCACTACAGTCATTCAAGCTATTCTCACCAACAAATGGCAAGGTGCCAATGATGGCATAAACAAAGCCACATTTCTCACCCTGCATGACAACCGTGATGAACTATCACTAGCACATGAGGACAGTATCATTCTGAAAGGGTGCCGGATGGTGCTACCTGAGACGCTACAAAACAGAGCTGCCAAAATAGCCCATGCCGGTCATCAAGGCGTCGTGAAATCCATGGCCCTTCTCCGGGAAAAAGTCTGGTTTAAAAACATGCAGCCTTTGGTAGAAGAAAATATCAGGAACTGTCATACCTGTCAGATCAGCACTCACAAAACGGCAAGGGAGCCACAGAAAATGTCCCCGCTACCAGCAGCCCCGTGGACAGAGGTTAGCGCTGACTTTGGACATCTCCAGAATGGGAAATACCTTCTTGTTGTCACAGATGAATACTCACGCTACGTTGTTGTCGATATCCTGGACTCTATCTCAACAAACTCAGTCATACCCCGTTTAGACAAAATATTCGCCGAATTCGGAGTACCAGTATCCCTCAAAACAGACAATGGCCCACCATTCAACAGCTATGATTTCAAAGACTACGCCTCCATCACCGGTTTCAGACACAGGAAGATAACACCTTTATGGCCCCAGGCCAATGCTGAAACAGAACGCCTCATGCGCACTGTAAAAAAACCCATCAAGGCCGCCCTAATCAAAGGTCAAAGCTGGAAGCAGGAGCTATTCAAATTCCTGTTAGATTACCAAACGACACCACACTGCACCACCGGTGTTTCTCCAGCCTCAATCCTATTTGGCCGGACCATAAAAAACCGCCTGCCACACCTAGTTACACCTATAGCTGGAGACCATAGCATTAGGGTACGTGACACCCAAGCCAAGGAAACAATAAAGAAATATGCTGACAGAAAAGCATACGTAAAACCCAATAATCTGAGTGTGGGTGACACCGCCATTGTAAAAAGCGTCCACACTTCAAAGGCACACACCCCCTATCAACCTAATCCATTAACCATAACAAAGAAAAAGGGATCCATGATTACTGCATCACACAAGGGCAACCAAATTACAAGAAATGCCAGCTTCTTCAAAAAAATCCCTAAGCCACTAAGAAACTTCACACACGACGTACCTGAATACTCCTCATCTGAAGATGAGGGACACACGCATGTGACAGCATCACCAAAATCTAAAAAACACCAGGGACAACACCCTTCAAAACTCAGACGCTCAGGCCGCACAAGACGGTCACCCAAAAGATTTGATTACTAAATGCTACAAATACCCCTGTACATAATAATGCATAATTATCATTTTCTTTCACTTAGGTTGACAGATGTTTCCCTCGGACTCAGCAACGCAAACACTCCAGTCACATCACGCATGAACAAACTCTTCGATGAATAAAAAAAAAAAAAAAAAAAAAAAGAAAAAAAAAAGCATTGTAATGTCCTTAACAAATAAAGGGAGATTACCGCAGGTGTCACAGGAGTTACGGCCCCTGGCGACATCCGGTTTTTCTCAGTCTGATATTCACCGAGCACCATCTTTGTTCGCTCGTCTCTCTCTCCCTCGTTAATCCCCGTCCATCTTGCAACCTTGCCATAGTAATAACCGATATCTAGCAAGTATCGGTTACTTACTACTTGGACCATCACACCCCCAAATGTCACAATCAATTGCCTTATATATATATATGTATATATATATATATATATATATATATATATATATATATATATTATGTATTTATATATATATATATATATATAATGAGATTGATATATTTCATTAAAAAAATAAATATGTAGGGTTAACTATTAATTTTTAATGCGAGGGACAGTTTGAATTTTGTTAGGTAATTGGAAGGGGGAGGGAATCAACTTACTCGAACGTAACCCAATGATGGAGAAAACAAATCAAAACAACGAAGAGGTAGAAATAGCATTATATGTGAGCGGGAGGAGTGGTGATCGTCTTAATTGGCTGATGCCTGCTGATGTATCATAAAAAAGAAAGACCTAAGATTGTCCAAACACGATGTTTTTTCGGCACACGTAGCTGATAGCTTTCAAGGAGGCGATCCGACGCGTCCGGAGTCATGTTGGCTTTTCTGCCTGAGTCGATATGATGCGAAACTCGAAATCGGCAATGCGGCATCACTGAGGTGTCTGAAGAATGTATTTCACGGTGTGTATATATATGTATATATATATATATATATATATATATATATATATATATATAGTATCATTTTTTATTTATACAAACATTTTTGGTTACAGATGTGCATACATGTTTCAGCTGTTCGCCCTTTCGAGAATTTCAGTCCTTTAAAATAAAGGTGTGATGAAGTTGGTGTTTGTAAGAGGGTGCGGCTGAAACATGTATGCACATATGTAACCAAAAATGTGTGTATAAATAAACATATATATTAAAAAACAGCTGTACTTATTATTGAACACTTTTTGTAAACACTGGAGGTTCATTGGATCAAGGAAACAAAAATAATACATATATATATATATGTATATATATATATACATATATATGTATATATATATATGAAAGCGTACATATAAAATAACATTTTAAGACGAAACATAAAATTTGATATGGAATAGTGGATAAACGAGTCAAAATTCTAGTACAAATAAGCACACGAACGCATTACTTGGACATTACTTGCCTTCCACTCTTTTCCTGCTGTACAAGTTGCCAACCCACTACATACTACATATATTTCTCTACTCCTCCTCTTAAAACCGTTGCTTTTGTTTATCTACCACGCTTCATAATATAACATGTTGCGTTCTGTTTAATAAATCTGATTTACAAAATGAATATGATAGATCAAATCAGCCGAAATATCTTGGTTAAGCTTTAATGATGTGTTTGTGTCCTGATTACTCGTCAAACTTTGTGTTGTGCATTAATGTTTTTTATTTGTATAATAAGTCAGATGAGTTTTTTTATGTATGAAGTGCTGATTGTACCGATTATTATTATAATACTACCTAAACAGAACGTGAATTCTGATCCAAGCAAGCTATTTGCGCAAAATTCAGAACAAAACGTTCCAAAAACATCGATATTAATAATTAAACTATCAGAAAACACATTCATTACACTTCATAAACGCACCATATCTTTTGAATTCTAACGTCTATGTTTTGTTTGAAAAAGAAGACCTCACATCACGTCATAGAACACCAAGTGTTATTAAATATTGACATCTACATTTTTCTTCATTCTTGAGAAAGTCTTCAAATAAAGACGTAAGGCTCATAAATATATGAACAATTTTAATTTTTAATTTTTTTTAAATTATTCATTAAGTAGGATAATTATTTCCATAATTATAATGTATATATATATATATATATATAAATATATACACACACATATATATATATATATATATATATATATATATATATATATATATATAAATATATACACACACATATATATATATATATATATATATATATATATATATATATATATATATATATATATATATATGATGAAAATGGTAGTTTTGTTGAACCATTGCTGGTAAGCAAGTAAGTATCAAAGTGATAATTCTAAGGCAGGAGCAATGCAATGTTGAGAACCATAAAGTGGAATAAAGATGAACAAAAATAAATGACAAGATATGGTAAATCTCAGATCAATTCATTTATATTTCAAAAATGTAAATGTAAAGGCAGTAAATTGTAAAATGTGTGGGCTAACGGTTAAATATTTAAAGGCCAGCCATGGTAGAAACTTAAATCCTTTCGAGAGTAACAACCTCTCTTTTTCAAAAATAAAGCAAAAATTAGACCAGCTGTGTCAGTTGAGGAACGCCAGTGGACTCCCAGAAAATGCAATATGGAAGAAAATACCAAGATAAATTAATTCAGTTAATCTGAAATATAAATATTTAGATTTAATTTATTTAATTTATTTTTTTATATTTTCATTATTTACTTTTTCGTTTTTTAAATGTAATGTTTGATACATATGTTAAGCGTTGCAATTGTTAATATAAGTTCGGATCAACAGGTGGTGGGAACGGGAAGTCAAGTCAGGTAATGATAAAGGAGGATAATTAGGATGGTAAACAGATCATCCTTAAGATGATAGGATGTATTAAAGGTTAAGGAAGGATAATTAAGTAAAGTTAATTAATGCATAGTCGGATAGAATTAATCTATAAAAAGACTTCCTATATTCTATTATACTCAAGGACCAAGAGTGTAGGAATAGGAGGTTGTCAAAAGAGAGGGGAAAGGGGGAAGGGTTTATATGTACATAAAAACAACATTAAATAAGTTTATAATATATGAGCGGATAGTGAACGAAACTAATTAAGTGTAAGTATAATATATGGGAATTAAGTCTAAATGCTCTAAGTGAGGGTGACTTTGTCTGTTAATATGACGTTGTAGAAGTTGAGGGGAAGAGTATCGACATGACAGGCGTATGAGGAAATATACGTAGGGGGAGATGGGGTGGGTTCAGAAAAAAATATTGAATTGAAGTGAGTTTCATTGATTTTTTTCTTTTTCGAAAGACTATCTTAAAAGATCTGTCACAGTTTAACGAAATAAAAGTAGAATACGTACTGATAGTGGTCGCAACACAACCGACAATAGGTACGTCTAGTATATATATATATATATATATATATATATATATATATATATATATATATATATATATATATAAGGGTAACATGCATTATACATCATAAAAATTAAATACCGTCAAAGACTAGATGTGTGAAAAAAGACAAACGGAAAAACACATTTTAAATACAGGAACAAATCATCAAAGAAAACGTGAGATTTTACCGGTTTCGTTCAGATCAACGGACGTCTTCAGAAAAAGTAGAGGATTTTCAATTTATTCGATAACAGTAACACATAAAAAAAGACGAGCGCACAGGGAAAACATCGTTGACAGGCGTTTAACTATTTGAAAAAGAAAAGAATTATAACACGCGCGTGCAGAGAGACGTTATCAAATAAGAATAAAATTCATCTATTTAATTAAAAAAAGAAACTCTTTTCAGTCTGTAAAAAGATTATGAATATAAAAAAATTCGACATCGAAGTTCAGACCAGATTTGTGTGTAGGTTTAGTTACAAGATTAATGTTGTTGCTTTTTTTGCGTTCTTGCATATGTGGGCGAGGATTTGGTGTCTATTAAAATGCATTTGATGTTATGTAGTTGTTGTAGCGTTACAGGCCGGTAATAATTAAGACAAACACAGTTACATACTTAACAAAAGTTTATTAAAAAAGCATGTTGCAAAAGACCGAGTCATAATTCTGAGGACATAACTACTACCAATTACTGTCACGACGTATAATCGTAACTGTATTTATTGTGTCTAGGTAAGTCCATTTATTCCTGAAATAGGCAGATACGCTCACACCATAACAGTAGTGTATGGTTTGTTTGATTGGAATGTTTAAATATTTGGGACTCATGTGTTTTCTTAAAAGTAAGTTTGTGGTTGTTTAATCTAAAAGGTGATTTAGTCTCGCCTATGTATCCACAATTTGGGCATTTATGCGAAAAAGATGTATTGGGGCTATCACAAGTAAGGTGTAGACAGCTATACAAGAGCATTGATTTACTCCTCTCCAGGAGTTAGGCACAAGGCCAGTTTTTATCTTACTCCCACAAGTAAGATGTGACCCAAGGTCGGGTCGGGAAAATGGGGTTTAGAAATTGCCTGGGAAGCCCCGTCGGCATTACCCGGTAGGGGCGCATCAGGCAGTAAGCAATAAACTTACTCCTCCCAAAGAGGGGAGGCAAAGCCTGGGAGGGAGGACCTCCTAGAACTTCACAGAACAAACCCATAGACCGGCGTAAATCAAGACCCGAAGGCCAAGACAATACCAGTCTATGGGGTGCAGTATCCATCGGAACAGATACTACACTTTGATTATGTTAACATAGATTAACTAAACACTTAGTATGCAGTAAGTTGTTGTTAAATACTTCAATCTCTGATGATGAAATAAAATAATGATACGTAATCTATGAGATGGGCTAGAAAATTAACATCTAGCGTTCTTTTGAAAAACTGGCGCATTTGCAAATAAAAAATAAAACAGTTTAGGATTCAGCGTTTTATTTAAGGCAAATACAAAATTAGCCAAATCCACAGACTGTTATTAAAATAGTATTTTACGGAAAGAAATAAGTTTATTTTCGTAATATTTAGTTCGCTTGATTCTATCAAAATAAACTTAGAGCAAGTGGCAAGCAGTAATAGTACATAGCGTACTAAATATTCATGAATATCACCATTGACAACTGAGTCTTGAATTTAAGCTATTTATTAATAACAATAGAATTGTTGTTTTTTAATGGATTTGACAAAATCGAAAACACAGAATGCAGCAGATAACCGCTCTTAAACGTTTCATATAAATAAAGAAGCAAACCACTTCAGGACATTTTCTTTCTGGGCTAATCGCGTTGGAAAATTTGTTGGATCATTCTACAGCTTAATTGTAAATACTTAACATATACAAGAGTCGGATACGTCGTTAGATTGAGAAATCTCGTCCAAATCACTCTTTTTGCCTCGACAGAGTACAGAATCGACTTCGTAATCCAGTGGGGAACGATTTTCTTACAGAAAAAAACGTTGCTCGTCTCTCTCTACCCTATCTATGAAACACATTACGCAAGATTGTGTACCTGCAGATTACTACATGGTCGTATTCAAATACAATGTAAAATGTACTTGTCATAAACCGCCCTATAAGTAATCAAACCTAGTTCATACCATTAATGGTTCCTCATCTTTTGACTGAAAACCATCGCGTAATATTTATATTATCCTCGAGTGGCTTTTCGCCTTGATATATGTGAACCCAATATTCAAAAAAATAGTCGGCCAGAACTTGGTCAGCTCGTCACTTGCATGTGAGAGATAATGCGCGCGTAATGTGGTATTTCGTTTTGATTCGATTTTCTTTTGACAGGATTGGGCTCATTCAGAATAATACGACGGCTAAAATCGTTGTTCGTATAATATGAAAGTGGATCCTACAAAAGCATTCCTCACGAACAAATCAATAGAAGACGTTTGTAATGTATCAGTTGATGATCTAAACGTACTTTGAAGTAAATAGAGTTCCGAACACATGAATTCTTCGACGTAATTTTGCGACACAAAGAACTAAAGATTTTCCCTGGAACTGTGGAGTTTAAGATTCTTTTGTTCTATTGTCTAAACTGATTAAAATCAGATTAATGTTTTAATCAGTTGAAATGTTGCAAACATTTTATTCGACTACGTGCGACCGGCATAATTCAAAGATGTGGTCTATGCATGTACCGTAACTAAATTACCCCAACGCACCACTAACATAAACAACACCACCGAACTTGCATCACCCCATCCCACAACCCCACCTAACTCTAGAAACACAAACCCGAACCAGCCTAGCAACACCATAATGCCTACAACCAGAAGCAACCCAGTAACTGACAGGATAGCTAACCCTAGGATATATACATACATAGGATCGACATCGCAATTTATAAAATCCAGAATCTCCATGCATACTTACTCATTCAATAACAATACCAATAACAGCACGTCTCTAACTAAATTAATCAAAGACTTTAAATCAAATAACACTCAATTCTCCCTAAAATGGTCTATACTGAAAAAGTCAAAATCCTACACACCGGGCTCAAAGAATTGCCACCTATGCACATCAGAAGCACTAATAATACTCACAACTGCAATAGAGAAAAACGTTATAAACTCGAGAAACGAGATAATTTCCAGATGCCAACATAAGAGGAGATTTAAATACGCCCAGCTTGTAACCCCAATAGACCCCCCGCCTCAGAGCACATAAATGCACTTAGCCCAACATAGTCTTGCCCATCAGGTATCTAGACCATCCCCACTCCTCTATCAGATTTATTTTTAACCCAATAGCAAAACATATAGTTAATTAAACAACCACGCGACCCCTTTAGCATCGATCTTCCACTACGGATAGACCCCAATGCCCCACCCACATCTCTCAACAAATATCGACCTAATACTAAAAGACTAACAGCTCAATAATACCCCCTGGCGACAAGATAATCCAATATGATGTAATATAAGTTAATATAATATTAATTTAGATTCATACAATGAATTCCATCTTTTAACCCTACTAGAATCAGCTAACTTAATTTATTTTAATATACAATGAATTCCATCTTTTAACCCTACTAGAATCAGCTAACTTAATTTAATATAATATTAGGCTACGCAAAATTATAACTTGCTTTGAATTCAGAATAAAACACTCACAATTTTAAAACATTTGCACTTAAAATAACATTCCTCTTTTTGATAATAATAATAACAATAATAATAATAATAATAATAATAATAATAATAATAATAATAATAATAATAATAATAATAATAACAACAACAGCAATAACAACAACAATAAGAATATCAATTACGGCTACGTTAATCCCGCTCACATATATCCCTATCTGATAGTTTTCACCGCACTAAGAAACCCCTTAACCTCAAAATATAAGCATCTGAATCCCCCCACCCACAGGCTCACCTTAGCTGACCGTCAAACTTGAAGTTATAGACTTCACTAAAACCCCTTCCCCCCAACCCCGCCCATTCCTTCACACTACCCTTAAAATATCAGCCACAAACATTATTCACTTTGACCCCGGTTGGAACAGTTCTACTCTCCTTAGTCGGCAAACATCCATACCCAAGCAGAATATTCAAGATGATATAAAAAACTTTTGAAACATTTCTCTGCCAGGGAAGCAAGCAATTAAAGGCAGACATGAACATTTCCGCATAACGCCTTTAAACAGACAATCTTAACCTCGGATTTGCCGAATTGGATATTTAAAATACCAGTACAGGAGTTTTACTTGTAACTCCACGGAAATATACTATAACGGAGTACGAATCCATGCGGACCAAGTGAGATATTTTGAACCCTCCACCTTTTATTTCTTCAATTCTACAAAACGTTACTTTAGCTATTAACTATCTACAAAATCACCTCCCAATACTGCTAACTTTCACTTCCCGGCCTTTTATTTTTTATTTTTTATTTTATTTTATTTTATTTTTTAACTTCGTTATCCCCAATCCCTTTTGGTTTTTATTCTTCAATTTTTTCAAAGTGAAATGGAACTAGGTAATATTTAATTGATATAAATACCATATTACCAGATTTATCCTCTGACGAGAAGAGTTTTATCTTTGAAAAACCATGGTTTAAGGATTAATGTAACTCCTTGCATCTGAACTTTCGATGTAATAAAATTTGTATTAATTTATGTACAATTCTTTATCTTCATCTTTCTTTTTTTAATATTGATTGCTCTACTCAACGTATTGAGCTTTATTTTATCGAGATAGATCACTACGATATTTCGCTTATCGTTAATTCTATTATCATTAGTATATATATATATATATATATATATATATATATATATATATAAACAAAAAGATCTGACTCGTGACTTTCTCTCCTCTCATTAAAATTAAAGAAGTTCAAATTTATTTGGCGCGAAATTTTACGAAGATTGAGTCTATGACTGATTGGCCAATTGAGGCTGGCGTGTTCGATTAGTGAATTGAGTCCAAATTCGATGGGTGCTTGGCGATAGGTTCCTTCGGCAAATGGTGCCAGGAAATGCGCCAACTCGTAAGATCTGGAGCCAACATGAGTGTGTGCGTGTGTGGTTCTCTGTGTGCATGTGATATTTTAATGAAGCTTGTTTAAATCATTAAGGTATTTGACAGAGGAAGATGTTAATCATAACTTTCACTTCTCTCGAATATCTCATTTTCTGCTTCGGTAGACGATACCATTCCTCGTTGTTGCCTTCTACGACACCATATGCTTCAATCATTAAATACCTATTGAAGTAAACGTACACACAGACACACATGTTATACTAGCTACCTAAGCCGTCTCGCTATCGGTTCGCAAAGTTCGCTACTTGAAACACTTTAAATCAAGAGAGTCGCGCGAGAGCGCTCTATCCCTTAATAGACACACGAATGGCCTATGCTAGAAATCTCATTTCTTTGATCAATCATAACTCAAAAACCAATAAACCAAATTAGTTAAAACTTTGCACACAATTTTTATTTGATAGGTTCTATAAGCGTGTAGAATTTCAGCATCATTAGTCAAGGCAACCCAGAGACCCAGAAAGTTCAATCATGAAATCATGTTATCTGTGTGTACGTATGTGCCACCCTGTATCTCATCAACTATTTGATGGATTCAGCTGATTTTTGGCAGAGATAGAGGTTCTAGGGTCTAACTGATAGCATTTTAATTTCAGTTACCACATACCTTAGTTTTCCAGAAAATTCCAAAAACCTTAAAAATTACCAGTATTCATACACTTTATTTTATATCTTATCGACCATTTGATGGATTAAGCTGATTTTTGGCAAATATAGAGGTTCTAGTGCATTTTAGTTTCAGTTTATCATATACCTTGATTAGTCAAACAACCAACTATATCAGTTATGAGTATTGAGGCATAGCATTTACAAAAGTAGTGGCATTCTATGAAAAATATCAGTATACTGAAATCATATGACCTTAATAGAGTCAAAATGAAAATTCATATACACTAAATGTACAAAAGCAAGGAAATTCCCAAATTTTTACACTTTTATCGTCATTAAATGTATGCGAGGACAACAGGGCTATGTATTTTACTTGTAGGAATTTTTCTTCAGCGCACCTCACACACTTAATCCACTCATGCATAAAGATTTATACTGTAGTGATGTGATAATGAAATGGTTTGGTTGATATGTAGTCATACCCTTAATGACAATAAAAGTGTAAAAATTTAGGAATTTCCTTGCTTTTGTACATTTAGAGTATATGAATTGTTATCCTAACCCTATTTCAGTATACTGGCATTTTTCATGGAATATGAATTTAACATAAACATTTCGTATAATTTGGATTTTTCGGACTAATGTTCTCATCTGGAGTGTATATGAATGTATATATATATATATATATATATATATATATATATATATATATATATAAGGACATTGAAAACGTCTTTGAGGCACGCATGAAAATGTATTTAAGTGAAATATTTTGAAAATCAACAATCGTGCAATTTAAATGAAAAAGTCGTTATTTAATTTTATTTTTTTGCAGGCTTTCGTTGTTGAACAGCTTTGTCAATTTCCTTATTCAAATAGCGCCAATCTGCGCATAACATCAACAGAACTACACACACATATATATATATATATATATATATATATATATATATATATATATATATATATATATATATATATATATATATATATATTAGTAAAGAGTTCCACTGTTTAGAATGCATCTCAATTTTGTAATTAAACCAGTAAAATGAAGAGACTTTTATTTAAATAAACATATTTATTTAAATTCAAAAGTTCGATTCACACAGGAATCTTCATCAGAATAATAGACAATATGTTTTTCTTCCTTTTTTTAAACGGCTTGGTGTCGCTTCATCTTGTGCTTCAGATGTTAACGAAACTCGTTATGTAATAATGGGCACAAGTGGTGTGTGCTCTGGTCGCACCTTATAAGTAAAGAGTTCAACTATATAGAATGCATTTAAATTTTGTAATTGAAATTATTCTGATGGCGATTCTAGTGTGAATCGAAAATCTCATCCCCGGAGGGAATGTTCAAGCTAAAATATGTTCATAGCTTACTACCTTGCTCTACTTACGTATCGAGCACTGTTGAAATAAATAATGAAAATGTATACATAAAAAAATATATTTCCTAATAACATGTTATGTGGATACATGAAATAGTAATATATATATATATATATATATATATATATATATATATATATATATATACATATACGCGTCTGTTTAAAGGTATTTACATGTATCTGAATAGATCAGTGAGAAAGATATCAGGTGACAGCATCAAGATTTCTGTTAAAATAAACGCTACTTTTACTATGATGTTGCGTATGATGCTATCAAGAATATGCACCCGGACAACGTCGAATAATACTGCTAGTATATATATATATATATATATATATATATATATATATATATATATATATATATTACGTATCCATCAGCACAAATACAGTTTTGAATATGAACGTAAATAAATAATATACATATAAAACTACAGTGTATTCGACTAAATACCATCTATATGTCATATAAAGTTTTACAAATCATGAATTGAATTACAGTATAATCTGATTATAATAATATCGGATAATGTTATTAATCCGCTGGTGTTATCAAAATCAGTTGGCCCCAAAAGATTCAATTACATTTTAATTAAGCTGAATCCGTTGTTTCTAACAATGAATGATGACAACATTCCTTACTTGGTGTCTATCAGTATTTTCCTGTTATAAAACCGAGTTTCCAAAGGTGATGATAACGAACATCTCATCTTATACATTTAATTATCTTAGTGTCACTGTTAACCGCTCTTCATATTTAGTGCGAATAATAGAAATGTTGTATAGTACCGGCTTAATATTCAATAATGTCTGGGATGATAGCCACACGCAGAGACATGTGTGGCAAAACGAGGAAAGAAAAGCATTAATATGTGTCAATTCGTTGGTTATGTGAGTTGGTCTCCGCATTAAAGAATTATCTTAAGGCGTCAGGTGATTTCATCTTTTTCGTGCATTGTATGATATTAATCTTTATTTCAGTTAGTTTTCGTCTTTGTTTCTTGTTCTTTGGGACTGTTCCCAGTGCTCTTACAAGTATTGGTATTATTGTGATTTTCTGCGTGCTCTCTATACCTCTGAGTTCTTTGGCAAGTTCCAGGTATTTACTTTGTTCGTGTACCTCTTTGATCCTCTCGCCGCGACCCGTAAAAAACTACGTGTTAACAGGTTTTCCCTTCCTGTTGTCTATCATCACATTAAACCGTTCTGCTTGGATGGATTTGTTTGTTTGCACCTCCATGTCATAGAGGACTTGGTGCTTTTCATTTTTCGATTTGTGTCTGTACCGCTTGACTGCATGTTCAAAGTGAAGGCATTTTACTTTTTTGAACACTATTAAAACCCCATTTCAAACATAAATGTCACAGACCAAAGAAAGTAACATTTTACATTGCGTCAACGCTCTTTCGTCTAACCTAAAATGTAGACACACATTAAACATCCTGGAACGTACTTTATCATTTAACACGAATCTATTAATTTATTCCAGCTGGCCGTGGTGAACTGAATAAGACGCGGATTAATCACCTGTGTGTGCCAAGTTCAAATCCAGTCTGTTCCATACCACGGCTTTTAGCCATGGATGCTGACAACTTTCACGTGGCCACTTCCCAGAAGTTCCCGATTCTAAAATGATTCAGGAAAACTATACCAACCACGGTATGACTTGACTTGACTTGGTCCCTTAACCCCCTCCTGGGTCGTAGGGGCGCTGCACCAATGAACTCCACACCAGCTGTCTCCACTTCTGACGGTCATGGGCAATGGACTGGGTTGTAGCGAAGCCGTAGCCCGTCCACTCTTTGATGTTGTCCGTCCATCTTTTGTGTTGTCTACCTCTTCTTCTCTTGCCTTGCACTGCTCCCTGCAGGATGGTTTTGGAGAGACCACTGCCCCTGGTCACGTGACAATACCATCCAAGCCCCCCTTTCTTACAACTGTCAGCAAATCTTCGTAGTTGTTCAGATTTGCGTTGATGAGCGCGCGAACCTCACCGTCTGCGACACGGTCTGAGCACGAGATGCCAAGCACCCCCCCGCAGCATCTCATCTCTACCGTTTGGACCTTTCTTTGGAGCTCGGCTGTCAAGGTCCACGACTCGCATGCATACAAAAAGATGGATAATACTAGTGTATGCAGCAGCTTCAGTTTGCAACGGTATAAAAGCAGTCAAAAACAGTCCATTTACTATTCAGACGTAATAGAGTACTTTTTCGGTTTCCAATTGGAGTGATTGAACTCTCGGAGATAAAAACCGCACAACCATAAAAAATTAACAATCAAATTGACGTAAATTGACGTAAATTAATATCAAATTTTAACAATTGATTCTAAAATTAAACTAAGTTTAAAAAATTCTTAACAATCGACGAGAATGAAGAATCAGAGCAAATTACATAATTCAACATGCTTGGTTCACATTAAATACACCTTGAGTCTTTTACTACCATCGTTTAAATTAATATTAACGTTCGATAAAAGCAATTTATCAGAATATTTCCATCAATGTTACGGAATTTTCGAGATGAGAATTGAAGCTTTGTTTTGTTTGGGCCCGTAGCGTAACCGGTAAAGTGTCAAGTAAGGATTAGTTCTAAGTGATAGTCTTTTAGAGGTTGAAGGTTCAATTCTCAGTACAGGCGCTACTAAGAATATAATTATAATTACTTAAGATTTCTACTAGGTTATGGTGACGGAACGAAAACCATCGACCATCTTAAACGGTTTCGTTTGAAATTTTATACAGATTCCCATGTCCGACAGGAAAATTCCTGAGTTCGATAAGACGCATCCGAAAAAATCGGAGGTTACATTGGCCGAAGCTTTGTGAAAGTAATATCCAAGATGCGAAAAGTAGTTGGAATAATCCAAATCATATAAATGCTTATCAATATAAAAATTTCTTATTTTTGTCTGTCCGTTGGTCACTTATAAGTTCTAAAGCTACTTGATGGAATTTCACCACAGTTAAAAATCATTATCCTTTTGATTTCGAATGTGTAATAAGGGATTATAATATTAATACTACTATTAATACCATTTCCAATACAATAAACAATAAACACATATAGGGTCTAACCCTATCGAGCTGAAATGCTCCACATTTGGTATGAATTACCTTTTATATTCACGCATGTCCTTTTATAAGGACGGACACTTTACACTACTATATGGTTACAAAGACTACTACAATGGTTACAAAGACTAATACCAACGTACTTCTAATCTGGCATTGATATGAAACGTGGAAATCTACATCCGCATTTAATAGTGAAAAAGCTAATTTTTCTTTTGAAATAAGGCCCTTATAATATTTTTAGAAACTCTTGGCTACATAATTTTTATAATATAACTACTAATAATAAACACAGAAAAACTCCACAATTATTCGATGACGTACTAATTAACATGAAGAATCGCGTTGAGGTTATGTGTCTAAATTCAAATATTACTACTCTTACTACTACTACTACTACTAGCACTCTAACTACTACTACTAAGTTAAGCGACGTTGAATTTGGCCAGTACTAAATGAGTGACTATTTGGATGTGGTATAGTCGTCAATTAAGTTATCCCCTTTGCAGATTGGCTGTTTGGAGTCTATGAACATAGATGTCTATGGCTGGTAGTCAATTTAAATTAATGGTGGGCTGTAGTGGTTTATTGAGATCTTCAGACAGCAAAGTGACATGCAGAGAGAAAGAGTTGGAGTTAGAAGTAGGTTGAACATTGGATTGCTAGTAAAACTCTTTTTTTATAAACTTTCCCTTATGAATAGACCACAAGCTATTCCGGCGAATGGAGCGAACGAGTTAAATTAAGCAGTAACATTTTGAACCGTTTAAAAGAGAAGGCGATGTTGACGCGTGGGTGGCTTAATAACCTGAAGCTGGTTGCGACATTGATCCCAAAGTATGTTATGGGAAATGCCATAGCAGTCTATCTGGAAATGAGAGAGGTTAACCAAACAGAGGCCGAGAATATTGACAAAAGATTGAGGGTTGCATATTTGGGGGTGCTGTTGATACCTATAACAAGCTCAGAAGAGTTACCTGGACCAGAGAATCGGTGCACGTATATGCAGGCGACAAGCAGGATTGGCCGGACGAAGCATTGAGGAGACGTTTAAAATAGCTTTCGTGAGTGAGTTTCCCGATCGCATCTTGATGGAACTGCAACAAATGACTGATATTGAAACCATGGAGGTATAAGACATTTTAAGGCATGTCAGGGTGCTGGCTAAACATCCAAGTGAACTAAAGGCAATTGCAACCTCTACCACAAACAAGCCTCGAGAAGAAGAGCAGATAGTGAAGAGACTAACTTTATTGGAAAGTACTTTAGATGTCAGGGGCCCAACCTGATGAGAGACTATAATGAACCTAGACCGGGAGTTATCTGTTTCCTGTGTGGCCAGGTTGGACACATTAGTAAGAATTGCCCTTAACTTCAGGGTGTCAAAACCTGAGTTAAGGGGTACTATTTTTTTTTTACATGATTCACCCCAAACAAGGCAGGACGCCACTGTAAACGTAAGGGGCTACTGAGAAAAAGGAAAAGGGATTGGTGGTTCAGCTTAAATTGGGATTTGAGCAGCGAGATGTCTGTGTATTTATTGCGCTAGTAGTCGCCCTTTTAATTCTGAAAAAGCGTGTAAGAGTTTACTGCTACATATAGTAGTTACTGTCAACGGAAAAAGGGCGAGAACCCTTGTTGATACCGGCTGTAGAACCACACTTGTCAAGACAAGTGTCGCCCACTTTTGAAATTGAACAAGCAATATTAGAGCAGTAGAGGGCAGAGAGGTGAAATGTTCTGGAAATACTGATGCTGAGATTATAGTAAGAAATATACCGCTACAACTCCGAGTAATTGTGCTGGATACACTCGTTACGGGAATTGATGTGATACTGGGCATGGATGGAATCAACCGGCTGGAAGGAGCTACAATTTCTAAGGGAGAGGTGAAGTTTGGCAAGCAGTATGTAACTAGAATGGAAAGAAGCGCGAACTGTAATAATCCTATCCAGTCGATAAAACCCAGACCACGTCAGATTAAGAATGAAGACTTCCGAGCACATTGTTATGGTGACAAGTGGACAGAAGAAGGGCTATCGACCGCAAGCCGCCTATGCTGCCAAATTGGGTTAGCTGCTCTGAAAGCACGCTGAGAGGAGAGATTAGACAACTTTTTGAGAAGGAAGTTCAGAAGTGGATTGAAGAAGGAATATTACTACCCTGGTCGGAGAAGGTTGAACTAATTCTGCCACTCATGACAGTGGTTCAGCCTACCAAAAAGAAAGTTAGGTCAGTATTGGACTTCTGGGAGTTTAACTAGCACCTGGCCTGCTAAACTAAAGATGGAATCGACGTATGTTGAAAAGTCATGACGGAGTGGAGGAAAATGGAGCGAGCAACCAAAATCGTGAACTTAAAATCGGCCTACCTTCAAATCAATGTGGACAAGAAGCTATGGCGGTATCAATTCGTAGAATATAAAGGTAAAATGTATGCTTTGATCAGACTAGGATTGGGACTGAATTATGACAGAAGTGCTTAAAACCGTGTTGCCCAAAAACGATGCAGTGAAAAGAGCCACCTATTCTTATATCGATGATGTACTGGTTGACGAGACAAAGGTGACTGTGGAAAGAGTGAGAGACAATGTCAAAAGATATGGACTGACAGTTAAACCATCGGAGTCGTTAGAAAACGGGATAGCTCTTAGATTGAAGTTACAGCGGAATAAGTCAGAAAAGTTGATGCTTAGAATAGGAAACGAAATCCCTGATGTAAAGAACGGCCTAACCAAGCGAGAACCTTTCTCGGTGTACGGGAGGTTGGTTGGTCAGTACCCCATAGTCGGATGTCTGTAAACTGTATGCATCTTTATTAAAGGGCAGACCAGTACGGACTGCTGGGATCATGTAATTGACCAAGAGGTGTTGCACATGATACAAGAAGTGATTGCGAAAGTTAAAAAAAGTGGGCCATGTAAAGGGAGAATTGCATGTAAAAAAGTGCACGGAAGGGGTAATATGGAGCGATGCTAGCAGCCTGGCATTAGGAGATTTGTTGCAAATAGGAAGAGTAACTGTTGTAGATGCTGCCTGGCTGTGACAGAAGAATTATCGCGTCAACCTTAATATTGTAGAGCTCGAAGCCACGATGAAAGGCATCAACTTTGCTTTAAAATGAAGGCTACGAGCAGTGGGCATTAGAACAGACCTGTCAGATGTACAACCCGCTGGGGAAGAGGAGCAGTAACTGATTTACTATCTGAAAACAACGTGCCAGTTAACGGAGTGCGTCGTCACGTATTAGATATACTGAGAATTTCCTTACCATCAGATGAAGAGATTGTTTAAGTCCCCCAAGAAGAAATCGTACGCCGGTCGCAACGCAAATAAAGACGGTTGGCGTGGATGGCGGATTATGAAACCAATTATTGATTTTGAAGATCAAAGTAACGTGTTGTTTCGACGCCAATTGAGTTATCCCCCCTTTGTAGATAGGCTGTTTGGAGTGTATAAACATAGATGGTTCTGACTGGTAGTCAATTTGCATTGATGATGGGGTTTAGTTGTAAATTGAGTTCGTCAGACAGGAGAGTGAAGTGCAGAGAGAAAGAGGTGGAGTTGGAAGTCGGTTGAACATTGGATTGTCAGTAAAACCTTTTTTATAAACTTTATCTTACGGATAGACAACATTGTGAAGACCAGAGATTGTAGATAGAACACATTTCATTAAACTCAAATTAATCTACAAATGAATTGTATTCAAAACATGTACGATTTCGCCGTGCAATCATCCAACGATGGTTGATATGCCGTAAAATCCAACAAAAATACCACATCGACTACTACAGGATTGTAGCAAATTTAGCGTACATTGCCGTTTTCGATGCCGGATGTACACACATTAAGAATATTTGTATTATTTGGATTATTAGGACTAGGATTCTTATCTTAGATCGTGGCGCAACGGATAGGGTGTTGATGGACAATCAGTTCTAATCAACAGTCTTCTGGGGAGTTGAAGATTCAATTCTCCACGTTTTCATGGCTAAGGGAACGAGATTAATCGTTTCACGTGGATTAAATAGAGAGTTTATTAGAAATTCATTATAGGTTACCGAGTTTAACATAAAGATTCGAAAGTTCTAAAGGCATCACCCGCAGAAAATCGGATGTTATATTAGCCAAAACTTTATTAAAATTGGAACCAAGATTAGAATAATAGTCCGAATAATTACAATTATGCAAATTACCCATCGTCATTGAAAAAACTATGAAACATTAAGAATTCTGTTTCTTAAAAAGTGGTCCGATGACCTTCTTAGTTGATATGTTCTAGTAAACATGGACTTCGCATTATTGTATTATTTTATAGTTTGTCTAATGAAATGAACTCATCGAAATGTCGACCAATTACTAAATACATACACATGGCCTCGAGCATAGACCAAGTATGCGTAAAGCTTAATTAAAGTCAATTTAATCAATTCCTACAAACACATGATAAAGTATCTCCATAGAAATGTAAGTTATCGCTCTGGTGACATTATGTCTTGATGTGGAAAACATATTTTTTTATTTGAACGTAATTTAATTGACGCACTTTTATGTTCTACAGTGAAAAATAGAGACGGATTCAACTTCACTTATATTTTAAAATGACTTTCTTTTAGACTGTTTTTATTTTAGCTTAGATTGAAATATTTGGTAGCTGTCTCTTCGGTTTACTTCAGTCACTTAAGAACAATCATCGATTTGTATATTCACTTTCGAGATACCAAAGAAGTGCCTCATTCTGTTAACAAAACATCGATATATTCTGCTGAATTACACACGTAAATATGAAGGAGTTAACATGAAATGTAAGACTAAATGGAAAAATATATTATGGAATAGTGGCTAAGCATGTAACATGCTAGTAGAAATAACAACACAAACACATCATTAAAGTTGAACCAAGATGTTTCGATTAATTCCTTTAACAATATTCATTTGGTAAAATGCGCTTTACTAAACAGAACTGGACGTTTTATACAGTAAAGCTTGGGAAAAACACGTATACATATGATTAAAATCTCAGACGTTATTTGTGTGGGGCTAGTTTTGAAAACTATATTTTTCTTTTTGTCTATGTGCATATATGCACGGGAATTTGGTATGTATTTAAATATCCCAGAGAAGATAACGATTTCACACGAATCGACTTCTACATTAAGATAGAGAAATGTGCGTTTACCAGGGTTGAACAACTATTTATTTAAATCTTCTATATAAAATGTGCTCTCGAAAGAATGCACAGTTCAGCTGTTACGTTCGTCTCCGAAGCAAGGTTGAAGGTGATGAGATAATTGGCCCCGGCCGACATTTGGCAGCCAATATCTCTTGGGCTCAACGATGATGTAACCGGGGCAGGGTACGACCGAAGTCGAACATCGCATTAAGTCTGCCCGGTCTGCCTTTGGGCGCCTCAAACGATGTCTGTGGGACAAAAGAAAGATTTCTTAAGTTATCAAAGGCCGAATTTACAAGGCCACCGTTCGCACTAGTCATCTTTACGGCTACGAATCGTGGTTTATGACAGTTGTCAATCAGCAAAAGCTGGACGTCTTCGATAACGACTGCTTTCGCAGAGTTCTCCGTCACCGACGCGCGGACCCGGTTACTGATGTCAGTCTCCGTCTTAATTTGCCCTATTTGCCCCATTTGCCCCCTCGGTTTAGTGATTCCGCAACGACGTCTGCGGTGATTAGGCCATGCGTCCCGGCGTCCGGAGGGCGAATAGAGTCGTGATCTCCTCCTACATCCACTTCCCAGCTTACGCAGACGCACTGGTGGACATATAAAGACGTAGGCCAGGACGTTCAAAAAGGACCTCTCCGAGCTCTCGGGTCCGCAGGTGGTTGGTCTACGCCGATGGAATCGTGAATGGTTCGCTCGCTATTTTTAGTGACCTTGCACAGGACTGTCGTGCATCGCCTGCGATGGTTCGGGGTGCCGTTTGGTTGAGGGAGGAATCCGGCTCAATCCGCTCATGATGAATGCCTCTTCAAGTGCAAGTAAGTAATTAATGCTAATTAATAGATCTGTAAAAATATTTTAAGAGAAATTACATGTTTTTGTTGGAAGAACGAAAACAATGGTCATTTAACAATCGTTTTTCATCGTGAACGATAATAGAATATGTTAACTACTTCATCATTCGAATAAATTCTTTAATCGATATTTGTTTTTTTACTCATATGTGATTGTTCTGGATATCCCCCAGACAGATTACGTAACTCCGCTACTTTGTTTTAATAGATAGCCACATCTATATTCGCTTACCTGAAGATAATATAATAACACATTAATACTTACGCCCGATAAAGATCCCTTTCTCTTGTGCATGTGTTGCGTTATACATCGTTTTTTACTGGTCTCCAAATACGAAAGGAGTCGCAGCAAAAATAAAGAATCGAAACAAGAAAGGTGTTTTTATAGCTTAAAATGTATCATAGTAGAATGTCGGCAGTCTTGTAGCATGCCTCTGCATTACAGATGTAGTCAAGGCTTCATCCACTGTTAGAGGGAGCAAAAGGCGGAACGTCCGCCCACTTCAATCGCAAGTCCCGATCTGTTAATGTTTTCCGATTCTCTCTCGCTTGATGACATCATTCTGGAAATTCTTTTTAACACATTCCTAAAAGTGACCTATTACGAAATACAAACAATAAAATGTTTGTATTTTAATTTTCGTCTTAACCTTTGAATTATCAAAACAATCATATTCACATTTCAAACGCAACGACTACCCACACCTCTGACTCACATATTGTTATCATCTAGATTATAATTTGTATTTACTATCCTACCTTTTCATGTACAGAAAACAGTGTACGTGACTTTTTATTACTTCCACTGTTACAAAACTTCACTTTACCAGAAGAAGTGTGTCTATAATTAAGATTAACCAATGAAAAAAAAAATAATTAAGTCGTGGGAATAAACAGAACAACCTGGCAACGTAAGGCGAGGAATTTTGACAGGATGTTCTGACTTTACCAGGGATGTTTTTAAAATAATTGGAAGAAAATAGTTCAACGTTTGTTTGAAAAGCAAAAAAAAAAAAAACGCAGCGAAATCTAAAGAAATGATTTCAGAGAGTAAACAGATAAATTAAAGAATCATACGTCAAAAAAGAAAGAATAAAATAACAATGAAAAAGTATTTTTTTTTTAATAGAAATAGAAAAGTAATAATAACAAGAACTGTCACCGGACAAAATCTAAAAAAGGGGGAAAAATGATGAAGATAGCAGAAATTATACCCTACAATATAAAAAGTCAAAAACAGAACAACTTGAAAACACATCTATTACTAAAATCCGAAAATATATTACAACTTCCATTAATTGTACTATTCTACTATTTCTTTATGCTTAATTAGTTTACTATACTATTTTAGACTAATGTACTATCTTTCATGAATCAATCAAGGGAGTAGTGTATCATCTGTTCTGTTGTCATGAAACTATCCTCCCAGACATTACCTCCCACTTTTAGAGTAGTGTAGCATATGTTCGTTCGTCATGATACTCTACTCCTCGGCATTACCTAAGTTGTTTAGGGGGTTACATCACTAATGTTCCGTTGTCATAAAACTATCCTCCTAATCATTACCTCCTTCTTATATCTGTTCGTCATGGTACTATTTTTTATGCATTAGCAACTCTTATTTTCTTGGGGGGCTAGTGTGCTATTCGTTCTGTTGTAATGAGTCTATCCTTCCATACATTACTTCCCCCTATCGGTTAGCTTGGTTAGCTTACGTCAACAAAAATTATCACAATCTATCGTTTATCATTAAAATAAACATTTACATTCTATATACTAGAAAAATGTGCGCTCGAATGGAGCTAGTAATAATAACTACAATTTGTATTTTTCGGACTACTATTCTAATACAGAATCATTCTTTATATTTTCACGTGTTGGTCGATGTAACAACCGATCTTCCTCTAGTGAATTATTGTTATAATTTTCATAAAGTTTCGGCCGATGTAATCAACGATTTTCATCAGAATTATCAATCCTCATCGCAACAATTCCGAAACATTATAATAACATTTAAGAAAAAACAATAAAAAATACAGAGATATGATAAAAAGTGTCAAAAATATAGAAAACATAATAAAAAGTGAAAAATGATCATTATTGGCAAATACATGGTCAACAAATAAAAATAAATAAAATCTGAAACCACATAATAAAAAGTAAACAGATTAATGAACATTGGAAATCATATAAAAAATAACCACATATGAAAAGTAAAACATAATAAAAATTAATAAAAACATGATACAAAATAAAAGAATAATAACATTTAGAAAATACATATTATAAAAAGGAAAAATGATACCTAAAAAGGTAAGTGAATGATAAACTATCACAAATAGTAACCATTAAAACTTAAAACATAAAATAAAATAGTCATTTTATTTACAAGACCCAACATTGCTCGGAATTGAATGAGGATCCCTACTATATACTTTTCACTTTGCTTGTAACATCATATTACATTTATTTTTATTTTTACAGCCCCCTCCTCCAGTTTCGATCTGCAAAATAGTCGGAAGAAGTTAACATCTTGCAAGACTCTCTGGATTAATGCCTTTCATTAAGATTAGATTTACGTATGTGATGTCTTGAGGGGGTTCTGTATCTATGGATCACTTAAAGGTAGGGGCAAGAACATATACGGTACATTGAAGGCAACGTTGAGATTCGAGGCAAATACTATTGCATTTCCCCGAATAAATAATCTGCGAAAGATATAACAGGCTGAAAAATGTATTCAATGAGTCTGAGCAAGACAGTATGCGATCAGAAATAGCAGCCCTTATAGAAACTTAATAAAACCCACCGGAAAGTCACATTACAATTCCCATGATCGATCAATATACTATATCACAAGTGCAACCAGAACCACATAACAATTCCCCGGTGGGTCCTGTTGAACAGCCTGCGCCTATGACTACCAACCATACTCTCCCTTAACCACCAGGTTCCACTTTTTCAATGAAATCCCTTACAGGTCTTCCACCATCATCAGCTGTCTATTTACAATTACATGTAGCCCCTCACTGAACCCTGAAACAACCATCAACACCTCACCGGACTACCAATATTACATCTGGAATTGCCGGAACCTGATGATAAACAGTAGACCCTGGAGAAAGAGCTTGCTAACACCATTGAGGGTATCTAAATGATGAGGCTAGAAGAAACACCACGGCTGCCTAAAATCCAGGCCTCAGGATTTACCAAGGCAGTGATAAAAAGGATAAACATCGCACACCATATAATTGTGTCAGTCAACACATCACCCGTAGAACATAACCAAGTTACGTATGGTGCAATACTATACATTGGTAGGTAAACACTTCCTCGGTTCTATCACCAATGGAAGTGCAGAGCACCCAATACGACGCCATCTTGAAAATTAGAGCTTCAAAAAAACCTTACTTACGCAGAAAAGAAGTGCCTACAATATAGGGGACGCCGAAGAACATCATATTCTGGCTAAGTTCAAAATATAAGAAAAAATTGAAGGAATAAAAAACGTTTTGAAATAGCTGGAAGGCAAGATGCCAGCACTTGAATGAAATACAAACAAAAGACAATAAAGACAAAGCGAAGATAAAAATAAACAGTTTAATAAAAATGGGATGTTGTTCTATAAGAACATTATAAAGAAACGATGACTCTAGAAAAGCTAGCCGAAAAACAAGCTAGAAGACTAATGGAAGCCTCTAGCTCAGAATGAGAGGCCACGTAATCAAAGGTCCCAGGTAATCTTGGATATTGCTCATAGCAATGAAAACAAGCCTGGAATGTCAAAGCCAGGAATAACGCCTGAGACGAATAAACGAATATTTGATTTATTCCAGAATCCCCCCATAATTGGCATAGACAACCTACCCGATTTCTAGCTCAATGAACTAACATCACTACAGAAGTGGCAGAAGTTGCCATTATTGCTGAGAAAAGAGAGATATTTAATACTAGAGCAAACTAAAACAAAACAGGTAGAGGGTATAAGAAATCTGTTTCTTCAGATTGAACAAAAAAGAGAATTTTTTCTATTTACTAGAAATTAATAAATGAAGCAGAGAAATGTGTTATTTTTCATAGCAATCGTCGACTAAATGGTGATGGTCAAAAACAACATAAAAGTAATTGGCCGATGAGGGTTAAGAAAATCTTATGGGGTAAGTATTTTAACGTACACCCATCAGTTTTAAACTGTGTGTGTACTGATTTTGCTTGCATAGAGTCGATTGTCTCAAATTAATGATAACCACTTCGAGAATCGTGAGATGATTTCTCGAACGGCCCTGTGCAAGACAGAAAACGCCTCATCAGAATAGCCTTCAGTTCACAATTGCCACTCAAAGCAATGGTCTCCAATTACCGACTGATGAGCTTGTAATCGCCCGGGTGTCGGCCACTGTCTGTCTGTGCTTACATATCGAGATGGGGATATGCTGGGAAATTTTGACCTCTAATCGCTGAATGGTAAGCCCCACGTAGTAAATCTCGCACTAGCCATGAAAATGATAAACCACTAAATTTTATTGAAATGTGGGATAACATCCTTACGAAAAGAGAGAAACACACTTCGAGTCCTAAACACCGTTCAAACGTACATACAAAATAACAGCGAGAAACGGCTGAAGAAATTTTATGTGATAATTCTTGACTTGTGCTCCCAATCCATCGCAATTGCACATAAACGGGGATGGAACAAATATTTCCCCCTTTAAATGTGGCGATTTTGTCTTTAATACATCTTTCAATAGTGCATTAAAAGATAACCATTGGAAGAGAGGATTTCCGTTATTCTTTTAAGTTCTGCATCTATTTTCGAATTAGATCAACAACGCCCGAAGTACCAATGTTTTATCAGATTTATGATTTTGGGGAGTATGAATCCCAGTTTATATACTGGCCTGTAAATGTAAGCTTTCTATATACGCTGGTTAAAATCATTCATCTATTATTTCGACCAAAACGTCTAAGACTGCTAACGAGTTATTAACCCCCCCCCTCCATTGTAAACTTCAGTGCAAGGTGAAGTAGAGTTAACTGCTGAAGCAAATCATTAGACTCTATGTAAGATTTAAATGTGACAAAAGTATTTCCACATGGAATAAATATGACAATGGTTACGGCAGCTGCTGGACCAAAACGTGTTTCTGTAATCCGACAAAAAAATAGCCAACACTGGACCCAAAGGGCTTCCAATTGCTCCCCCATCAATTTGGCGATACACATTCCTGTTTAAACTAAACTCTCCCGACTTAGTAGCCAAGTCCATTAGTTCAATAAATATATTCTCTGGAAATGGTGGGTTAGCTAGGGAACTACGATAAAGACTATCGGCACAAATCCTAATAGTTTTATCGAGAGGCACATTGGTAAATAGACTGAATATATCGAAACAACAGAACTCTTCAGTGTCCGAAAACAACTAACTCACGAATTCACGAATAAATCCTACAAATCGAAGAAAGTCGGGAATGCCTCCAAGTCAGGTGCGAGGATCTTGGTTAACCTTTGTGCCAATTCATGCTGGGATGAGATTACTATACATAAAATAGGTCTCGTATGGACTTTAGTTAACCGATACATCCTCGGACGTTATGACCCCAAAAACGTATTCTGTCGTAAATCTCCTTAATACGCTTAAAGACACATAATTGCAATTTTGTCTCTGTGCAAGCAGTAAGAGTACACCCAAAGTTTAAAACGGATATGGGTACGTTGAAATACCTTCCCCAATAAGATGTTTAACCCTCACTTTTATGGTACATTTCACAACGGTCTTATTCGTATTTTCACCTCCGTCATTTAGTCGACGATTGCCTTGAAGAAAAGTCGACCGAAAGACGTCCCAGTTGAACAAAACACACCGTTTTCTCCTTCATTCATTAATTTATTTTATTTTAACTATGTTGCTTGAGTAAATAGAAAAGCCCCCTTTTATTTAAATCTGAAGAAACAGATTCCTTATCCCCTCTACCTGTATCTCCCTGTACTTAGCAATAATGCCTACTTCCCCAATCATATTAAAGTTCATGTTGTAATTTTGTACTTACACATATATATATATATATATATATATATATATGTGTGTGTGTGTGTGTGTGTGTGTGTGTGTGTGTGTGTAGTGAAAGCAAACGAGAGAGAGAGAAAGAGATAGAAGAGATCTTAGTGGAAGACGTATAGTCGAAGGTGCATTGTGATTTGTATTTTCTTTGCGGTTGTTTGCTTTATTCCACATTCGATGTGAGTGTCTATCTTTCTATATTTACAGATTTTTAGTCGTTAAATAAAACAATAGATTCGAATCCAGTAATGCCTTAACGTGCGTCTTTGAAACTGCGCAACAATCACTTGATAAAACGTGTAAAATATAATAAACATTGTAGAATTAATAATAAATACTAAACGCGCGTAATCAAAACTGGAAGAAATGAATGAATAAATACGAAGACCGTGATAAAAGACAAGAAAAATGGTTGACGAAAATTATATGCGTAATGTACAGAAACTAAAATGTATAAATTAAGTAGACAATTAATTGATTGACTATTAATTGAAAAGCCAAAACATTTGTAAAACGAAAAAACGTGAAATAATTCAATTGAATAAAACAGTTAATAGTTGACGAAGCTAAGGAAAGGAAAGATTATAGAAAAAACATGAATAAATACATCATAATGAATTTTGCAAATTCATTAGTATGTACCAGTTGTTTCTTAAATTTAGTTTATAAATGGAATGTTCGGCTGCAAAACGCGATAAACGCCATTTTCAAAACGGGCAAGAATCAATGCAAAAAGTGTCGCATTTGAACATTTTACAATATCCAGGGTTCATATTTTACATCATGTGATATCGACATCATCTTCTTTTTGATGTTAATTAAATAAGCTTTCAGTTAAAGTCTAGATTTTATATAGTCTACCTTTTATTTTTTAATTTAACACCTTACAAAAATTGGATTTATCGCATTTTGCATTCAAAGCCTTTAAATTAATATTATAACAATCCGAATGAAATTTGCTCATCAAAGAAACAGTTACCTGACCAAGGTGTGGTTAGTCTCAACCAAGACATATAAAGATAGAGAGTTAATAAATTAATAGTTCAAATATCATACAATTTTCGAACTTCATCCCAATGCAAATTCAAGCAACGAAGATGAACTCCAAGATCATATCGTAACCACATGAGAATCGAAATAAAACTGCGACTACACACGCGAAACAAATATGCACAAGTAAATTTGGAGACACTTTATAAAAATATTATAAGACATTCATAGCCACATCCCTTTGCACGAGCCCCAATGTAAGGTTGTCTGGTGCGCAGGATGGTGAGACAGTCCAAACAATCGACAAATACAAATCAGGGAAATAATTAGTGTACCCGCCCGTGACTTATGACATAGCTGTAGACACTAAAATGGCGTTGACTAGTGTGTAAGAGATAGTTGTCATTTAGCAAATATTCGTTCATGCTTTTCGCTGTTCTGATCAAAATTTAATTGTTTCTTTTCATCTCGTAAAGAGACGGTTAACAATTTTATGATGGAGGTTCGCTTTTTTCTATCAGCTGAAAAGTACTTCATTAGAAGGAAAATGTGATGAAATTTGATTGGCTACTTCGTCGATAAAAAAACAGTTAAGTCCAGAGAGCACATTTTACATTTTGTACATATTATTATCGTAAAATACTTGCAATTTACTACTACTATGCATGTTAAGTTTTATGTAATCGGCATGTTTTATTGTCATTTGCAATGTTAAAATTTCATTGAGTTGCTATGTCTTGCGTTCTACACTTCTTACCTTATTTGAATAAAAACGCTATTTTGAACCTATTTTTGAAAGCAATTCTTAATGTGCGTCTATTAAATCTGCGCGTGTTGCAATGAAAATATTATTTAAAAGTATAGCATAACGGACAGGCGAAATTATTATTTCAAACCTGAGCGTGTCAGACTGATGAAAATCCCATTAAACTTCAACGTGACAGTATAGCATAACGGACAGGCGAAATTATTATTTCAAACCTGAGCGTGACAGACTGATGAAAATCCCATTAAACTTCAACGTGACAGTATAGCATAACGGACAGGCGAAATTATTATTTCAAACCTGAGCGTGTCAGACTGATGAAAATCCCATTAAACTTCAACGTGACAGTATAGCATAACGGACAGGCGAAATTATTATTTCAAACCTGAGCGTGTCAGACTGATGAAAATCCCATTAAACTTCAACGTGACAGTATAGCATAACGGACAGGCGAAATTATTATTTCAAACCTGAGCGTGTCAGACTGATGAAAATCCCATTAAACTTCAACGTGACAGTATAGCATAACGGACAGGCGAAATTATTATTTCAAACCTGAGCGTGTCAGACTGATGAAAATCCCATTAAACTTCAACGTGACAGTATAGCATAACGGACAGGCGAAATTATTATTTCAAACCTGAGCGTGTCAGACTGATGAAAATCCCATTAAACTTCAACGTGACAGTATAGCATAACGGACAGGCGAAATTATTATTTCAAACCTGAGCGTGTCAGACTGATGAAAATCCCATTAAACTTCAACGTGACAGTATAGCATAACGGACAGGCGAAATTATTATTTCAAACCTGAGCGTGTCAGACTGATGAAAATCCCATTAAACTTCAACGTGACAGTATAGCATAACGGACAGGCGAAATTATTATTTCAAACCTGAGCGTGTCAGACTGATGAAAATCCCATTAAACTTCAACGTGACAGTATAGCATAACGGACAGGCGAAATTATTATTTCAAACCTGAGCGTGTCAGACTGATGAAAATCCCATTAAACTTCAACGTGACAGTATAGCATAACGGACAGGCGAAATTATTATTTCAAACCTGAGCGTGTCAGACTGATGAAAATCCCATTAAACTTCAACGTGACAGTATAGCATAACAGACAGGCGAAATTATTATTTCAAACCTGAGCGTGTCAGACTGATGAAAATCCCATTAAACTTCAACGTGACAGTATAGCATAACGGACAGGCGAAATTATTATTTCAAACCTGAGCGTGTCAGACTGATGAAAATCCCATTAAACTTCAACATGACAGTATAGCATAACGGACAGGCGAAATTATTATTTCAAACCTGAGCGTGTCAGACTGATGAAAATCCCATTAAACTTCAACGTGACAGTATAGCATAACTTGCAGGCTAAATTATTATTTCAAACCTGAGCGTGTCAGACTGATGAAAATCCCATTAAACTTCAACGTGACAGTATAGCATGACGGACAGGCGAAATTATTATTTCAAACCTGAGCGTGTCAGACTGATGAAAATCCCATTAAACTTCAACGTGACAGTATAGCATAACGGACAGGCGAAATTATTATTTCAAACCTGAGCGTGTCAGACTGATGAAAATCCCATTAAACTTCAACGTGACAGTATAGCATAACGGACAGGCGAAATTATTATTTCAAACCTGAGCGTGTCAGACTGATGAAAATCCCATTAAACTTCAACGTGACAGTATAGCATGACGGACAGGCGAAATTATTATTTCAAACCTGAGCGTGTCAGACTGATGAAAATCCCATTAAACTTCAACGTGACAGTATAGCATAACGGACAGGCGAAATTATTATTTCAAACCTGAGCGTGTCAGACTGATGAAAATCCCATTAAACTTCAACGTGACAGTATAGCATAACGGACAGGCGAAATTATTATTTCAAACCTGAGCGTGTCAGACTGATGAAAATCCCATTAAACTTCAACGTGACAGTATAGCATAACGGACAGGCGAAATTATTATTTCAAACCTGAGCGTGTCAGACTGATGAAAATCCCATTAAACTTCAACGTGACAGTATAGCATAACGGACAGGCGAAATTATTATTTCAAACCTGAGCGTGTCAGACTGATGAAAATCCCATTAAAATTCAACGTGACAGTATAGCATAACGGACAGGCGAAATTATTATTTCAAACCTGAGCGTGTCAGACTGATGAAAATCCCATTAAACTTCAACGTGACAGTATAGCATAACGGACAGACAAAATTATTATTTCAAACCTGAGCGTGTCAGACTGATGAAAATCCCATTAAACTTCAACGTGACAGTATAGCATAACGGACAGGCGAAATTATTATTTCAAACCTGAGCGTGTCAGACTGATGAAAATCTCATTAAACTTCAACGTGACAGTATAGCATAACGGACAGGCGAAATTATTATTTCAAACCTGAGCGTGTCAGACTGATGAAAATCCCATTAAACTTCAACGTGACAGTCCAACAACAAAGCTGCCAAACAAAAAACGTCGACAAATACATATCATTAATCGCCCTCATATTTCAAATCCTTCATCATCCTCATAATATTCTTCATCGTACAATTGATGAGCTATCCATGTCATTAACTTTCATTTTCGAGTAGCTTTTGACCTTGAGAAGTTGCGACTCATCAGTAGAAAAATACGCTATTACAAACTTAGGAGCGACAATCTAACGAAAATGATATTTCAAATATAAGCGTGATACACCGACACGAATTATATTTTACATTAAAACGGGACCGACTGTAATAAGAACAAACCTAGAGACAAAGAGTATCATAGAGATACAGGAACCAATTTAAAAATTAATACGTAGAAAGTTTAGGATATCGAAGGTAGTGACAATACGATATCAAGTTGAAAACACTGTTGGATTAATAGAAAAACATACGAGGTAAAGATAGATAACACGACGATATTGAATAATACAATTATTTTTTATTTTATATTAATCCATCGTATTATATCGTACCACAGATAATACGGTGCCTAATATCTGTTTATATTTCGAGGTTAAACCTCCTTCTGAAAAAAAATAATTAATGCATCGACATTCTCTAAAGTAGAATATCAATTAATTCTGCTGAGAATTTGCGGGTATGCACCGCCCCAATGGAGGGGCTAAACTGTAATTGAACAGATGTAGATATTATTTATCAGATATTTGTCGTTAGGTTTTGATGTTCGTCATTGCTTTGCTAGTTTGTTTCCATCTCTACCCGGAAAATGTGAATCTATATGACGTACATGATCGTTTCTCTTTTTCTGTTGTAAGTCTAACACTTAGTGGAGTGTTGTTCGATTCTGATTTTGAACAAATGAGCAGAGTTGTGTTGTCGACAGAAACAGCTGTTAGTCTCTCTGGTCTCAACGTAAGTAGTTGCTTAGTGGAAAGTGATGTCTCTCAGAAGTACTGGCAGCAGCTGTATTAGCCGTGTAATCTTAACAAAAAAAAAGTTGCTCACTTTCTATATTATCCGGTTCATGGACAGAACGCCAAAATGATATTTCATATTTAAGAATAATAGCTTCTTTTCTAGTGCTGCTGGCTTCTGGAACTCCCTGCCTGCTCCCTGTTTCCCCGAGAGTACTGAAATGCAGAAATTTAAAATTAATGTAAACATACATCTCGCTGCACAGATCCCAGTTTAGGTTGATCCCTCCCCCCAACCTTCTTCAATTTACTTTCTTCTCAGTATCCCCTTACGTCTACAGTGGCGGCCTGTCTTGTTTGTGTTGAACTGCGTTAAAAATGTAAAACAAAAAATCAATTATTATGGACCCCGTCGTAGCTAGAGACTAACGCAAATAAACAAAGAAGTTAAATAAGATGATCTATTCGCTACGTCTAAGTTTAAAGTATCATTTTCATGGATAAACACACAGACTTCATGGAGTCAGCCAGAAACAAATGGTAAAAGTATGGAAGTCCTCCATTAGATGTAACTACGAAACTTCATATGAGACTGTGTCTATCTGTATTTGGCATGTCAAATACAGATAGACACAGTCTCATATAAGCGAATTGATCATCTTATTTAACTTCTTTGTTTATGTGCGTTAGTCCCTAGCTGCGACGGGGTTCACAATAATTGATGTTTGCCTCTACTTTGCACACTTGCTCCACGACGAGTTTTACGAAGATCATTGTGCAAGGCGTATGCATATTTCCTCATCGGTTTTCCTCTCGGTCGCTTCCCGGCGACTTTAAATTTGAAATTAAGTTACAGGACGCCTTCGGGTCTCGTTGTTATAGACATAATTAAGCTGTGTAATTCTTAATATCTAGCGGAGCATTTCTGTTTCCATAACAGCTAATCTTCTATCCCCCCCCCCTGTTGGCGGCAAGTACTCGGAGCTGTACAAAGCGACAAGCTAGTCCAGTAGATCTTCGACTTAAGACGGTCGCTGATCTTGCGGTCACAGAGGAAGCCGGTGATGGTACGTCATATGAGCCACGTCGCATTGATCCGCGCAGCATCTACGTCGAGGATGTTGCAGTCGTCGCTGAGACAAACTAACTGAGTCTTGTGTAGTATTTTAATTATTCAGACTATTGTTTCCATATTGGACTTTATTCTCACAACGTCACACCGACCTCCTTGTAATACTCGGGAACATTTATATCGAACTTGAGAATCTGTATAGAATTTCAAGGTGAACCCTTTATTAAATTCACGTTGGTAGATTGTCCTCGTTGCTTCAGCTGTTGCTGGGTAGAAATCTTAAGTAATTTTTAATTACATTCTAAATTGCATACTACTCTCTGAGTTCGATAAGACGCACCTTGAGAAGATAAGAGGTTACACCGACCGACCCTTTGTGAGAATAACAACCAATATGAGAATAGTCGTCCGAATAATCAAAATCATACAAATTATCAATCCTAAAAAGAACAGAAAATAAACTGCGTCTTCTAAAGCTCTACATTTTATGAACGCATGATTGTAATTTTGCAACTTGCCAATTTCAATTGCTGTATCGCGTGTTATTTTACTAATCTCTTTACGAATTACAATATTTGTAAAATAATAAAATAATCCTTTTATATGAAATACTCTGTTGGTTGATCGATAATTCTGTTCGCCAGTCTGTCTCTGAAATTATATTTTCGTTGGTCTGTCACGCCAATATTTTAAATATCATTTTCTTTACTAAACGCGCTGATTGAGTCGACACATCTTAACAATATATGTGCTCGTGTATATTACTACAAACGAATCAGTCGTATCTTCTTATAATCTGATCTCTGGGTTCAGTTTTCAGATATCTCGAACGAAAACCTAAAATAGGACGTCCATCAAGCCAGAACAACCAAAAATAAATGAAAAATACTCTTAATATAACATATTTTTAGATGATGAATTCTAAATATGTACTTTATTTAATTACATTCTGTAATGTCAAATGATCACGTACATTTAGAGAGAAACCGACGAGAAGGTCATTTATATAAAACCCTATCATTTCTATTTACGCAATTATTCTTTTTAAAAAGCTTCATATTTTTATCTTACGGTGAATCCTCGCGTTTCAGGTTGTTTTAAATTTATATACGAATTTCATAACTTTCAAATCTTGTTTATTTTTTCGAATCCCTCACCGTACGACACTGTCTTCGCGTCCGCTTCTTCTTTTACCCATGAATCCCGTTAGTGTAGCGTGTCATTGTCACTATTAGTTGTGCGATATCCTTTGTCGTTTTTGACGATATTTCTGAGACCAATTATTATTATTTACTCACTTAGAGTTTTTCACTTTAGTGATTGCTCACTGGCAATAAAATAGGTGTTCCCTGGAGTCTGAATAACAAACAGACCCCCAATATTTTCGGGATTCATCGCATTATTCAGTAACTGTTAAACATCGATTTTCATTATCGTAACGACTGTTTACCCTAGATTAATTGCTGACAAGAACCGTTGACCTTTACTGGAATTTGAGTAGCAATAAGCCTCCAAAATATTCCAGTACTGTCGGCTCCTCTTACGTAGGTCTACCCGGCGCTCTCCATTTCCGATCTTTCTATCATCCTTGATCTGTCACGTCCATTTCTTGTGGTAACAACAGTGGCTCTATCAGATTATGATGTTTATGTCAGCTTTAGTTCCCTTTGATTCGTGTAATATATATTTTCGTGTTTTTATTTTAACTTATCTGTGATTGGTCGATATTACCTCATCATGAGGGTTGGTTTCTGCACGCGATGATTTTCCTAAATAAAACAGTTGTTCACATGAGTGTCGTTCATTGTATGGGGTAAAGTCTCCCTTTGATTCCAATTAATCCTTGTATTTTTCAGAGATTTGTTGGTACTGTTCCAAGCGATCGTGCAATTATTTATATTACAGTTACTTTCTTCATATTCTTTCAGCTCACTAACAAGTTCTATCTATTTGATGATTTGTTTCCTCCTTGTTAATTATTATCACCAACGACCTCTTTGCTTCGATGAGTTTGTATGTTTGTATTTTCATGTGACAGCTTTTTTAAAGGATTTAATTATCTACTACTGGTTCTAGGATGTGTCTCTCCCATTTGTCTGGCATGTCCAATGTGCAGACGATTGCATAGTTCCCGACAGAATTCCCTACTAACGTAATCGTGTCTGTTTTTGTATTACTTTTTCGATAGTTGGCCACATGCACAACTCATGTGATTTAGCGTTTCGTCTCTTTGTTTGCAAAGGCTACATATACTGTTTTTTTAAGGTTTTATCTATTTTGGCTGTAACATAGTTCGATTTAATCGCATCGTTTTTTGTGGTTGTTAGTACAGATTCCGTTTTCTCTGTTCACTTGCCCGTTTCGAAGCCATGTCCATGTATTTTCCAAAATACAGAAATACTCAATATCGCTGCAAAAAGGACTAGCATAACAAACAATGCAAAGAGCAGTGGAATTGGAAATAAGACGAGAAAAGAAGATTGGGATGGGAAGCAGCTACATAGACGATTTGTAAGACTGACCAAAGATGAGATTTCTTTATTCAGTCTTACAAATCGTCCATGTAGATGCTTCCCATCTAAATCTACTTTTCTAGTCTTCTTATTTCCAATTCCATTGCTCTTTGTATTGGTGTTGTCTGTTATGCCAGTGATCTTTGCAGTGATCTTCAGTCTTTCTGTATTTTAGATTATGTATTTTTCAAATTTTTCATCGCATACTCAACTTAGTCTTTTCATGCATACCAATCCTCTTCTCGCCGCTTTCATTTTTACATAGAGTTATTTAGTATCATCCTTTGCTCGCAGAACATTGTTCATTGTCATTAGTTTCATAGTTCTTTAGTCCATATTCCTGAGTTCCTCTTTTATCCCAACTCTGAAAGGTTCAGATGATTCTATGAGGGATATTGTTCAAGTATTTATTCATTCAATTAAGGTTCTACTATATAATTTAATGCTAAGATATTTTCTTGTTTTTTTTTAATCTGCGAATTTTTTCTTTTGACTTCTGTTGATAGTACCCGCTTACACACCTCCCATATAGCTATCATATTCGCCGAGGGTCTTCGGTTTGACAATTCAATTTTCCCTGTTTCATCTCTAATAATGCATTATTTTCCATTTCCAATTCTATTTTTTGTTAAAAATGGGGTTATATTTATTAGACTTATCTAGTTCCTTTTTTATTTATTGCTATTAGTTTCAAGTTGTCTATATACAACTATAGTAATAAGTAAGTTATGGAAATATATTTATTGCAATTAAGCTACACAGAGGCTTCCGCGTTTCATCCCCGGAAGGAATCGTCAGACTAATAATTATATATTAATTTTTTATTTATGTTTGTAGATTTGTATCCGGCTAGGAACATTTTGAGTATGATGTCGAGTGCCAACATGATAAATAGAAATGCCGAAGACAATTTCCCTTGTAAATGCTTTTGCATTCGTATCTCGGTCAGATGTGTTTTCTCAACTGCCAATGTATCTCTATATGTCTATTGTTCCCTCAATAAACTTTATAACTCTGTCTGATGTGTTGTATATCCTTTACTATTTCATTATTTATGCTTGGAGAATGGCTTCATTTCTTTCTACTAATAGATACATCCCATATCTATATTCTTTTGAGTATTAACTCATTAAGGAACGTTTGATTAATATATATCAAATCATGTATCCCTTTTTCTGCTTTCTGGAATTTTTTTCTGTTAATACGATGAATAGTTTACTTTTATTAAGGGGGTATTCGCTTAGTTGTGTCGCTTAATTTGTTTACATGCTTAGTAGGCGGGTTATCTGTCTGTAGTTTCTTGATATCACTTCATGTATAGCTCTCCGTTTGTATCTTAAAATAATTTTCGAATAACGGAATGCAGGAATTCGGTTTACTATTATCTAACAAATACATAAATATATTGCATTTTAAATTATTTATTGAATTATGATTCAAATTAAGAAAATGAGATAATCTATATCACAGTAAAAATTATGTCAAATTAAATATTTTTTAAACATTTTTGTACATCTTTACTTCTCTATATTAGCATATTTACATACATTAAAGACAAACGGATGATCGGAATATACTCAAAATAAAATTCACGAACATATCACAAAATAAAACGCAACTATTCAACATGACAGATAATTTCGCTATAAAACGCTTCCTAAATAACATTGTTCGTTATTTTTCCTCCTTTTTTTAACTAGTCTATTGGATAGCTTCTATTTGAGATATACTCTACACAAAAAGTAAACAACTGAAATATTTAATGAATAACGACCACTTACTACGAGTCGCCGAGTTTAGCCTTCGTTCGCATACACATGTGTACTTTTCTTCTTTTTTGTTTTGAACCGAAACATAAACTAATAAACATACCCTTCCGAATCGTATACATGCCTGTTGCTTTCGATTAGGTCATCTTTTTTATTTGTTCTTTTTATAAATCCACTTATGTCTCTACGTCGGAATTTTTATGCATTTCTTTCTTTTTAATTTTTTTATATTTTCTTCTCTGTTTTATCTGTCTATGTAGGCTCTTCATTTTTTCCTTACTTTTGATGGCACTACGTCCTAGCGGCTACACTTCTTTTTAAAGCAAACATGCCCTGCCTTAAACCCACCAGTAACCCTAAGTCCAGGTTTTAAATTAAGGTCCCCCATAAGTCTGTGTGGCAATCGTCCCCCTTAATGTTTTAAATTAACTTCGTGGGGATAATCATAAGCAACAGACAATTCAATAGTTCAACGTTATAGGCGATGGATTTCTTGAGTTAATCTATATATCCGTGAAACGCTAGGACACGCTTATTGTTATCAGACCTATTAGTTTAAATATTTATACCTATCTGTTCAAACATTAAGAACTGGGTGTATTTATTTATTTCTATTTATTTGATTACTCTATTTGTGTCACATTAAATAATGAATACATTTCGTGTAATGTGTACGAGTATGTATAAAAGTGTGTTGAAATAATATAGTTCTTGAGTTTATTTATGTATAAATGTGTTTATTTATATTTCCGTAGTTCACTATTTGTGTGTTATTAATTGATCTGTAATTATTTCGACGTATTTAGGCTTATACAAGTGTGTGTATATGTAATATGTGAATATAAGTAAAAGCGTGAGGATATCATATTCATGATGTTTTGAATTATGTGTTAATGTGTTTATTTATTCACGTTTCTTTTATTCTTAGTGTATTCCTAATCAACTAGATACAATTAATATAATTATGAGCATAACATTAATTTTAATGTAAAGGCTTGGGGATTTTTTACTATTCTGAAATTTAAATTTTGATTATATCGTTCCATTTCGAATATTTATACTAATAAATATTATACCCAGTTTCTCTTTATGCCAAAACATTATTTTCAGTCGTATTCTGCGCTTCAAAATCAGCCCACAATTCTCATCTCTACTCTCTTATTATCTTTCTTCCCCTCTTTTTCCCCTTTCTCTTTTTTTCTTTTTCCTCTTTTTTGCCTCCCAGTTTGGAATAAACGGCAGGCTCATACTTACACCCACCCGATTCCCCTATCTACTGCAGCCATCTTTTGCTGTAACATATTTTGACCTCGACAATCGTCCTAGTTAAAATAGCAATAAACAAACAAGTCGAAGCCATCAATCCCATTGATCTAGCGTCCTTATAGGAGACAGACCACTGCTAATAACACTGCTACCAAAATCATGTTTTTCATTCTCTGTTCGTTCACGTCAACAGCCATGCTGAGGTCTGGACACTTTCTGACTTATAAAAAATGATATTCTGTATGATTTTTCCACATTGTTTTCTTCATTCTGAGGAAATCTTTCAATAAAGGCAAAACGTTGATGAATACATAAATCACATAGTTGTTGGCTTCCCGTTTTTCATTTTACATACATACATATATATATATATATATATAAAGTTTTTTTTTACTCTTTTACGTCATTCGAGTAAGAGAGAATCAATAACTTCCTGCTCTTCCTTCTTAAATATTTTCATACATTTTTTTAACTTTTATATTTACTTTATTCAGCCAATATCACTAATCCTACTTTGACGCCATTCATAAGCCTTACTCCGAGATCATCTGGCCAAAGTAGGGAATAACTCTTCCCCTATCTTGTAAAACATTGTCAGTCTATTAAACAGAAAGTATGTCGCGGTATATCTAATACACGCTTTTCACTTGATACACTTATAATTACCAAGAAACACCACGCATGGCCAGTAAATGTGAGCGTCATTTTCTTGACTTCAAAACTCGAACATCATCTTTGAAAGAAGTATTATTACATGCGTGTTATATCTTAACGAATTGTTAAATTTACAATAGCCACAATACTGTACTTATTAGATAACAATTAAAATACAGCAACCTTTATTTGTATTAAAAGACCTTTAGCCATTTTCTTTTTCTTTAATTATTGAGAAATATTTTTTTAAATTTCATTCTAAAACCCTGTGGAGGCAGCAATGTAGAGTTGAAATTATATTTGATATACTGGTCATTTATGCCCTAGTACCGTTAAAACGACTATTTCATCTGAACCATGACTAAGATAACAACGTATGTGCAATAAAATGTATTTAATAAATCAGTTCTAATATGCTGTGTTTTGCCATTAAATAATGCCAAATAGTTTGATATGCCGTGAAATAACCTACTCAAATTGAATTCTCTATGTCTTTATTTTATCTGTACATTTTTCTATTCATAAATGAATCGGCTATAAAGAGTTCAAATCATGTCGGCTGTATAATGTTCGATCACGTACGAGTAATATATTTCCAGTTTAATGTGTCTATTGACTACACCAAACTAATTGGGTTGAACGGTGAACCATTTTGTTTTATATCTATGTTAATAAATGCAAAACTTTCGGAACATCTCCGCATTCATGTGTGAACAACAAAAACATTATTATTGTCAAATCACAGTTACGCTATATCTAATTGTGTGATCGTTAAACTGAAGTCTGCAGAGATTAATATGCCATATAATTTCCAAAAGAATATTTGTACAAAGTGGTTTGTTCTTTTTATTTGTTATTAATTATAGTGTATCATTTAGCCCAGTAAAATTAAGGCTGGCCCATTTAACTCTAGCCCGAATGGTAATCTACTTGTAAGAATGAGGCAGTAAAAGTAAGGCTTTTATTGTGTAGATATTTGAGATGTTTTGCATACACATTAGATCAGATGAACAGAACCAAACACTTGAATCAGAAAGCAACATATTCAGCATATAACGCATTTTGGTAAAGGAGCACATTGTAGTATATGTTGTTATACTATACTTCATATTTTCTGTGCTTGGCCAATTAAGGAGAACTCCTTTTAGACTGAGACAATATTTATTTTGTGCCAATCCAGGGTGCTGCTTTCTAGAGCGGTGGATTTCCCCACATTAAAAACGAACTTTGCTCTAAGTCTGCCCGCGTGGGGAGGCAAGTAAATAGAAGCACAATAGATACCATGAGTGATAGGTCAGGCTATTTTAAGTGTGCTATGTTATATTTTTAAGTACACATTTTTTCAAATGGAGAAAATATGTTTTTAACTAATTAGCCCTTTTTGTTTAAGATTAATAAGAAAAATAGGGTAAGCCTCTAAGATTTCTTCCCTCTTAAAATACTATCGATTAAGAACAAACTATTGAGAATATACTTTTTAAAAAAATACCTGTGTAATATTTAGATTGCGGCATAGGTTTTTCACGTTACTGTAACTTAAATATCGTACCTTTTGACTATCATAATTAACATTTCGTGGTATATTCTCATTTTCAAAACCGTGGATGATTTTTTTACTTCATTGAAATTCATCGATCGAACACTAAATTTTAAATACAACTTTTTATACTTAACTAGAAAGGGTAAACCACGTTCCCCAAATTTATTTAACGTAGTATATATATATATGTATAGGTATAGGAATATATTTTTTATTTAACGTAGTATATATATATATATATATATATATATATATATATATATATATATATATATGAATATATTTTTTATTCAGTGGAGTAAATATGTATGACATAATTATTAAACATTTTAAATATTACAATAAAGCTCATAAATCAACACTTAACAATCTTTATATACAAACATTGTAAAGTGTGGATTTTTGTAACTTGATTATAATATGTAAAATGTTGATTCATTTCCTTATACATTTTGTAATCTACTTGACACTTAACACCGTTTAACATGACCTTTTTGCCATTGAGCTTAATTTATCTGCAGTATTTAATATATCCTGAGTATTCCTACGATCTAATTTATTAATAAATAATTCTGATAGTATGTTATCTCTTTGAAATATCTCAATTGTTTTTATTATTTAATGTAAACGTTACCTTTATATATATATATATATATATATATATATATATATATATATATATGTACAGAGTATACATTTTTATTCATACAAACATTATTAGTTACATACGTGCATAGATGTTTCGGTACTGTATTATATAAATATATATATATATATATATATATATAATGAAGAAGAATGGAAAGGAATTAGAGAAGCAAAAGTCAAATCATAATTCAATTCAATTGCTCAGAGCAAGGTATATTCCGCAAAAAAGGCAATTTATTCAAGTTAAATTTTCCTTAAGCCAGGCTTTTCAAAGATCAAAATCTTATCATCAGAGGAAGTCGCTAGGATAGATACGTTGGCAAAGGCCAAGATTTAAAATTTGAAAAAATAAAATAAAAGTTGTAGGGGGAAGAAACACAGGGCAAAATTCTGCCCGAATGCAAGCAAATATCCGATTGCTAAAAAGTCCGGTGTCGGAAAGTCAAGCGGAGAGAATGAGATGTAGATAGGTAGGTCGTTAAAAAGCCCGAAAGGTTGTGAGAGAGGAATCAAAGTTAAATTCCAAGAAGCCACAACTAGAAAATAGAAAATCCAAAGGGTAAAATGTCCAATAAGTGCAGGCAGGCAGGCTCAGAAGAGAGTGAGGTGGAAAATATTCGCCATTAACAATACTTCCTGGGCAAAGATGTCAGAAAAAATGCTTTAAAATGGGGAAAAAAGTGTAGCGAAAATATTTTAAAGTTAGCCCGAAGCGAAAGCCGGCTTGAAAATGAGGAAAGGCATAAACTCCTGTGCGACCAGTAGGCAGGGAGGGAATGAGTGACGGGTGTGTAGGGGGAGAGAAGAACGGGTGGGAAGAAGGAAAAGGGGTGTGGAGAGTGAATGCGGTTAAAACTAAGAGTGTGAATGTGGGGGGTGAGTCGCATGAAAGTAGAAATTGGATGTTAGCGCGAATTTGGGTTCAACTAGAAAAGGGAAAGGATTGGGTAGGAGTAAGTCAACGATGCTGGGAGGGAGAGTTCAAATGCAAGAATGCGTCTATAAATAGAGTTCGGGTTTAGTTGTTTTATCAGGAGACCTTACTTATAAACAATGAGGCAAAATATATTGAAGGGTAGAATTAGAGAAATAGTAAGAATAAAAATTAAAAATTGAAAGATTAAAAAAGTAAAAAAGTAAAATAAGAATAGAATTAAAATTAAAGATAAAAATAAAAATAAGAAAAATAAAAAATGAAAAAGAGATAATAAAATTAGTATTAGTTTTAAGCTCGCAAAGAAAATTATGGGTTGCCTGATAAGAAAATAATAATAGAATGAGGGAAAAAGTCGATAAAATTGGAACTCGAAAATGAGTATTAGAATGAGGGAAGAGTAAATTAGGCCTCGAAAGGATATCCGGCATGGGAATCCCCAAGGTGGTTAAAGGTATGGGTTGAAATAAAATGAGCAGTTACGAGACGCTAGTGCTTTATGGAAGAGGGAGAATTAAACTTTGAAACAAAAAATTTTCCAAAAAAAAGGTATCAGGAGGTTGATTAAGAAAATTATTAATTAGGTTAATGATGGCAGAAAGAAGCAAGAGACATACGAAGTTAAAGTAGTGACAATATATTAAACCAGAGTGAGAATGGAGATAGCAGTTAAAAGTAAATATTATGGGGGTTAAAAGATGTAGAGTAAGGGCGAGTGAGGGGTGGAACATGGTCTGAGAGAAGTGAGCGAAGGGCGAGGTAAACTAGGGGGAATAATCGAGGCTATTAAAAGAGTGAGAAGAATTATTTAAAAGTAAAAGCAGGAGGGGAAAAAAATTTAGAGTGCACAGAGAGAACAGTAAGGAGATCGATATCGGAGTGTGCAAAGGGGATTAAGAGTAGATAAGGCGAATCAACAAGTGAAAAAAGGGCTAGGGTATAATAAGAAAATGGTGGGTTAGTTATCAGGGTGAGAGGGAAGGATAGAAGTTTGGAAGTGTTGATGGGAAGCGGAAGAATGTATTAAAAGAAGTTAAAGGGGGAAGAAATGGAAGTCATATAAAAATTATACGGTTAAGGAGGTTAAGTAAAATGATTTAGGGGTTAGTGGGAGAAAGGTATTAAAGTTGAGGGAATTGTGAAGCTAACGGAGTTTATGGGAAATTTTTTAAGTTAAGAGGAGGCTAAAGGGATGAGGGGGATATATGCAGAGATTATAGAGCAACAGGAATTAGAACAATCTGAAAGGAGATTCGAGATGTAGGGAGGGAAGATCCGAGATGATGGGAGGGTATTTAATCAAATGGGGGAGGGGTGTCTGGGGGATTACTATAGTTGCTATACTTGAATTTACGTTTATGCCTGCAACTGGAGATAAGTTCATTCTTAGAGTTAATAATGTTTTTAGATTTATTAGCAGTAGCTATCATAAAGGTTTCCAAAGTACAAAGTTGGCAATGGGATGCTCCCGGGGTATATGATTTAGACTTTTTAAGTATTGACCAGTGAAGTGAATAGGGGGTATTTTTAAGATTGAGGTTTCTAATTAAATTGGAAAGTGAAGTGCCTGTGCTATTATCGTTGCTATTTTTAAAGGAATAGATATGGTTAGAGATCCGGGTCTTAATGGGGAAAGAGGACGCCCCAATATATGTGTGTATCTTGAAGGGTGGTGCTATAGTTGCATTGAGATTGCTAGTGGTATTAGATGAGATTTGGGTTTTGAGATTCGAGTTATGCGAGGGAGGTTGTTTGAAGGAATAGGGTGGAGCGGATATGGGGGAAATGTGAGTAAGCCCATGGGTACTATCTATTATTGGGGGTGCTTGGTTAGAGGTATATCTGCATAAGTGGGAGTCTTGAGGGGAAGCGGATTAGGGTTGAGGGGAGATGCAAAATTCGGGTGGAGTATGGGAAATATGATTGCTCACAACATTGGTGGAGCGGGGGAATTGTTTCACAGTACAAGCGTATATTACGTCCTTCTGTACACAATTGTTGTTTAGGGGACAATCTCTGGGTTTACGGCAGTTACAAGTGGTGAGGGATACGGTGGGTGGTTGTTGTTGGATATGTTTGATTTTCCTATTGTTAGAGGTTATGATAGTTTGTTCAATATTGGGCATAGTAGAGTAAGATATTTTAATAGAATTTTTGTTAAGAATAGTGCTATATCTGTGGGGGTGCTTAAAAGATCTGTCTAAAATTTGGAAAAATTCCTTAGGTATATTGGTTTTAACATTACTGCTGAAAGGCGGATTGAACCAAATGTTATTCTTTCTTCTAAGTTTTCTTCTTTGTCTGTGCGCCGGTGGGTCTGCCCGATTATCAATATTGTTAATTCCTATGGGCTTAGTAGCATGTGTTTTGAATGTCTTAGGTGCAGATGTGTTAAACTCTTTACTTCTGTGTGTGGTCATGTTGTGCGTAATAATGCCTGAGGGTTTGTTAACTTGAGTAAAGGGGTTGCAGTTATATTTAATTTTGTGATTGTAGCCTGAGTTTAGCAAAGCATTATTGTAGAAGCTAGAATTTTGATCGAAGATAGATTTATTCGCAGATAGCATAGAGATTCTGTTAGATACTGAGGGGACTATTGAGTTTATGATGGATTTAGGGTGGTTAGATAGGCTATGTACGTAGAAAAGGGTTAAGTTAGGTTTATGGTATGGGCTGAAGGTTCCCGAGTTAAGATCTAATGCGAGGTCAAGAAAGTTGGATATTCTTTTCTCAGGTTCCACAGTAATCGTCAAACCAAAGTTTTTGAAGAAGTTATGTAAGTTTTTGATAGTGTTATTATATTGTCTCGATCTCTCCCCAGATACAAACAAGGCGTCGTCCCTATACAACCCACCCTGCAAATGCCCAAAATTAAACCCCAATTCTCTCATCAGGTACAAACCCACCAAGTCAGTGACCTGGGCAGAGTCTGACCCCCCCATAGTAATATCAAAGTTATTGGGGGTGTTCTTCCTGGTCCAAAGCTTATTATCAAATTCTAGTAGGGATCTTCTGGCTAATATTATTAGTTTAATCTCTATGTCTGTAATATCAGAATTATTTTTAGCGAAGATTAATGCTTTGTTAAGTAAGATAGGGGAAATGGACTGGTAATAATTATTAATATCGAATGTTATGAAATTCAAGTTAGGTTTAGACTTATCAATGAGGTTAAGGAACCAGGTAGTAACCTCATCTGAGGATTGCCAAAGAGTGTAACGAATTTTTTCTTTTAAGGTGGGGATAATTCTATCCAAGATCTTCTTACTTATGATGCCTAGGTCGGATTTAGAAGGGCAGATTAGTCTGATGGTAGGGTTTTCCTGGAAATTATTTTTATGGTCCTACAAGGTGAATCTAGCTATTGCAGGGGTTAAAATTTCTGCGTAGTTAAGGACATTCAAAGATGTTAGTATGGATTTTGCCTCACTGATTATACTAGCCAAGGTATCGTAGGATGTGCTTTTGTAAGATTTATTTAATTCTTTGTAGATAAAGGATTTGTATTGACTATATTTTAGTTTGTAAAAAATCTTAGTTTTATCCGCTGGGACAATTATATCTGGGTGTTTCCTAATATTGTTAGTGAATTTGTTGACACCAGACTTTTTAGCAATCGGACATTTGCTTGCATTCGGGCAGAATTTTGCCCTGTGTTTCTTCCCCCTACAACTTTTATTTTATTTTTTCAAATTTTAAATCTTGGCCTTTGCCAACTAATCTATCCCAGCGACTTCCTCTGATGATAAGATTTTGATCTTTGAAAAGCCTGGCTTAAGGAAAATTTAACTTGAATAAATTGATTTTTTTGCGGAATATACCTTGCTCTGAGCAATTGAATTGAATTATGATTTGACTTTTGCTTCTCAAATTCCTTTCCATTCTTCTTCATATCTACCTGCTCTATCCTGGATATTGAGCTATATACTCTTCACAATAGGTTTCACTTTTCCTAAAAGTTCGCTTTTAGTACACCACTTTATATATATATATATATATATATATATATATATATATATATATATATATATATGTGTGTGTGTGTGTGTGTGTGTGTGGGCGTAAATAACTCCACACAAGGCATGAAGCAACTACATGTGAAAAGCTAGAAAAATACTCGATAGTAAAACACAAGTTAGCGATAAATGTTTGATGTGAGGACTAAAGGACAAAATAAGGGAAGCGACTCTGACAAGGATGTCGAAAGTAAACCTAAGGCCTACTTTCTACTTTTTAAGGTCCACTCTATACTCTCTTATATATATATATATATATATATATATATATATATATATATATATATATATATGTATATATCATATTGATATATATATAATTGATATTTATTTATAAATATTATTGTATAGCCCTCTTTACTAATGCTGTGCACTCTGAATGAATTAAATATCAAGCAGTATATACTAGCTTCATTGCGGCATCCAACACGATTAGTTGTTGTTAGATCACTATTCGCCGCTTGCTGTCAATACTCGCCGACTTAGGATTTAGAAAGTTAAATTCCTGCTTATTTGTTAGCTGATTTCTTGTGGCCAACCGGTAACTCTCCTTACTTACGAATCAGTGGCGATTTGTGATCAGAGTTCGAGCCCGTCGACCGTCGGGAATTAGCCTCCTACCCTGAAGCTTGCGTAAGCATGACGCATCGATGTCTGTCGGTAATAAATAATTGATATTTATTTATAAATATTATAATTATATATATATATATATATGTGTATATGTTTCTTTGATTCATATTACTACTTTGGTGGTCTTTTCTTTTTAAGACTAGATTCTAGATACATTTATAGTTTTAATAAATTGGGAAAATAAAGCACACACTTAAAATAATTTTTAAAGCTAATCCCATTTAATTAAAAAAATAACTTAATATTTTATAATTTGCTTTAAACAACAGAAAATTTCATGAATTCGTGTAATCAAACCGTTCCATTTAGCTCACCTGAAAAAATCGTCCTTATTAACTGGGCTCGGATACAAACTTATAACTCTGAGAGTAAACGGTAATTATTTTAGTTTTAAGATAGCCAATAAATATGGAGACTCCCATTTATAGGAAGTGTAAACGATTGAAAAATACAATTAGCAGAGGTGGGTTACATGATTTCGGATTTATGTGAGAATCGTATTTCTCCAATAAGTGTGTGTTTCGTGTTTTTCCGCAATCTGTGAAAAAAAACACAGTATTTGTTACTGCTCCACATCTGGTAATTGGATGGGCTGTCATTTGAAGCCTATGGGAAATAAAAATGAAAACATACTTAGGTGTAAGAATAGAGAATGTTCGGAAAAGACAATGCTTATTAAATGTGCGCAATGTTGATTTTCGTTCAGCCTCATCTTTTTATTGAATAGCTTTCCATTTTAAAAACATCCAAGAATAAAAAACAAAACAAAAAACAAACAACAACAACTATAATAATAATAATATAAATAATAATAATAATAATAATAATAATAATAATAATAATACTGCTACTACTACTACTACTACTACTACTACTACTACTACTACTACTACTACTACTACTGCACTGAACTCGCCAGAGAAGTGAAATAGATATGGAGAATGAAAAAAGTAAATATAATACCAATAATCGTAGGAGCACTAGAAACAGTCTCGAAGAACATGGGAAAAAGACTTGGAGAAATTTGAATCAAAGAGACGACTGAGACCATACAACAGACGTCAATGATAAAAAACAGCTGCCATCTTAAGGAACATCTTTGAATGCGGAAACTCTTCCACATAAGCTACGAACGCCAACCAATCATGTGCAAAATGCAACAGGAAGAAAAAGAATCAACATAAAGAGAACCACAAGAACCCAAGGAACATAAACTGCAATACATTTTATAAACTATCCCCTACCCAAAAGTGATTGCACCATCCCCGGCTGATACAACACAACACAGTCGTGAAGGGTCAAGGAGGTATAGCACTTACCAGACCTCCGCTGGAAGAGTTTAGAGAGCACTGGGACATTTAGGGGCTTATTGGCATTCAAACCCCAGAGAAGGCTAATAATCGTGAATCGATTGTAAGTGTCTGTTGTGATAACGAAAATTAATTTGCAGTGGTAATCGAAAGAGGTGGAGAGACTTGTTGTAAATCAGACTCCAGGGAACACCACTGATGATTATCAGTTAGCAATCACCTATGACGGCTTGCGTGAGAACGACTAGTGAATAAACATAATAGGCTTTCGAAGTATACATATCAGACCTAATGGTAGAACTATAAGAGACACTTTACTTTTTCCACCTATCCATATACTTTCGGGGAAGGATTTTGGTGCAGTTTATTCTCTATGTCATTACCTTAGGGCGACTTGATTGTTTTGTCGGCACGTCACTTGACTCATTATATTACACTCATTATATTACACCCGTGAGATACGCGGTGTTGCCTAGGAAAATTGAGATACCCAAAAAACTACTATTCCGATGCCTGACCTCCATATTCCTATTTTTATTGTATTTCATTCCCATAATGATCAAGTTTCAGATTATAAATAAAATAAAGTAGAACTTTGTTGTTGCTGTTTATGAATGTCCGACGCTTTATAAGAATTCATGATATTATTTTGAAACATTTTTAATCAACACAAAAAATATTGTGTTAATTTGGTAGGATCTCCTTGTCTCAATATTTTGTTTCTTTGTTATAGAGTGTAAATATTTTAGCTTTTCGCTCACGCTTTCAACAAAAGAAATATGGAGGGGTTGCAATAACATTTCAAAGTAGGTGACACTACGCACGTGTCTGCACAACATTATATATTAGTCATTACAAACCGACTGTCGACTTACATAAATATTTTATTAGAATCTTAAATTTTAAGCAAGAAATCAAAAGTCACAATGAGGTCAGAAATACAAAATCACCCGTGAGATAATCTTGTGAAATATGGTTATTAGTATAGAATAAAAATACATCTCCATTCACCATGTTTCCATCGCTGTGACACCCACCATTTTTTCATCGGTCGAAATGTTGTAAATGTAACAATTTAAATAAGAATAGTAATCAGAAGAATCCAAATAATTAACCCATAGCACAAAAATCTGTGTACTCACTTCGGCAGTACATAGACTAAAATTAGAAGGATACAGAGAAGATTAGCATCGTTCCTGCCCAAGGATAACACGCAAATTTGTGAAGCGTTCCACATTTTTACACAACGTACAAAATCAACCCTATTCTTACTGAATGCATTGATCTAGCTCCTATGAGAGAAACGTTCTACAGAACAGGTACAATAAAGGAAGTGTTTGAGGAAAATAAAGTATAGACACTAATGAACATTATAAAAGCTATTCATCTATTTAAAAATGTAATTATCTAAAGACATATAAACCAAGCTTGATTTGGTATTAAATTAACTAAAAAAATAATGATATCCCGTAAAAAATAAACGTTTAACGAATGTTTTTAAAATATATTTTTTGCGGGGGAAAGAACTTAAAACTATATAATTGATTCGGCATTAAATTACCTGAAAAAAGTTGATATGCTGTAAAACAAAACGAACAAACAAACAAACGAAAATCTATAACTATCTGAATTTCTTTTTTGTCTCTATCCTTTTGTATGCACCTCTAGTACTATTAAGCTTGCGTTGTCTGAGTGGCGATAAATATAAGTTTTTTGTAAGTAAAATAAGTTAAAATATGCTAAATTAATCTATTATTTTCACCACCTTTTATGTATAACTAGCGGGGCTACCCGGCGTTGCTCGGGGTCATAAAGACATATATTTGAAGAAAGATCGTGTGTGTAACATCTTTATATTCAAACTTCTATGTCCGCCCCCTCTCTCTATAGCCGTCTCTTTATCTGCTACTTTTCTCTTCCCTGGTCGCCCCATTTCTAATTTTGCCTTTTGCAAAAGCTGTTTCTTCCCCACCATTTCTCCTATTGCCCAGGGTAATAGTATGACATATTTCTATAAAAAGTAACACCTCTATCTGCGCCTTCTATATAGGTACTTATCTCCACCCCGGTGTTCATACTATATACGTATCTATCATCACCCCGGTGCGCATACTATATACGTACCTATCGCCGCCCCAGTGCACATACTATATACGTACCTATTGCCGCCCCGGTGCAGATACTATTTAAGTACCTATCGCCGCCCCGTTGCGAATGCTAAATAGTACCTATCGTTGCCCCGGTGTGAATGCTAAATACATACATAGTGCGCCCCGGTGTGCATGCTACATAAGTACCTATCGCTGCCCTAGTGCGAATACTAAAAACATACCAATTGCGCCCCGGTGTGCATGCTACATAAGTACCTATCGCTGCCCTAGTGCGAATAATTAATATGTACATATTGCCGCTTTGGTGTGAATGCTAAATACGTACCTATCGCCGGCCCAGTGCGAATGCTAAATACGTACCTATAGCCGCCCTGGTGCGAATGCTAAATACGTATCTATAGCCGCCCCGGTGCGAATGATAAATACGTACCTATCACCACCACGGTGCGAATGCGAAATACATACCTTTCGCCGCCCCGGTGCGCGTGCTATATATGTACTGATCGCCGCCCCAGAGCGCATGCTATGTACGTACTTATTGCTGCCCATGTGTACATGCTATATACGTAGCTATCGCCACCCCTGAATGCTGAATACGTACCTATCGCCGCCATGGTGTGGAAGCTAAATACGTACATATCGCCGCCCCGGTGCGAATGCTAAATACATACCTATCGCCGCCCCGGTGTGAATTCTAAATACGTTCCTATCGCCGCCCCGGTGCGGAAGCTAAATACGTACATATCGCCACCCCGGTGCGAATGCTAAATACATACCTATCGCTGCCCCGGTGTGAATGCTAAATACATACCTATCGCCGCCCCGGTGTAAATTTTAAATATGTACCTTTCGCCGCCCCGGTGTGAATTTAAAATATGTACATTTCGCTGCCCCTGTGCGCGTTCTATATACGTACCTATCGCCGCTCCGGTGCGTGTGCTATATATGAACCGATCGCTGCCTCAGTGCGCATGCTAAATACATACCTATCACTGCCCCGGTGCGCATACTATATACGTACTTATTACCGCCCATGTGCACATGCTATATAAGTACCTATCACCACCCCTGAATGCTAAATAAGTACCTATCGCCGCCCCGGTGTGGAAGCTAAATACGTACATATCGCCGCCCCTAAATTTGGGCGGACCCCTAAAAAATTTGGCTTGACCCCTAAAATTTTCCCCGACCTCTAAATCTCTCCAGACCCTTATTTTTCACTCTCCCCCAACCATGAGAAATATTTTGACTTCAAAACAAAAAAAAACAAAAAAATTTGGCCTGACCCCTAAAAAGTTCGGCCTGATCCCTAAAATTTTCCCCGACCCCTAAATCTCCCCAGCCCCCTAATTTTTCACTCTCCCCCAACCATGAGAAATATTTTGAGTTCAAAACAAAAAAAAACAAAAAAATTTGTCCTGACCCCTAAAAAGTTCGTCCTGACCCCTAAAATTTTCCCCGTCCCCTAAATCTCTCCAGCCCCTAAATTTTTCACTATCCCCCAACCATGAGAAATATTTTGACTTCAAAACAAAAAAACAAAAAAATTTGGCTAGACCCCTAAAAAGTTCCGCCTGACCCCTAAAATTTTCCCCTACCCCTAAATCTCTCCAGCCCCCTAATTTTTCACTCTCCCCGAACCCTGAGAAATATTTTGAGTTCAAAACCAAAAAAAAGAAAAAAATTTGGCCTGACCCCTAAAAAGTTCGTTCTGACCCCTAAAATTTTCCCCCGACCTCTCAATCTCTCCAGCACCCTAATTTTTCACTCTCCCCCAACCATGAGAGATATTTTGACTTCAAAACAAAAAAAAAACAAAAAAATTTGGTCTGACCCCTAAAAAGTTCGTCCTCACCCCTTAAAATTTTCCCCGACCCTTAAATCTCTCCAACCGCCTAATTTTTAACTCTCCCCCAACCCTGAGAAATATTTTCTAGTTCAAAACCAAAAAAAAGAAAAAAATTTGGCCTAACCCCTAAAAAGTTCGTCCTGACCCCTAATATTTTCCCCCGACCCCTCAATCTCTCCAGCCCCCTAATTGTTCACTCTCCCCCAACCCTGAGAAATATTTTGAGTTCAAAACCAAAAAAAACAAAAAAATTTGGCCTGCCCCCTAAAAAGTTCCGCCTGACTCCTAACATTTTCCCCGACCCCTAAATCTCTCCAGCCCCCTAATTTTTCACTCTCCCCCAACCCTAAGAAATATTTTCAGTTCAAAACCAAAAAAAAAGAAAAAAATTTGGCCTGAACCCTTAAAAGTTCGTCCTGACCCCTAAAATTTTCCCCAACCCCTAAATCTCTCCAGCCCCCTAATTTTTAACTCTCCCCCAACCATGAGAAATATTTTGACTTCAAAACAAAAAAAAACAAAAAAATTTGGCCTGACGCCTAAAAAGTTCCGCCTGACCCCTAAAATTTTCCCCGACCCCTAAATCTCTCCAGCCCCCTAATTTTTCACTCTCCCCCAACCATGAGAAATATTTTGACTTCAAAACAAAAAAAAACAAAAAAATTTGGCCTGACTCCTAAAAAGTTCCGCCTGACCCCTAAAATTTTCCCCGATCCCTAAATCTCTCCAGCCCCATAATTTTTCACTCTCCCCCAACCATGAGAAATATTTTGACTTCAAAACAAAAAAAAACAAAAAAATTTGGCCTGACCCCTAAAAAGTTCGTCCTCACCCCTAAAATTTTCCCCGATCCCTAAATCTCTCCAGCCCCCTAATTTTCCACTCTCCCCCAACCATGAGATATATTTTGACTTCAAAACAAAAAAAACAAAAAAATTTGGCCTGACCCCTAAAAAGTTCGTCCTGACCCCTAAAATTTTCCCTGACCCCTAAATCTCTCCAGGCCCCTAATTTTTCACTCTCCCCCAACCATGAGAAATATTTTGAGTTCAAAACCAAAAAAAAGAAAAAAATTTGGCCTGACCCCTAAAAAGTTCGTCCTGGCCCCTAAAATTTCCCCCGACCCCTGAATCTCGTCAGCCCCCTAATTTTTAACTCTCCCCCAACAATGAGAAATATTTTGACTTCAAAACAAAAAAAAAACAAAAAAATTTGGCCTGACCCCTAAAAAGTTCCGCCTAACCCCTAAAATTTTCCCCAACCCCTAAATCTCTCTAGCCCCCTAATTTTTCACTCTCCCCTAACCATGAGAAATATTTTGACTTCAAAACAAAAAAAAAACAAAAAAATTTGGCCTGACCCTTAAAAAGTTCTGCCTGACCCCTAAAATTTTCCCCGACCCCTAAATCTCTCCAGCCCCCTAATTTTTCACTCTCCCCCAACCATGAGAAATATTTTGACTTCAAAACAAAAAAAAACAAAAAAATTTGGCCTGACTCCTAAAAAGTTCCGCCTGACCCCTAAAATTTTCCCCGATCCCTAAATCTCTCCAGCCCCCTAATTTTTCACTCTCCCCCAACCATGAGAAATATTTTGACTTCAAAACAAAAAAAAACAAAAAAATTTGGCCTGACCCCTAAAAAGTTCGTCCTCACCCCTAAAATTTCCCCCGACCCCTAAATCTCTCCAGCCCCCTAATTTTCCACTCTCCCCCAACCATGAGATATATTTTGACTTCAAAACAAAAAAAACAAAAAAATTTGGCCTGACCCCTAAAAAGTTCGTCCTGATCCCTAAAATTTTCCCTGACCCCTAAATCTCTCCAGGCCCCTAATTTTTCACTCTCCCCCAACCATGAGAAATATTTTGAGTTCAAAACCAAAAAAAAGAAAAAAATTTGGCCTGACCCCTAAAAAGTTCGTCCTGGCCCCTAAAATTTCCCCCGACCCCTGAATCTCGTCAGCCCCCTAATTTTTAACTCTCCCCCAACAATGAGAAATATTTTGACTTCAAAACAAAAAAAAAACAAAAAAATTTGGCCTGACCCCTAAAAAGTTCCGCCTAACCCCTAAAATTTTCCCCAACCCCTAAATCTCTCTAGCCCCCTAATTTTTCACTCTCCCCTAACCATGAGAAATATTTTGACTTCAAAACAAAAAAAAAACAAAAAAATTTGGCCTGACCCTTAAAAAGTTCCGCTTGACCCCTAAAATTTTCCCCGACCCCTAAATCTCTCCAGCCCCCTAATTTTTCACTCTCCCCCAACCATGAGAAATATTTTGACTTCAAAACAAAAAAAAACAAAAAAATTTGGCCTGACCCATAAAAAGTTCCGCCTTACCCCTAAAATTTTCCCCGATCCCTAAATCTCTCCAGCCCCCTAATTTACATACATACATATAGACAACTGCCCTTTATATAAGAGACTAGCGGGGCTACCCGGCGTTGCTCGGGGTCATAAAAACATATATTTGAAGAAAGAAGTGTGTGTAACATCTTTATATTCAAACTTCTATGTCTGCCCCCTCTCTCTATAGCCGTCTCTTTATCTGCTACTTTTCAATTCCCTGGTCGCCCCATTTCGCCGCTACTTTCTAATTTAGCCTTTTGCAAAAGCTGTTTCTTCCCCACCAATTCTCCTATTGCCCAGGGTAATAGTATGACATATTTCTATAAAAAGTAACACCTCTATCTGTGCCTTCTATATAGGTACTTATCTCCACCCCGGTGTTCATACTATATACGTATCTATCATCACCCCGGTGTGCATACTATATACGTACCTATCGCCGCCCCAGTGCACATACTATATACGTACCTATCGCCGCCCCGGTGCAGATACTATTTAAGTACCTATCGCCGCCCCGTTGCGAATGCTAAATAGTACCTATCGTTGCCCCGGTGTGAATGCTAAATACATACCTATTGCGCCCAGGTGTGCATGCTACATAAGTACCTATCGCTGCCCTAGTGCGAATACTAAAGACATACCAATTGCGCCCCGGTGTGCATGCTACATAAGTACCTATCGCTGCCCTAGTGCGAATAATTAATATGTACATATTGCCGCTTTGGTGTGAATGCTAAATACGTACCTATCGCCGGCCCAGTGCGAATGCTAAATACGTACCTATAGCTGCCCTGGTGCGAATGCTAAATACGTACCTATAGCCGCCCCGGTGCGAATGCTAAATACGTACCTGTCACCGCCACGGTGCGAATGCGAAATACATACCTTTCGCCTCCCTGGTGCGCGTGCTATATATGTACTGATCGCCGCCGCAGAGCGCATGCTATGTACGTACTTATTGCTGCCCATGTGTACATGCTATATACGTAGCTATCGCCACCCCTGAATTCTGAATACGTACCTATATATATAGTCTTTGAGGTTTCTCGACCTTTAAAACTACATGAGATAAAAAAAAACACTGTCTAATCACCAGTCAGTCGTTAGAAAATTCTTTTTCCTTGTAAGTCTATTAATCTCTTGTTATTTTGTATGTATATATATATATATATATATATATATATATATATATATATATGGGAAAATGAAAAAGGAAAACCAAAAAAATGGATGTTTTTTATGTGTACATCAACGTTTCGTCTTTATTTATAAGACTTCATCAGGTTGATAAAATAGAGAAAAAATGTCATGCAAGTACAGATACATGTAAGGTAGACATATTGGGAGGAAAAATAAAATGAAATAATGGCCCCTACTGGGTGGACGTCCGTACTTGTTGGAGAAATAGAAATGAATGTTGAAGAAAATGAGTGGGGAAAAAATGGAAGGATGGGGTGAGCAAGGACTACTGTGGCTGGTGGTAAGAGAAAGAGGTGGGGATGAGCAGGGGTAAAGTGGATGGCAGAGAGGGAGTGGAGGAAGAGGGGGAGGGAGGGAGGTGTTTGACCAGATGGCTGCGGTCAAGATTGACCGCAGCCATCTGGTCAAACACCTCCGTCGCTCCCAGCCACAGTAGTCCGTTGGATTTTCTTGCAGATTCCTCTGGATTTACCAATTACATTTGAACCCTTTACAACTTGGATCTCCGTGTTTGGTGAATTTGATTTACACACCCGTTTTAACTTTTAAAACTTTTTAAAAAGAACTTTTTTTTAAAAGGAACTTTTTAAAAAAATCTTTTTTCCAAATTTTGAATTTTGACTGTTCTTATCTGTCAACTTATCAATCACTACTTCCTCTGATGATAAGATTTTGATCTTTAAAAAGTCGTGCTTAAGGAATACAATTGAAAGAGAAGAAGAAGAAATATTTTTATCTACTAAATGCTCCTTGTTCTGAACAACTGAAGATATCGATCTGTTTCCATTTACAGGTCTAATTATTTTTCATTGACTCACCTTATTTTTGCTCTATCCAGTATATTGAGCTTTCCTCATCTCACAATAGGTCTAATTCTCTAAAAGTTATCTTATAGTTATAAACCTTCATATATATATATATATATATATATATATATATATATATATATATATATATATATATATATATATATATATATATATATACATTGCAACGTAGATTAACACATGTTTTCTTAAACCAAATTGGGTTCAATCAAAAATTAGCCTCGCATACAAATTAGGATGAAATTATACCGATCGACGAATTCAAATTCACTGATAAGACTAATTTATATATCAGGTGACGATAACTGTTAAACAATGCTTCCACATTTGACGCAGTTTTTATGCCCAGACCTTTATTCTAATTATTATTTCAGGTGTTTACGCAGTATATTCCAAGTACGCCTTAAACCATATTTAAATTATCTCCCCATCATTATACTGACAACAGTGAGTATTGGCTTCTGTTTTACTTGGGCTTGAGATTATGTTGGTGTGTGTTCATATTGATTCTCACGACGCTGACACATTTATGACCAGATGTCTTATTTATATGTTACTACTCTCGTTCACCTATCGATATTCTACCATAGGCTTTTTAGCCATCACACCCTGGAACAAATTTTACAGGTTGCAACATTCGTAAAAAAAAATTATCAGACAATAGAAAGCAAGTCGTGTTTAGTTCACACACACCCATACATATATATTTGTTTGAATTAGTTACTAGACACCATTCTCAGGTGTCTTCGGTCTCTTTGTATAAGTGTTTCTCAGTACAATCTGGCATACGGATACTTCCCCTAAAAGTACACCCTGACCAAATATGCAAAATACCATAGTATTCACAGCCCCAAATAGGATCCAATCAACACGGCTATACGCTTGCTCATACGAGGAATAGTGCACCAAGTGATATTATATCAAGTAATACCACGTAGCTGGACACTCTACCATACTATATGAATTCTTGTCCTAGAATCCGGTAAGATCAAGAGACCACAAGACAGATATACTATAATATAGTAAACTGGCATATTAAGTTAAGGAGAATTATGTTCCTGACTTCTTTACCAACTCAACGTTTGCGCAATAAGGGAACACTGTAATAGAATATTCGAATATCTATTTATCTCATATAGAGATAAAGTATTAGACCCAGGAAAAAAACTCCTTGATTTCTGAGATGTTCAACTAAACAAAACAAAATTAAATATATCGTGAGCTCCAAGGACACACACCTTATGATGGTACGTCAACACAAAGAAACTAGAGCAAATAGAACAACCTCTATTACAAACTGTCAAACTTTTTGGACAACAAGCCTGCTACGGTAATAGCCCGAACGAGCCGCCAGAAATACACCAAGACCTTCCATTGTAGACAACTATAAGAATGGTCCAACCTACAACAATATTTTCTGGGTAAACTATCCCAGGAATATATAGATAAGGAAGGCTCTGTAGACTGGCTGAAAAGAGAATCTCTCCATTATGATCAGGAGAAAATGATATGGGCTGTTCAAGATCGAGTCATGATGACACACTGCTTAATTCACAGGTTTATTCACACATAAGTTAAGCATATGAACCACCATACACCCAGTTGTAACTTTCTTCTCTGGGATGGCTACTATACAATGCGACACACCATAGTGTGCAAATCGTTTCTACTGGACCATATGTAAGAAGTTGAATATCGAGTCTAACAGCAAGTCATGAGAACATATACTCGACACAGCAGTTGAAAATAAGTCATACATCACCCACTATAACTATGCAATCCCTACAGCTACATATTTTGAAATCGGATCTGTTAGACCTGAGATAGTGATACAGGACGAGAGACAGAAAGTAGAAACCTTACTTGAAGTCAGTGTCCCTAATGATGCTGGCTTCAACAGAACTGAAAGAACGAAATACTATGAAAAGGAACTTGAATCTCAGGAAGATCTCAACCATTCCGGTAATTATAAGAGTAACTGGACTAATAAAATAATTTCAAAAACTACCTGGCGAATATACCCAGTAAACTAAGTTCAAGAGAGATGCAAATATTTGCATTTAAAGGGACGGTTAGAATCTTCAAAAGATCTCGCGGCTGAAGTGTATGAAATAGCGGGTAGATTTCAGGCATCCTAGAGGATGATCAATCCCCACTAAAAACAAAATATTAAAATATTTTTAAAATATGTATGTATTGAGAGATGCAATTACTCACTGGATAGATTAACTTATCTGGGGAGAGATTGAATTACTTACAGGAGAGATTAAATTACCTACTAAATACCATCCCCGAGTGTCTTCGGTCTCTCTGTACAAGGGTTTGTGAGGAAACCTTCACATGATGATACTTCATCCTACAAGTAAACCCTGACAACCTAACAAAATATTCAAAGTAACTTTGTATTCGAAGCACAAATAAGATCTTCTCTACACAGTCTCATATGAGGAATGGTATACCTCTTTCAAGTAACCGCAATTTGCTGGATACTATTTAAGACAAGATGAATTTTTGTCCTGGAATCCGGTAAGACCAAGAAACCACAAGAAAGATATACTATAACATACTAAACTGGTCAATTAGGGAGAAGGCAATTAAAGTTCTTAAGTGTTTTGTACTAAGTCAATGTTTGACAGGTAATAACACATTCGAATATCTACGTATCTCATACAGAGATCAAGTGTTAGCCTCATGCAGGGTGTCCTTATATTCTGAGAAGTAACATTTAAAAAAATGAAATATATACATATATATATATATATATATATATATATATATACATATATATATAAATACCCACACACACATACATACATACATATATATATATATATATATATATATATATATATATATACACTCACACACGCATATATATATATATATATATATATATATGCATAGTACTTAAAATGATCATGAATTATGTGTTTATATAATTAAAAGTGAATAAACTAAAAATACAATAATTTTAAGTATAATAAAGCTCTGTCTTAGGATACATTGAGCACCGTATGTAAGTGATGTAATGTAATAATTCGAATACATTTTAGAGGATGACATGGAATAGGCGGATATACCAACACGATACAAGCATCTAAAATCACATGGAACGATTTAAATAGTTCGTCTTTATTATTTGAAAAACCTCACCAGAATTGAGTTAAATGGGTTATTTCTTAATATTTCCAATAGAAAACATGAACTTTAGTAATTCACAGGCGGCGTAGAAAATGAGGAGTGGAGAGACCAATAGGGTTGATTGAAAATTAGTCTAAAAAAATCTTTGGGTAATGCCAATAAAAAACAGATTAAAGAAATGAAATAGTTAAGCGATAGAAAAACAGAGACTAAAAAAGGGAAACACTTTAACGCACCCTTATTTTATTAGTCTCCTCTGTATCATCGCGTACGTTTGTCTGTGTGTCCGCCAAGTTATTATTAAAACGACGTAATTACAATTCAGTGCTCATGTTTCATTACCCGTTCTTTCGAGGTACACGGTAAGATCCAACAACTATGATAAAGAACAGAACGTATATGGAAAAACTTGTTTTTCTGTATTTCCCATAACCGGATGATTTACGCCGGCTACGCACCCACATATTAAAAAAATTTTTGACATCCTTTTGTCTCATGAAAGTCTTTTTCTTTCTGAGGTCGCAGACTTGGTTTCCGCTAGAAATTCGTCCATATATGCATCCGATTGGAAATCAATTTGCTCTGCATTGTCTATCTGAGCGTGAACTAGAGCAATTGTTCCATAACCACTTCAAATTTTCTGTTTGATGAAATACAAGTCAGTGGATTCCTTCACGGTACCAACTTGCTTATAAGTCGAATTTAGTCAGCGAACAAAAAAGCCCAACATCAAAACGGGCTTGCGTACTATAGCCAATAAAGCTTCATCGGCGCTATAAACATCGGTAAACTCTCATTCTACCAGTACTTCGATACTCCGATCACCAAACGTTTCGACTCTTCGCGTATCTAAAACCGCCGTCTTTCAAGTCTCGCTTGCACTGCGGACCCTTCTTTATTTTTAACAGTTATAAAGTCGCTTTTTTTTCTTTTTCGACGTCCCACTAACAATGGACTCGTCCACGATTCATTTTTACCACTCTTCATTATCTTACACTCATAATGATGAAAATACACCAACACGTGCGTTGCTATTAAATTTGAATTTATGAATGATCCCGACGTATGTAGTCTATCAGATGTATTCTGGATCAATTAACCCCAAGGAGATCATTGAAGAGAGTTTAATTACATTTTTATTTATTACTTATTGACATTGGATACTTCAAATGTATACATTCCATAAACAACGAAGCAAAACAAATCTATTTTATTATCTAATGTATTTTCTTTATTATTAGTCAGCATTCTTCATTCGATTCAATATAACTAGAAAACATTGCTTTTGTCGGATACTTTTGCTAGTAAATATATATTTTTAATTTAGTTCACCAAAAACAAGGTAAGTTGCTAAACGTGAGGGGATACTGACACTTAGGGTGAACGTTTAGCGAGTCATTCTGAAATGGGATGTGTAGCTAGATGCGTGTTCACATTATTTATAAATTCCTGCATGTCGGTACAGTCGGGGAAACAGGGAGGCGTAGGGAGTTACTTCCAAAGGCCGGCAGGTCGGTGAAAAAAGATATTAGAGTAGAAGGTTCCCCAGCATCTGGAGGTATTTACAGTCAATGGATTAGATTTAGCTAATTGCCGGGTTGGTCGAGTTTATTTAGGTCGGGGGGGGGCACCAAAGTTGAAGTACTTGTAAAACAAACACAAAGTGCGACATTGCGGCGATGGGACAGGGGCTTGGGCTTGGTGGATATTGAGGGACCTATTATATTAGATACTCTTTTTGGACCTTGTCTAAGAGAGAGAGAGAGCACTAAAGGAAGAGAGAGAGCACGAGTGAGAGAGAGAGAGAGAGAGAGAGAGAGAGAGAGAGAGTGGTGGATGGATCACCAGCCCAAATATGACAACAATACTCCATGCATGGGGTGATGGTAGGTTTGTAGATATATACGATACTGTCAGGTTGAGGAGTTGTTTTAGTTCGGTAGAGGGAGCCGACTTTCTTGGCAGCAGCCTTGGCAATGTCTTCTATATCTTTGTTCCAATTCATGTTACCTGTGAATGTTAGACAAAGGACTTTGAACGTTGGACTCTAGTAGGGTGTTATTTACCATGGTAATCGGTGGTTGAAATGGGGTCTTGTAGTTGTTGAAGGAAAACAACTTTGTCTTAGCAACATTAAATGTTGCAGTTCAATTCTGACCCTATTCCACTACAAACTGGTGGTTATTTTCTCAAGATTCGGCCATTGCCCGGGATATGTGCGCGTCCGTTTTACTCACATGACGAGAATCGAGCGTGGTGTCGTTAGAAAATATACGCATCTTAGACACAATGTCACGAACGCATATATGCTACATTACTCACAAAGGAGTAGTAATACTTGGGAGCATGGTCTTATAACGCTATAACAGATTACAAATTAGCCTCCAAAACAGAAGGTGCCCCTGTGAGGACGATATAATGTAAACGGAACATATAAAACAAATAGTCACTAAAATGAAGTAATGCCTGAGAGGATGACATCATGTCAACAGAACAGATACTATACTTACCCCACCAATTAATTGAGCATTAAAAAATTGTACTAAAATAATGTTTAAAGGAAAACAACGCTGTAACCGTCAAGTTACCTCCCTTGCCAAAAGACATTTAAAGCATGAGTGAGGTGCTTCTGGATTTGACTAGATGACAGCAGTACAATAAGGAAAATAACAAATTCAGATTAGAGTAAACAATTAAAATCTTCTCATAACTATCGTCGTAATTATTTCAGTTGTAAAATGTTGATTAATCATTCATTATTGTTGATCTCCGTAGAATCGTGTTCATCCATTTATTTCTCTCAACATCGTGCCTTACTATTCACAAACAACTTCATACCAACTCTACTATTTTATTTAAAAGAAATCTTTTCAATACAAATATCTATTATATCTAAACCTATGAAAATCAACTGGATAAACACTACTTTTAAAGGTTATAGTTTAAATGTCTCACCAGATAAGTGCTAATGAGATGGATAGATTGACAGTGAAATGATGATGAAGATTTTGAAAATTTTGAGAGAATTTAAATTAATTAATAGAACGTATTCAAATAGATGACCCAAGATGACGTTTAATGGCAAGTGTTTATTTACATTAGGGTTTGACATCGCGGTTTTGTAGCCCCACGGGAAGCAATCTTGTCGCAACGTGTTCCAGATATTAGAACTTCTTTGAAAAAAACTCACATTCATGATGATTCCGTTTGATGTAGTTCGAAATTGAACGTACACAACGCACGTTATGGCTCCGGAAAGTTTTAATTTTGTAGAGGTTAGTGGTTTCAAAATTATGAAAAGTTTCTCCAATTTAGAAAAGTTATTTAAGTATATGTTGTGAAGTTGTCCAACAGTAAATAATAAATAAAGGAAGTCAAGTCGAGGGTTGGTTTAACAAGTGAATTAACAAAGTAAGAAAATGACTAGCACTTGGCTAGACAGTTACACGACTGTGTTTTGTCTTCTCTGTGTCTCTGGTGACTCGCACTATTTATAGTGAGAACCGGTGCACTTTCTCCTGTGTAAGAACAGCCGGTGTAACAGTATATAAAATGTTACAATTGTTAAGATCAGAGTTTATAACTCTTGAGCGATGGAAAGCATTTAATTAAAAATATAAATATAATCATTTCGGGTTATTTTAATTAGTAGGTGATTATTTATATACAAATTGTGTGTTGTCTATGTGTGTGATACTATTGAATACAAAGCCTCATATCAAAATAAAAACAATATTTTCTTGAGAAAAATCTTACGGTCATTTTAATGGCGGTATTAATTTTGAATTGTGTGTTTTACAATGATTTCTAATTTGAATATTAAAATAGTATACTAATTAAACAAAATCAGTATAAAAATAGTAATATGAGGTTAAAAGCTGGAAGCAAGAGTAAACCTGGGTCATCATATGTATCCAGGCACCGCCTGATTTAACTGATTCTCTCGGAAAATCTTTCACTCTGTTTTCCGTGTTCATGTTGATACATTATAAAAGGATAGAGGAAACAGATGGAGAAAAGACAGATCTTTGCAGTGGTTTTAGCAAAATTAGTTTTTTCTCTGAAAGTTCTATCAATGAAAACCTGAGAATGAAGCTCCCTCGAGCACTTTCTATTAAAATAACGAAGAATAGACAAAGACTAACAACGCGCTATCTGTAAATGAGAGAGAGAGAGAGAGAAGGAAAAAAAAGAGAGAAAGCCTGTTAAGAACAGAAGATATCATCACACAAGAGATTGAAAAGTCTGTCTTTAATTCTGTCAAGGCGAGAAATATTACTCTGAGCGGTACTTACCCAAATAATACAGCAATCCTCCATCTTTGCTTGTATCTGACTCTTCTAAAGGGTAGCAGCAGGAAGCAGAGAACTTTTGGGCCAGTAGAATAATCAAACCATTTGCCCAGGAACTTAAGATATAGTTAAGTCTTTAATTTTGTAGAATTATATCACTTAGTTAAATACGTTGGGTGAATTCTTACGGTTAAAACCAAAAATCACACCTTAAATAATGAAGATCGGTATGGCAACTTGATATAGAATCAGTATCATTCTTAAATCGATATCATTCTGACTGTTTGATGTGCTTCAATCGATTCTGCAATGCCAAATACTAACTCTTTCCATTGTCATTTTGACAGTCGCTGTCTAGCTTGCCAAAATATGACAAGTGAAATCAGCCTGAATGCCATATTTTTACCTATCTTTCCGAGAGGAAACTGGGTGCATTAGATAAGCATAGCAAAGCAACGAAGACAATATAATAACGCGTTTTCATACCGAATTATTAACAGAAACACCCGCGTTATCATCGACATCGAAACTCGTGAGAATATCATCCAAAAGCCTTTGACATGAACGCAATAATCCTAATATTATAGCATAATCTATTATAATAAAAAGCAAGTACATGCTAACCTCGATTGCATTGTTGCTAGCCTAGGAATATGGCACCATTATAAACGAACGTATACTACTTTATTCCTCTGAGTGACCAGGTAATTTCTTAGGATGATGCTATAATTATAACAGAACACAATACATGTGAAGGTAATGACTAGGTGAATGATCTTCTGACAACAAAACAGATACTACACTAACCACCCCAAAGAATGAGGTAATTCATGTGAAAATGTTCTCAAGACGAAACAGATACTACACTATCCCTAAAACAATGTCATGCCTGGAGGATGGTATCATGAGAGAAGAACAGCTACTACACACACAAATATGAGTAAAAATATAGGTTTGGCTTCAGGCAGACATATACCAAATCTTTATTATATACGCATCTGTTTATTCATTAATTGCCCTAATACAAAGGTCTAAAATTAACATGAAATAATCACGAAACTTTGCATGACGTTATATCAAAATAAATACAGCAAATATAGAGCAAGATTTTCCGAGATATAACAGGTACACCCGGTGTTTGCGGTTATAAATGATGACCCATGTTAATTCTTGCTCTCAGTCCTTAACCTCATATTACTATTTTTTTCTGATATTTTTTGTACTTTCTATAATGTGCTAATATTAATATCATAAATTTAATATAATAATATTCTTAATGGATATCCGGGCTATACAATTGTAAAACAAATAATTGAATGTAATATCACTATTATAAACATTGTAAAATGTTACTCAAGAAACTGTGTTTGATCTTGTTATAGGGCTTTGAGTTCAATTGCATCCTAGAATAGAGAAAACACCCTCCATACATTACACTACTTATATTATTATCAATGTGCATATATTACACACTAGATATGTGCATGTGTATATATTTTCTATTTTTTTTTAATGCCGGTGTATAGTCAGATGAATACATAATCTAAAACAAAACGCTTTGTTTTGATTATTTGATGGTGTAGTTCAACATAATTTGTCTCATATGTATTTTTTTTATATCTGTATAGGCAATCGGTTTTCAAAAGTAACTTTGTTTCTTTCCCGTCTTTATAAAACGATTAATTACCATATATCAACTCCAAAAATCACTCGAGGATATGACTGATTTAAAGATTGACCGTTGACTGATAATGAATAATATATGCTGATTTCAATTGTCTTCATAGAACGCACTCAATACAACAGCCGACAGAAAAGAATAATTCCCAACTCTTTGTCAGAAACATCGCCTATGGAACTTGATGACTAAAGGATACAATAAGAGAAAGCAAGAGTTACAAGACTGCCGAAAGTAAACCCAAAGTCTACATTAAATCTCTATCAGCATGTATGACCATGCGCTTCCATACATATCATCTACCTTTTTCCTGATTTGGTTTTAGTGTGTTTGAGTGTACAGACACACAACATCGAACAAGCCATACATATAATCTACATTTTGCCTGCTTTGGTTCTAGTGTTTTTGGGTGTACATACACACACACAACATCCAATGCATTCGTAACGCTGGAGCCAGTTGGCGCTCTACTATTGCTTATTGCAGTCGGAATTCTTAGTTAAACAAAACCAGCTAGAAAAAACAATGTTGCTTAGCAAAATAGTGTCATTGCATGTTCAGAATGTAGATGAATGTTTAAATGTATATTTCCCGAAAATTGCTGAGCTGACATAAAGTAGAACAGTTATAAAGACAAAAAGAAAAGCCTATATTAACTGATCAAACAATATATATAAAATAATTACAAGGAATACATCTGTGTATGTATGTGGATACAAGGGAAAACCCCTCTATATATAGGTATATTATATTAAGTATGTGCGCGTGAATAATAGAATGTAAGGGTAGAATAATGGATCTTATCACTGACTGGGTTATTCAAAATTGTCTGACGTGGTGTACGGTTTAGTCGCAAACAACCGCCACACGGAACCAGTAGTACTAGTTTACATGGTACAATAAGCAGACAAGACCTGAGTACAAGAAGAACAGACCTGAGTACAGCCGTATATTTACTTATACGTCGCTGGACTACTGGAGAGAATTGCAGGTTCGAAATTCGCCTATTAAATTAATTGTAGTCATTTACTACTAATACTGTTGGGAAGGTACTGAACACGAAATTTCTCACGGTGGTTAAACTATCAGCATGTGTTCAATTAGTCGTAACACATGATTTTCACAACAGGCTTCGTGTGTCGGCATTAAATAACCAAAACATGCTTACATACCGTATAAAAATGACAGCATTTCAATATGCTAAAATACGCACTACCAAATTAAAATCACTTCCTATTATATTCTGCTGAAAAGATGAGAATTTTGGGATTCTAATTCATAGTTTCTCTCCTAATAGTGTATTATACGCCAGTTGCTTAATAATTATACAGGTCAGAGGCTAATGAATTTAAATCGTTACCTAATAATTTTACTAAAGAATTGAAAATAATTTGTATTAATTTTAAGCTTCAATTATTTTACTTATTTACTCGCCACCACTCCCGAGAGCAGATTTTGGCACAAGGTCGTCTTTTAATGTGGGGGAAATCGTGGCCATCAAAAAAAGGCACTCTGCATTGAAACAAAAATATAAATTATCTTAATCTAGAAAGATTTCCCCTTTACTGACCGTAGACAAAGTGATGAAGTGTTGTACAGAACAGATACACACTTAGCTCTTAGGCAAAAAGCATTGTTTGCGCCTTATATTTCTTTCTCAGTTTGCATGCATATATGTTTCGTTGATTATGGATTGTAGCATAAAAAACATCATGAAAGTAAATCAATTGTATTTTGTATCAACTACAAAAAATCTTTTTGTTTTCTTTAAGATTTAGTGCCTATTTCTCAACAGTTGAGAGTTGAATTGATATTATGTTGACAACTGCCATTATGCGCACATCTGTTACTCATTTTGACAAGTCAGTTCGAAGTTGTGTTTGGTCAGAGCCAGGTATAACTTTTTTGGCGATGGCAGTTAGTAAGCGACGCTTAACTGGAAGTACTTTGGCCGTGACAGTCCTCTCATTTACCCAATAATATAAGAATTCTTATCTCAAAGAGATAGTCGACACCTTGACAGCTAGTGCACTCATTTCGCTTATCGCAGTCAAAACCAGCTAGAAAACTAATTGTGATCACCAAAATAATACTCTTGCCGTTTCGAAGCGTAGGTGAATCTTTTCATGTATTTCGCGACATTTACTGAGCTTACACTAAGTAGAACAAGAATAATAAAAAGAATATCTTAAATGATATTAAATAATTACAAGGAGTAAAATGTGTGTATCTATGTGGATACAGGAGTAAGTCACTGTATGTATGCCCATACAACATCCATTATGTGCGTGTGAAATATGAATCGTATTGTCGGGGGTTGTGTACGGGCTGGAATTAAGTAAAAACAGCATAAACGGTGTTATTTGGACACCCGTCCCAAACGGCTATAAGCAGCTGATTATTACATCTATTTATACTTGTGAGGCGTATAAAGGTCGCTTAGAACTGGAGTCTTTTATGTTCAGCGTTCTGGTTTAATGATATATATATGTTATATTCTGAGTGTTTTATATAACACGATAGTCATGACAATCTAGCTGATTTTTTGGCTGAACCTCAAACAAATTGCTTACACAGATGTTTAACTTGTATATTAGGCATGAATAACCTCTCTTTCAGATGAAAAAAAGTTTACCAAAATTGGCCTTGCGGAAATGGGTCACCGGGCGCCATTCTCAAAGATTGCCGCCGATACTAGCCTCACCTCTCTCAACTAAATTTCTGTAAATTCATCTTCAAAAATACCAACTGTAGCAATGTGAAATTGGATAAAACTAACAGTTTTCATGAAGTTAAATATAATTATAACTTTTTATGTTTGATTTTTGTCCATTTTGATGTATTACTGCAGGAGCTGATTATTCTGTCATATTCTAATTTCAGGTTGGCCAAAGTGAAGTACCGATAATTATAGATGCTGACAAGTGTGATATTTGCAACAATGAACTGCCCAGTAAAGAGGAAACATCCATCATCAGCCAGAAGGGCATCGATTACATTAACAGAGCTTCTGAACAACGTGGAGAGAAGATCATAATTCAGATTGGTCAACGTCTTCACAAGAAATGCAGACAGTGTTGGATCAACCCAAATACATAGGCATTGACCGTAAGAACAGGTCCACCCGTGATGAAATTCTATCCCGTGCAAGCCGCTCTTTGTGTGTGTTTAACTTTAAGGAATATTGTCTTTTTTGTAGTTCTGGAGCAAAATCCGATCGAAAGACAATAGGTGTTGATGTTTCCTATGTAAAAACTATTGAGTTTAAGGATAGTTGTTAAGAGTTTGTGAGAAAGTCCGAAGAAATATGGCTGGGAATCCACTGTTAAAGGTAGATTAGGTTATGTAGCTGACCTTGTTTCATAAGAAGCACGCTATCACAGAACATGTTTTGCAAATTTTTATTCCAATAAAAACATTCCTAAGACATTCTCTTCTGCTGATTCCCCTGAGAAACAAACCCTTGGTAGACCAGATGATTCAGAGAGAAATCAAACACTTCTAGAAATTGCTAAATATTTGCAGCAAAATGACGAGGAGCAACTCACCATTGTCGATCTTGTTAAAAAAATGGAGGCAGACGCAATATGGGAACTGACTTCCCCTGTACAATCAGGTCCACAGTCCTCAGATCCACAGTATCTGGTGGATCACTATTCAACGCCTTCCATGGCAAAAAGGTCACACATTTGATGAAATCTATGTCCAATACCACATATATGTCACAACAAGATATGGAAAGGCATGCATTGTCTTTGATGGGAATAAAAGTGGTCCATCCTTAAAAGACGCGATTCACCGACGCCGAGCAGGGGGCTCTGTTGGTGTTTATGTGTACTGCCCCTTTTAAGATTGTTCAAATTAAATGAAAAAAAGTTGTTTTCTTAGCTAATCAAGAAAACAAACATTTGTTTATCAACTTGTTGGGAAAATGTTATGGGGAAGTACGTTGTAAAGTAGTCCATGCATCTCGGGACGCTGACGTATTGATCGTTAAGACTACTCTTAACTGGCACAGAAAGGAAAACATTTTGATAGCAGATGCCACTGACCTATTGGTCCTTTTATGTGTTCATGCCAATAAAGATGATGGTTACAACATCTTTACGCCACAACCAAACTGTGAAAGTCTGGAACATCAAAGAGATGAGGAAATCTTTGGGAGATGTGGTCTGTTCCAACATTATTTTCATCCATGAACTACTGGGTTATGATGATACATCCAGTGTTTATGGAATTGGGAAGGCAGCATCCCTTCGAAAGTTCATTACCAATAGAAACTTCCCCAAACTGGCAGATGTGTTTGGCAAGGATAGCAGTGCATAATAGGTTATTGAAGCTGGGGAGAAAGCTTTAGTCTGCCTGTACAATGGAGACGCTTTAAGGAATAAGTTGCTAAAAACTCAAAGTATGTTGAGGCCAAATCATTGGCACCAACAAGAGCAGCTACGAAATTCCACAGCCTTCAAGTTTACTTCCAAATTCAGGAATGGAAATGTAGAACCCAGCTAAAACCTGACAAGTGGCGATGGAAACTTTCAGATGGTAAATTACAACCAATCAACACTGACTTGCCCGCTGGTCCTGTAAATGTGTTGGCTATAATAAGGTATAACTGTACTTCAGGGTGTATTACAGCAAGATGTAGTTGCAGGAAACAGGGCATTGACTGTTCAAACTTGTGTTGTAATTGTAAAAGGCCTCCACTGCAGCAACTCACCACAGCCAAATCTTGATGATGATCAAGTTACCTTTGACTAGTTTTTGATAAGAAATGTGATTTGGTACATTCATGAACTTTTTCTGTTGTGGTTATTCAAGAGTCTTGTCCTAGCATTTACCAAACTGGCTATTCCTTTATTGTAAATTGTATTCATTGTGTACCTATATTTTATCAAATGTCAGGAATCAATGTGACAATCGTTTCCTTAGAAAAAGGCTACTTAGTCCGTTTTTGTTCCTTTTTATATTCATATTTGTATAAGAAATAAGAAAACATAAAAACAATGACAGGGGCTAGTCTTTTTCTAGTGTTACTTTATTATTAAGCATATAGCTACCTATCATTACAATTAAAACACCAAGAAAATGTCAAGCTGGCTTAGGGTGGGTCTTGTGTGAGTTTTAATGCAAACATTTTTTTTCTAATTTAATAAAAGATTTTTGTCAGAAAAACGTTTATTTTTGTCAGTAAATAATGGACATACTTGTCAGTAAATGTCAGGGATTTTATCTCTCGAAATTTTAATATTGTTAAGTTGGATTTTAAATATGGCGTTCGTTGACCCATTTCCGCAATTTCTAATTTTGGTAAACGTTTTTTTTTATCTGAAACAGAGGTTATTCATGTCACATATCAAAGTTGAAAACCTTTGTTAGCAATTTCTTTTAGGTTTTGACTGGACTATGCAAGAAATGCATGGAACCTAATCTATACGAACTGAATTTCGCTTTGGAAACATTAACTTCTTTCTGGAATTCCTATTTAAACCGGAACACATCATATGATAATATGTATTAATCACTTTTTGTCAAAACAATTATCATTCCTTTTTTTTGGGGGGGGGGCCTGACCGTTAGATTTTTTTCGGTCGTAAGATAACTCTGTTTTTAACCATTCCAGTTAGTATTCGTCGTTTGGCGAGTCGAGTGAATAATTATCTTTTAGCCACGTCTTTTGAAGTTCCTGCTTTTATGGCTTTATTCAAAACTCATTTTTTTTCATGCAAAATTCACTAAATCAAATTTTCATACATGAAATAGCTATCTGGAAAAAGAGTTTATGTCCAAGCTTATTTATTTTCTAACGCTCACATGCAATTAAGAAAATAAAATATACTCTTTGTGTGTCTCTCTAAACCAGCTCTTCTATACCGTAGTTCCCTGAAACCTTAATGTCCCGCGAAATACCCTATGAGTTCCCCAATATCAAGTGAGATAAGTTAATTCACTTGATTTTTTATTTGATTTCATATACGTTATATCATTATATACATTCAATATATTGAATGATTTCGAATTAAGTAGTTGTGTAGCAAAAGGTTTCACTTTATTAAATGTTTCACTTTATCAAATGTTTTACTTCATTTAATGTTTCACTTTATACTATGGCTCTGAAAGTCACATTTTCCTAGCACATGTTTTGGTTTTATGTTTTGGAATTTTTAGATGATGATTGATAATTTGTATTACTTGTTTTCAGTGACATTCTCCGAGAGGTTAAACGTTTTAATGACGATACTAATATTACAGACGATACTAAGAATACAATCATGGATTACTTAAGACTTTTACCCGGCCATATCTAATGGAACAAGAGCAAGCTACCTCGTGGATTAAATAACATGTTGTATTCTAAATTTCGTACAGATTCCGGAGTTCGAGAAAATTAATCTAGGTAATGTCTCAGTTTACATCGCCTAAAGATCGAATAACATCCAAGATAAAGTCAAATAAGAGAGTTATTGGTTTACAAGACAGTTTGCTTTCATTTACCTAATGTCTTTTTAACATTGTCAGTAGATGTGCTTTCTCTGCCTTTTGGCTAAGAGCAAACTGTAGTATCTGTTCCGATGGATACTACACCCTATAGACAAGTATCGTCTTGGCCTTCGGGGCTTAATTTGCGCCGGTCTATGGGGTTGTCCTGTGCAGTTCTAGGAGATCCACTCTCCCAGGCTTTGCCTCCCCTCTTTTTGGAGGAGAAAGTTTATTGCTTACTGCCTGGGGCGTCCCTACCGGGGAATGCGGACGGGGCTGCCCAGGCATTTTTTGTAGACCAGAGTGCTCAAATTCTCGAGCGCTGCCTTTTCAAATCCCACTTTCTGACCTTGTGTCACATCTTACCGCTGTGAGAGGTAGATAAATAACGTACAAGATGAATGACTAAAATAACTTATGTAGCAACTATTTGCTTTCATTTTTTACATGTATATCACAGCGATATGGTTTTGGTTAATTATGTTTATTTTGTACGTTTGAGTTTTACATTCCATGTGTCAATGAAAACGCCATGGTGAAGTATTATAAAGGGAAGTCATAATGTTCGTTTATAATACTTATTTTATAATACATTACCGAGAAATGTTACAAAGAAATACTAATCGTTTCTTTAAACAAGTTATTCAAAATTATATATCATGATATTTATCATGTGAACTACGATGAAAATAAAATGCGAGATATTGTATATAATATTAAATACATTTTTTTAAGAAATCGATGCTAAGATTTATTTATTTATTTTATATAATAAACTAAATATTTCGAACGGGACCGTTCGTTCTCTAATGAAAATAAGTATCCGACATTGTTATATTTTTTTTACTATTTACCACGCCAGCTGTGCGGAAAGGAACTCCCAAACGGCGACGATCTTATTGGTGTAATGTGGAGACAGAAACGTGTCGAGATTGTGTGATGTTAGTACACATAGCAGTAGTAAAAGCAAGCGTCGATACGCTGATAGGTGCTTTCTCACATTCGAAGGCATTTTTTAAAATGAAATAAAATTTTATTTAAGAAATCGATAAGATGACAAGATTTTTTTATATAATAAATCAAATATTTCGAACGGGACAGTTCTATTTCAATGAAAAATAACAATTCGACATTGTTATATATTTTGTTTGACTATTTACCACGCCGACCGTACGGGAGAGAACTCCCAAACAGCGTCGCTCTCTTTAGTGTAATGTAGAAATAGTGTAGTGTTATATATAACATTGTTTTCTTGCACATATATTTCTTTAGACATGTAATTTATTTTTAGGGTTACGTAAGGGTAAAATAGTTGCGTAAGGCACTTCTAAGAACATGTAAAGATTCTTTGATTTAGACTCAATACATTTAAAATATCGTTAAAGAAGAAACAAATATAAAAGCGATGTATCTTAAACCACGAAAGATACTGTAGAAATACTGACGAAATTGGTTTTAAAATAGCAAAGTATAGATAGTCGATGCAAATACACTTTGTTAGTTTCGCGGATGGAAATATATCATTAGTGTCAGTGTTTGTTTATTGGCTTCCATATTTGGGAGGTTGCTTGCGAAATCACGCAAACAAAATGAAATCTAATGATCGTGACTTCACCGTTAATAAAAATGAATACGATAGACATTGTTTCAAAACAAACAAATCAATAACTTGGAAACTATAAAACGAGAGGAACTATTTCAAACAGCAAATGTATTTGATTTGATATGAAGTTATAGAGTTCATAAGTTATGAAATGTAACTGAAATATAACTGCATGAACAAAAGTAGTAAAAATAGTCAACGTTGCCTTAAATTAAATTGAAATATTGTACATCACATTGCTATTCATTACGCAAGTAGTCTGTGTTTATGCGCAAAATGGTAATTTTGGTCTATTTTTTTTTCATTTAAGTTAGTGAAGCGAAACATGAATGCATATGCATGTGATGTACACTATTTCAAGAGAGACAAAACGAAACGGGTGTATGTATGTAGTCTTTGTAAGCATGTTTAGAAATAATTAACTGAGTTTTTAAAATGTCTAAAAAAGAGTTCAACGTTGCCGTAATCAGTTATTCTTGGACTTCTGCAATACATAAGTGTTTATGCAGGAACAGCGAATTTTAGTCCAATTTTCTATCCTGCAAATTCGTGAAGCGAACATGGCGTTTAAGTCTTTTTTCTCTGTCCGCGAAAGGTACAATTTGGCAGCTGTTCAGACGTTTGTCGCTGACAATTGTTGCAGACGTATTTACTTTCCTTCGCTGAAAATCGCAGTCTGACTTCGCGTTGGGTTTGATATCAACGTTTGCTTCCCTCGTGTCTGGCTTTACATCGATATTTGTATGGCGCGTATTTAGATTGAGATCGTAGCTTACTTCGTGTTGGGTTTGAAATAATTATTTTCATATCTTGCCTAATGTTAGATTAATATCGATGTTTGCCTGTCCCGTTTTGTGATTGATCAAACCTCTGTACTAATCGCCTTGTGTGTAAGAGCGCACATTTTCTTAAAGCACGATCTTTAAAAACGCTATAATGATGCAGCAGGTGATCTTACTACGAAGAGTCGACTCTGATACTTGTTGATCAATAGTTTTCTCAGCCTAGGCAGAATATTCGGTAAAGTTATCGAATCTAAATAGTTAATACGGTACCTTGCTCATGTCATCTTAGAAATTAAAATCAGATTTCAGTGAAGTTTGACGTAATATAAAATCCTACAAAATCGGGTCGATTATTCTATATGTGCCCTATCTTAATATAATGATGAGCAATATGTATTTCATCAAATGGATCATCATTATTAAAGATATAATTCTTCTCTGTGAGATGAAATATATGACAGGAAAGGATTTGGGATTAAAGGTGCTCATGGATCCTGATTTTGCTTTCATATGGCTGATCTCGGAAAACCTTATACAAATACCCATCTTGCTGACGGATGAGGTAACTTGTCTGAACGAATACTTTAACATGAGTAGTTGCTATGATTTCAAACGGAGAAACAGAGAGAAAGAGAGATTATCTCCCCCTTTCGTTTGACGTAACAGTCACACATGTTCTCGTCACTTCTTATTATTCGCCTCAACGAATGATCGTTAAATCTCACCTTAAGTAATAGCATTTTATTTTGTCTGTCTTGAAAACAAGTTCTGTTGATTCTTTTCGCACGAACAACTGGTATATTTATGACGAGGAAAACGACAACAGTTTTAATGTTAAACTGTATTTAATTCATCGTGAATAATCCACCTTGATACGTTCTCCATTTTCTAAATAATTTAGAATGTCAATTCTATACGATTAATTGCATACTTCTATGAACAATGATTACTGCTCGATCAGTAGTGTATTGAAAATAGTGCGTTAATGCTTTTCCTAATGTCATAGCTGTACACAATAGATCGACTATATTTGAACACCTCATCGTGACGGTATTCATTAAGTCAATCACACCCTAGGTAGCATGTTAAGTGAAGGTGAAATTCCATTTCTGCGCATAATATAGTAATTATAACACCAACTATACGATTATTACGATGTGGAAAGCACACAACCTCATCACTAATATTCATACAGCGATGTGCAGTGACGAATCGTCAGTCAGATGGCAAGAATGACTATGCTTTTGTAATTCTGATGCGGTACATAAAAAGTTTTGACTCATGGACAAAAACACTCGACTGGTTCAAGTGAGACAAAATCAAACCCGCTACGGCCATAACCTAAATAAGTGTAACATGTAGATAGACACACGTGCAAAATAACCCTAAAATAGTCTCTCTCTCGTTTGAACTACCAACGAGGCCGATCGCGCTACAAAATCAATAGGATGCGATTAATTAACTAACAAGCGCGGATGGTCTTTAGATACGTCTATTAAATATCCGATATTTAGTGATAAAAATTCAAGTTACTTTTTAGTATAATAGACTAACCGACAATCGGCCCGTTGAACGACATATGGATATGAGAACGTACCAAAAGCTTTTTTAATGGAATGCAAAGAATTGTATTTAAAATAAGCATAATATAAACACTAAGACCACAACATTCAAGAAAGCGTTGACTTAGTGATCATATACGTAGTGGTATTTATTTCCCTCCGACCACAGGAAGTGGGAGGAAAGGCCAGGACGCCTTAAGATGCAATCTGGCTTTGTGAAAACGGCCATGAACATATCCGTTGGCATTCCGCTGTACTAGCGCTCCGGTCTATCGGCAATAAACCTCCTCGAAGTGAGAAGTTAATCTCTAGGGATGCACATACTAGTGCTAAACTGAACAATACCTCACTCCCGACAGAAGAGGGTCTGGTAACTGCCAATAACAGTCCTGGTCTGTCGGATAGAGTGCCAAGGCGAACCGAAACGAAATGGAAGAGGGTAGTGGTCGTGAAAACCGTAAGCGATGATCTTCACTCACGCAATAACTCTGCCAGATGTCGTTTAAGAGATTACTATTACAGTAATCTGGATCAATAATAACAGATGAGCTGGTGTGGTGTGCTCTTACAATGGAAGTTGATCTTTACTAAATTGATCACCATAGTGAACAAATACAACCTGTGTAAAAACGCACGTGTTCAAAGAGCGTATTTGACCAGCTGAAAAGGCAGTGAATTTTCGTACGATACGTGCGCTGTTTAAAAACTGAAACTGAAACACAGAAGCGTTAGTCACATGTTTGATCTGTGACAAAAACACTTCTTTATTATTCTATCTATATCACTTATATATATATATATATATATATATATATATATATATATATATATATATATATATATATATATATAGGGTGGCGTAAAAGTTGCGCATTGGTTTGTATAGGTGATAGAAACTAGGCTTTTCTGATAAATAATACATTTACTTGGTAATTTTTTTCAGTAGTTTTTAAAAATAATATCCTTTATGTGGCCATCATTTTGGCCTCACAAAGACGGGCTCTAGTTATGGCAGTTTCTATTACACTCCTTAGAATAACTGGCTCTTGTTCTTGGATTTCATGTCTGATGTTGTTTATAAGCTCTTTGACCTGTGACAAAAAACAATTATTTATTAATCTGTCTATATCCCTTTATATATATATATATATATATATATATATATATATATATATATATATATATATATATATTACAGTGTGTGTGTGCTACAGTTACTATGCATATATATATATATATATATACGTACGTATATATGTTTATATTATATATTTTAAGTAAATATTAATTATTATTACTTAAGAACATCGATGTTTCATGCTTACGGGGATGTTAATTCACGTCGGTCGGAAGGCTCGAAACTGTTTACAAATCGT
>OY744527.1:40333909-40371409 GCA_963556195.1 Sepiola atlantica | reverse complement strand
TTGGCTGAATCTGATCCTCTTTCTATTTGACAAATTGGATCAGCATCTTTTGTTAGCTAATGGCAACTTAAATGTGGAGTGAGCTGTCCTACCACCAAGAAGAAGAGTGGCTGCAATGCCTGATAATGTCACTGCCACAGCTATTTTGCCTTCTGACCTAACTTTAGCAAGAATTAATTTGGTAACAAATGTCTTACCTGTACCTCCAGGTGCATCAAGGAATATCAGGCCACCTTGCCGATCTTCTACAGTATTAACTACAGTACGAAAAATATGAATTTGCTCATTATTTAGTTGTGCGATACCATCTCGAACAATTGATGCTTGCTCATGAGGTTGATAACTAATTTCACGCGTCCATGCAGTAATGACCGGGTGTGTATTAGATCGATTAGGTGAGGTAAGACCCAATTTTGTCAGTGTTTTACCATTCATCTTATAAGTCATATCTTCGATATGAACTAAAGCCATATTGAAGATGTCGTCTAAAAATCTTATATCAACTTCAGGCTGTTGATTGTGTTTCCTAAGAAGGAAATCTTCACTAAAAGCTTATTTGTGTGCATCCCAAAGTCGTTTTGGATGAGACACTGCACATGATGTCAACATGATGGCAAACAAATGTCTCAAATTGCCTGCAGATTCAGATATAGATGCTTCCTGTAATGTGGACCTCTAACATTGTGTAGAAGCAGTCTCAAACAGAAGCAGTCATATTGATTTGGATGCACGGTGTATACCCTGCCCCAAACTTATGTTCTTTTAACGCACGGATAGCCTGGAACTGGCTTACCCTGTAATCGTTGCTTGAAGACCTTAGTTTTTGTGTCTCAGGTATAATAAAGTGGAACTTCTGAGTACAAAAGTGTACGTGCAAAAAAATGTGTTTGACACAATTTGAAGAAAGCTGTTAGAGTGGTTGAAGGTGGATTTGCAACTCTATCTGCTGCAGTACTTTCAGTAAAGTATATACGCTGTCCATTTTCTAGATGAACTGATAGGTGAATAACTGGGGGATGATGTATATGTATGTGAAAGTTAAGTATTCTCCAAATGGCTTCATTGGTTGATATGTAACGTCCCGTATCGTATTTCTTAACTTCATCATGAGCATTACTTTCAATTGTGAAGATAGCTTGATCACTACCTTTATTTACATATTTACAAATGTATTTTATTGATTCTATGCTGTTGCAATATTCAACATTGATATGTGCATCAAAAATCTTACAAAGCAGCTTATTATGTGGTACTGAAAACTGAATCTATGTCAGAGGATCTCAATTTTTATCCTCTTTTCTGCCACTCAACAGTGTACATGTATACTATGACGTATAAGGGCATCAGATTTTGTCGCCGCCACTTACTGCCACCAAGCACAATCAAGGATTTGGTTTACCCGACTCAAATGAAACAATAGCAAGCAATTAAAATTAAAGAGGATTGTCTGCATGTAATGTTCTAAGAAATATTTTTTTTTACTTATTGTTATGCCCCCGTACATGGACCGTACATTTGCTCGCCAGAAGGTGAATGGTAACATAAAACGGGCAGCACTTTTCCCGGTCGCCATCGGCATTTGGCTCACGTGACTCAATCGAAGTCATTAAAAAAAAAGAGAGAATAGTCTTACTATTAAAAATAAGCATATCATCGTAATTTTATTGCCCCCCCCCCCCCATCCGAATACAATTTGTAATGCTCTGCAGCCTACATTAATTATGTTTGTGTGTTTCAGTGGTGCTCATTTTCCATTTTTCTATTCAGCCAAAGAACATGAAATTTATATGCAAAGGTAATAGGGGGGGGGGAATTAAATGGGGCTCTGTAGGCCTCTTTAATTTTCCAAGGGCCCCTTATCACAGACAGAGCAGGTGTTTATTAAAAAATTAAAATAAAATTTCTGGTGAAATCAAAGTACATTGCTTTCATTATATATCGAACAGGCTTCGTTTAACTCTATTAATTTTCATATTAATATTATATTCCCCATCTGTGGATTAGTGGTTACGACATTACATTTTTGGCGTTCAATCCCATGCTACTAAAGCGATTTTTATTTCAAATGTAAAACATGTGTCAACACGGTAGCAGGGTGGATTTGGGGACTAATAGGTTTGTTTTGTCGTGTTACTTTTCTCAAAGTATTTAATGTTGTAGGGATTTTTCCCAAAGAAGTTAATCGATTTCTAGCAATAGTAATTTTATTTTACTTGTAAATGCAGAAGTAACTATTTATTACCATAAAATGTTATTTTAAAAGAATTTGTATATTAAGAAAGTATTTGCTTAGTTTATAAGCGAAATTTTATGGTAAAACTAATTGAAGGGTGTAATTATTGAAATATATTGATTCCTGATGTGTTATTTTGTAACGGAATAAATGAAAATAAAATAACTGAACAGTTTGGTTCAATGTCTGTATAAGTAACAGTTGTTTTAACTTCATGTAAATAAGGAACACGTAAATGTTGTTATCAATTGTTAGAGTTTTTTTTTGTTTTCTTAATTATTATAATATGAAATATCAGAATGAATCCAATTTTTTTTTTATCGAGTAAGGTTCTAAATGCGTATGTAGAAGTATAGCATATTTCAGGACCGGCGGAACAGTTATAAAAGTGTGGGGGGGGGCTCTCCTAAAAGTGGTGGGGGGCGGTTAAACACATGCATATATAACTTTATTATTGATGACCGTAAAGTGGGGGGGAGGCAAGTCAAAAAGTGTGGGAGGAGCTTCCCCCCCCAGGTGCCGCCGTCCATGTATTTAATTGGCGACGTTTACAAATTCGTATTTGATTACGTCGGCTTAGTTTTTGTGGGTGGCACGTTATTATGTAGTCGATGTCAGTTACGTGTAATGATGAAGAAAATGTAAAATACGTGTAAATTGAATACATGTTCACCCCCCCACCCGCGATATATATAAGTTTTGTGTAATATTGTTTAAATATAACGTAAAGTTATCTGACTGAGGATTGTGAAGCGTGAAGTAACGAAAAAAAGTAAATAGGGTTATGTATCGGTTCGAATTATGTCGAACTAAGAAATGTTTTAATTTATGTTTGGAATAAATAGAACGTAAGTGAATTTATTTAGTTTTCCGTTGATTGTGTTTAAGTGAATTTGTTATTTAATGATTTATGTATTATTACAATTAAGGTGAATGTTTTTTATTGTGAAGGTGGTCGGATTAATGCAATCCGTTATTCTATTACTGGGAAGTGTTATGAAAGAAGAATAAGGGAATGATATTCGTCTAATCTGTAAGCGCGGTGTTTTGTTATTTTTCTGGTAAAAAAAATGTATCTAATCGGTTTGTTTGTTTTGTTACATGTCTCAAAGTAGTTAACGCCGAGGGAATTCTTCGCAAAAAAGTTAATCCAGTGCAACAATGTTTTTTTTTATTTAGTAACTTATAAAAATAATGAAAATGTATTTTTGTTATTGTATTAATTAAAATTCTATCAGAATAGTCAATATTGATCGTTTAAAACGGAAAATTATAAGTTAAAATGAAACATTCAGTCTGGCACTTTCAGTTGACTCGGTTGAATGAATGGAAATTCTCCAATTATTAAGTCCAAGTGATGTTTGAAATGCAGAAGTATCATTATTTATTACTATAAAATTCAATGATCTAGTTTTTGAATATTTCTTTCTCATACTCGATAATTGAAATCCCATTTTTAAAAAGTATTTGCTTAGTTTATAAACGAATTAAAAAAAAAGTTCGGTTCAAATAGTGTAGAAGTCACATATTTGTTTGTTTTTAAAATAGATGAAAGGTATAATTATTGGTATAAAATGATCCTCGAGTTGTATATTTCATAACATAAGGAACACGTTGATGTGTTTTATCTTATATTTTAGAGTTGATATTTTATAATTTGTTTATTATGTAATCGGTGTCCGTTATGTAAAATAAAATAATTAAAAAAATAAAAAAGTAAGTGTAAACTGAAGTATCCACCCCCCCTTACGAAATATAAAAGTTATTTGGAATATTGTTTAGTATGTATTATAATATAATATGTTTGATGTGTATTCTTTGTGCAAAATAAATTAAACTGTAGTTATATCTGTAACTGGCTGTAGTTCGTAATGTGACACCACAAGTATTTCTCAACTTGTTACTAACGTTAACTGATCTGACTGTGGCGTGTGAAGAGTAAAGTAATGGAAAACTGTTAGTATTACATATGAAATCGAATAATTTAGGGAACCGTTAGGTTCAAATTATGTAGAAGGAAGAAATGGTGTACTTTATGTCAGAACTGTACTAATTTAGTTATTATTACAATGAAGGTGATTAAATTGTAGTGTTTGCGATTGTCATTGTGTTTAGTTTAATTTTATCTGTTATTCGGTAACGTGAAAATGCTTCGAAGAAAGAATAAGAGAATGTCAATCACTTAATCTGTAACCGTTTTTTTTATCTGAACATATTACGTTAGTATTGTAGCAGAAATGATTAGAACTGAAGTAGATTAATGTATAACGGAAATAGCATAACAGGAACGGTGTATTACCTGACGGAAAGTTAGGTCGGTAAGGGGAATCGGTATAATTGTTTAAGCGTAGTGATTCTGGCAGGCGTTTCGTGAACTGAAGTAGCTGGATGAGGTTGAGAGTAGAAGATTGCGTAATCGAATTTGGCGGAAGTGACGTAGTCAGATCTATTGAAGGGAGCGTCTGTTATATTTTCTGTACAACGTATGCTACTGTGTGGTGAGGTGAAGGCATACTTAACGTAAATAATAAGGTGTAAAATATGGGGAAAGTATCCGTTGTGTAGTTGTTCCCGGTGTAGACTGATAGCGTGGGAGGAGTAAAATGTTAGGGAGTAATGTTCTTGCTACTACCTGTATGGTGTTTGTTTTGAGGAGAGTGAATGATGGTGGAACGAAAGTAATCATTTGCCCGAGGTGGATGTAAGAGTCTAGAGTTTGCTAAGAACACGCTGGAGCGAATAAGCTTGCTGTTGTAGTGATTGTAGTAACCTATTGAGTTCGAGTTTATTTTCATATTCGACGCGAAGGTACAGGGGAAAAACGTCTCTACTTTATATATAAGATTGATGAAACGGTCGTATTCTTTTAGAAAAATCAATTTTGTATTCTATAAAATCTTGTTTGTCGAAAAATACCTCCATTTATAAATGCTAGTATACAGTGTTAACTTCTAGTGTCTACTTTTGTGTAATTATACAACGAAAATATATCCATATTTACATACGTTTGTATTTTAATTATTTTTAGTTAACGTATCTTAATAGAATATATTTTTAAAGATCTTAATATGCCTATCGAAACTATAAATATATAAATAAAAATATACATATAAATGAATAAATAAATAGATGTTCCCTCATCTCTGATTTAAAATAAATTATTTTAATTAATATCTTAACAGTAAGTCTCATATTTTATGATATGTGAAAGATTTATTTTTAAATAAATAGATAATTGTAAAGATTTACACTCCAAACTTTTCCTCGATTATTTTTTGTCCGTACTCTTTTTCACCGTTCCGATTGTGTTAAGGTCTATCAGCTTTAATAAATATTCACATAATTATATATATATATATATATATAAATTACGTTAACACATTGATATTTCTGCATATGTAATGCATTATTTGTTACCTACAAGTTCTCGCATAAGCATTACCAATGATTGTTTAGTAAAAAAAAACAGATGGTGTTTCTCTGAGTCTGAATGGCAACATGCATCATTGATAGACATACACTTTACCTTCTTCATCAGTGTATACGCACGTAAAAAAGCTAATAATTATTATTTAATAAATATCATTTAATTCACAGCCATGAATGTTTCGTCTTTATTACGACTCTTTAGCGTGATCATATAACACTCATCAGCCACACGCGAAACTCGAACCTTGAACCCTAGTCACAGCTAACTGTTAAGATCCAACGTTTCCGTGGACCACATGTAGAAACGATTAGGTAAAAATGAAAAGTGAACACATATAGAGGAAAGCGAGAAACATTAGATTACAAATGAAAGTGGTACTGGCCCATTCGTTATTTGATGGTGTTTTTATTGGAAAAGTATTGCTGATTTCGTTTGACGGCAATCTTTTATTATGGATTATTATCAGAGGTTGAGTGTAATTGAATATGTGATTAAGATCTAAAACGTGGTATGAAAGGGCATTTTGTAAATCCTTATGTTATATTAGTTGATGTGATTGTATAGTTTTGTCTATCTGCATTTTCTACTTATTTCTAAATAGTCAGGCTTCGAGGCTCAGAGGAAAAATACACACCACTTCAGAAGAACCCTTAATTAAGCACTCTGCCTTACTTCCTTTATTTTACTTGTACGATATATGTGTGTATGTATATATATATATATATATACATATATATATACATATATATATATATATATATATATATATATATATATATATATATATGTATATGTAAATATATATATAGAGAGAGGGAGAGAGCGAGAGAGACGGCGATGTATAATGTATATATATATATATATATATATATATATATAGAGAGAGAGAGAGAGAGAGAGAGAGTGAGTGAGAGAGAGAGTAATATGGCAAAGAAAATAAATCAAATAAAATGTAAGAATAACATAAAATGTTAAAATAAATTTAGAAACATGCACAAACTAATTGATACAAACAGACAATAACAGAATAAATAAAGTTAATGGCTTGATGGCATTTAATATGGAAATGGGTTTGTATTTTCAATTTTATAACGTTATTTTATGATATTTATCTATTTCTCCCTCTCTCTCTCTCTCTCTCTCTCTGTGTCCCTGTCTCTGTTTCTGATTCACAATATACACAGACACACACGCATACACACACACACACATATATATAAATATATATATATATATATATATGTGCGTGTGTGTGTGTATGGATGTATGTGATATATATGTATATTTCGATCTCTAATACAGATCTGAAGTTTATTCGCACATAGATGTGCTTTCGATCATAACCATCGATCATAATCATCCTATAGATCTTTTAATGCGGCCGACCAGAAAGCGGCGTATTACTGATAACATAAGCAGTGTTTACTGACCAAGGGATCATCCAATCATCCATTTGTGATTTTAATTCGCTGAGAAGATAACGATATCTTTTCGTTTCTGTGCAGTGATTACATTTCGAGAGAATAACATTGAATTACGTTAATAAAAATAAAAGGAATTCATGTAACATCGTTTATGGAAGAGCGAATATATTATGAAGGGAGGAATTAAAAAAACTCGTGATAAGAGATAGCAAGATGGAAAAACTACTGAGAGGATGTTACTTTGTAAAGACTGACCTCCTAAAAAGTCAGCGGTCATCCGATAACAACTATAGTCACAACGCTGAACTAAGAATCCAAAGAATGTGGGGAAAAGTTCAACCATCTGTTTTGAGAAATTAACAACGAAGTAAGATCCGTTACAATTCCACGAACTCGCAGAGACATGATAATGTAAATTGATGATCTCAAATCGATACACTCTTTATCTCAAATCGATACAGATGCTTCTGCTGCTACACCTAATCATGATAATGATGATGATGATAATAATGACGATGGTCGTGTTATTATTCGTTGTTACTTTCTTCCTCAGGACCGTGTCGTCGTTTGTCGTTGTACGTATAAGTTCTTCCTTGCATTACAGTAAGAATAATTAAGATTAGACAAAATACAGGCATGGAGGTTTATTGAAAGAAAAATATTACGTAATCACAAGTACAATTTAAACTGTTTTATTTAGCAGATAACTAGTTATATTAACCTAAATAACTATAGATAGATAGATAAATAGATAAATAGACAGATAGATAGACTGATGCACAGATCAGCTCCCATCACTGAATTACATTCTGAACAGTTTTGTAATTGTTTAAGCATTTTGTTAATGACAGTTCGCTTTAAACTCTCAAGGAGGTCAAAATTGAAAATCTAATAGTTCCTTCTCGCTTTCGTCCCACCTGGCGTCACATCTGTGAGCCGTTCTCGGCATATCGTTCTGTATTATGCTCTTCCCTGATCTTACCTGTCAGATCTCACCCTTGTGTCGGAATACTCTTGAATACACTCTGAGAACTTTATTGTTTCAGGAACGACAGTAGTCAACAATGGGTCACTACTTATGAGGTCTAACACACACTAGAGGATAATGATTATTGAGAGCAAACGATTGTCAGGTGAAAGATGAAAAACATCATGAGATGATTTAGGAAGATGAATGGAATGAACATAGTTTGATTACTTGTGAGAAAGGTTTATGACAGGAATCTGTTGACATTCGATTTAAAAAGGACCGTGTTGTAATCTGTAGTTAAGAACTCATGTGGCAAAGTAGTCTATAGTTCTTAATTGCGAATAAGGCGCATCGAGGTAGACCTTTTCTTTATCGTTTTGGTAATAATACGAGTTCTTGCTGTGAATGTTTAACAAGAGAGAAACCAGAAACTGAAGCTCCTTCTATGAAATAACGATAGAGTAGAGAGAGAGAGAAAGAGAGAGAGAGCGAAAGAGAGAGAGACTAGCAACGTCTTTTCTATAATACTAGCAGGCCTCCCGGCGTTGCTCTGAGTCATAAAAACACAGAATAGAAGAAAAATCGCGTGTGTAACATCTTTATATTCAAACTTCTATTTCTCTTCCTTTCTCAATAGCCGTCTCTTTATCTTTCAACCTTTCTCTTCCCTGGTCGCCACATTTAACCGCTACTTTCTCCCGTTGCCGTCGGCGAAAGCTGTCTCTTCCCCACCATTCCTCTTCTACTTTTGCCCAGGACAAAAGTATGACATATTTCTATTAAAAGTACCACATATGTCTGCGCCTCTATATACGTACTTATCTCCGCGCCAGTGTGCATACTATGTACGTCCATATCGCCGCCCTGGTGCGCATACTATATACGTACCTATAGCTACCCGGTGTTCATACTATATACGTAACTATCGCCGCCCCGGTGCGCATACTATATACGTAACTATCGCCGCCCCGGTGCGCATACTATATACACCTATATCGCCAGCCCGGTGCGCGTACTATATACGTACCTATTGTCCCCCAGGTGCACCTACTATATGCGTACCTATCGCCGCCACAGTGCGCATACTATATGTGTACCTATCACCACCCCGGTGCGCATACTATATACCTAACAATCTCTGCCTAGTGCGCATACTATATACGTAACTATCGTCAGCCCGGTGCGCAATCTATATACGTATCTATCGTCGCCCAGGTGCACACACTATATATATGCGTACCTATCGCCGCCACAATGCACATACTATATGTCTACCTATCGCCATCCCGGTGCGAATACTATATACCTAACAATCTCTGCCCAGTGCGCATACTATATACGTAACTATCGCCGCCTCTGTGTGAATACAATATACGTACCTATCTCTGCCCCGGTGCGCATACTATATCGGTACCTATCTGTGCTCCGGTGCAAATACTATATCCATACCTATCGCCACCCCGGTGCAAACACTATATACGTAACTATCTACGCCCGGTGCGCATAGTTTATACATAACTATCTCCGCCCCTGTTCGAATACAATATACGTACCTATCTCTGCCCTGGTGCGCATACTATATACCTACTTATCGCCACCCCAGTTCGCATACTATATAAGTACTTATCGCCGTCCCGGTGCGCATGACAATAGAACAGATACTACACTACCTCCACACTATTCAAAAAAGGAGGAGGTAATGCCTGGGAGGATGGCATTATAACAACAGAACAGATACTACATTACCTCCTCACCTCTCAAAAGATGAGGGGTAATGCCTGGGAGGATGGTATCATGACAACAGAACATATACTACACTACCTCTACACCTCTCAGAAAGGAGGAGGTTATGCATGGGAGGATGGTATCATGTCAACAGAACATATACTACTCTACTTCCGCACCTAGAAGAAGGAGGAGGTAATAACTGAGAGGATGGTATCATGACAACAGAACAGATAGTAACCTACTTACACACCTCTCAAAAAAAAGAGAAGGTAATGCCTAGGAGGATGGAACAATGACAATAGAACATATACTACATTACTTCCATACCTCTTAAAAGAGGGTGAGGTGATGCCTGTGAGGATGTTATCATGATAACAGAACAGATTTTAAATATCCTCTACAGCTCTAAAAATGTTGGGAGTAATGCCTTGGAGGATATTATCATGACAACAGAACATATACTACACTACCTCCATACCTTGTAAAATAGGAGGAGGTAATGCCTCGAGGGATAGTATCATGACAACAAAACAGATACTACACTAACTCCATACTTCGCAAACAAGGAAGAGGTTATCATGACAACAGAACAGATAATACACTAACTCCACACCTCTCAAAAGAAGAGGGAGTAATGCCTGGGGGGGAGGGTATATGACAACAGAACATTCTACACTACTTCTACATTTCTCAAAAAAGAGGACGTAATGCCTAGGAGGATTGTATCATGACAACTATACAAATACTACACTACCTCCACACCTCTCAAAAAGGTGGTAATACCTGGGAGGAGGGTATCATGTCAACAGAACAGATTCTACATATCCTCTACAGCTGTTAGAAAGGCGGGGTAATGCCTGGGAGGCTGGTATTATGACAACAGAACAGATACTACAGTACCTCCATACCTCTCAAAAAAGGATGAGGTAATACCTAGGAGGAGGGTATCATTACACCAGAACAGATACTACCTCTACACTTCGACGGATAATCGTCTGACGCGGCCAGATCTGGCTGTATATCAATCCGGCGCTCTGATTAAAATGTCTAAAAAACACAAAAAAAAGATATGACAAAAACATGAAAAAAACAAGTAAAAACACAAAACAACGCATTAAAAATATTTAAAAAATTGCGGAAAAGACCAAAAAAAGTAACAAAAAACATGAAGAAACAAAAAGGTATCGAATACACGCACGCAAATATTAGTTTTATTTAAAAAATGTTTTTTTACAAATGTAAACAGAGAGAAAGGGGAGAGAGAGAGACAGAAAGTTATGTTTGTTTAATAAGTTTAAATAAGTTATAAAGAAAAAATTAAAATAGAATATAAAATATATTAAAAATAAGAAAACATTAAAACAAATTTAAAGTTAAAAAATACGTACGTTTGTCTCTTCATAAAGGAAAGCGGAAGTAGACAAAGTCTTTACGCATGCGTAATTCGAAAAACGACCAAATTCAAGCATTCCCTGGATTGTTCCGTGTCTGTTCTACATAAATAAAAGTTTTACTCTAATTCTTCGATATTATGTGAGCGAGGGTTTGGAGGTTGGAAAACCATCAAGTTTGTAGGGTGCGTTTTTTTCTTTTACGTAAAACTTGTTAATAAATAAATGTATTGAATTACTTTTTGCAACTCCTTTCCTCAGATGGTATTTCTGGTCGAGTGATTACTGGAATTATTTCTCAAATTATACGTAATATCATTGGTTTCAGCTGAAATTAGTACATAAAACACTCTTGTAAGAATTTGTTATACAGTATTATAACATCTTTGTTCAAACTGAAGCATACTTATGAGTACTCCTGAATTTACTAACGTAATTCATACACTTTAGTGGATCGACGCTGTAATAAGGTTGATATCTTATAAATAGTCCATTAAATTTAAAGAAATTTCTGTTCTTGGCCTTTTGGCTAAGATTAAAGTGTAGTATCTGTTCTTCTCGGCATTTTGCCTGAGATCAAGTTTATCATCTAGTCCTATCCTATAGGTGTCGATCTTACACTGCAATAAAAAGCAGACTATCATTTATTTTTTAAATTTCCTTTTGCCTTAATTATATATAAGAACCGTCTCATTTTTTGAGAAACCTCCTAGACTTAATCTCAATCCTTTGTATCAATCTTACCGTCGAATCCATATGTGTTTACTCGAAATGTTTCCCTCCAGTCCCGACACTCTTACTTCAAGTTTGGCCTGAATCGCTCACACCGGTAGATGCGAACACTATTCCCTCAAATTTGGTCTGAGACTATCACACCGGCGAATGGCGACGCTCTCCCCTCAAATTGGGCCTGAGGCGATCACACCGTCGAATGGTGACGCTCTATCTTTAAGTTTGACCTAGGGCGCTCACACCGGCGAATACCGATACTTTCCCTTCAAGTTTGGCCTGAGGCGCTCACACAGACGAATGCCGACACTTTTACTTCAAGTTTGGCCTGAAGCGCCCCCACGGGCTAATGCCGACTCTCTCCTCTCAACAGATACTACACTACCTCCACACCTCTAAAAAAAGGAGGAGCTAATACCTGGGAGGAGAGTATCATGACACCAGATCAGATACGACACTACCTCCACACCTCTCTCAAGAAGAGGGGGTAATGCCTGGGAGGAGGGTATCATAACAACCGAACAAATACTACACTAACTCCACACATCTAAAAAAGGGGTAATGCCTGGAAGGATAGTATCATGACAACATAATTGGCGTAGGAGGGAAGAGAGGGGGGGGAAGTAATATTAATTAAGAAAGGAAGGTAGAAAGGATGGGAGTGAGAGGGAAAGAAAAAAGGAAGGAAAAAAGGGTTTCATTTTTCGCGAGTGCTTTGGATTTGATTCGTCAAATCATCTTCAGGTGGTGTTAGTCTTGATGTCTTTATAAATATGTCTTTTCTGTTGATTCTTTTTAAATAATAACAGCTAGTAATTTACAACTTAAAAATCGGGGCTATAATATTAAGATGTTACATGAGAGCGTGATTACGTCCAAGCGTGCAAAATCCCAAAGTGTGATTGCTTAACCGCTAAGAGTTTTATTACCTTCTAAGCGCGTTCAAGATTCAAACGTATAACTGCTTAATGGCTGTGAATTTGATAACATTAATTACTATATAAGTTGGTTTTGTCGCTGATACTTAATACTCAGTACTATTTAAATATCATTAGTGTTTTATTTTTATTTTATATCGCAATTTTCCTTCTTATTATTAATAAATATACGAATTTTAATTCATATAGCATAATAAATCTTTAATATCAGTTTATCAATGTATATCCAATTTATGTATTCAATAATAGTTTTATAGACACAGGTTTTACTTCCTGTATAATTATGTTATGAATATATAAATACCAGAGTTCGACTAAGGTAATTTCGCAGTTTCAAAATGATTTTCCTGCCAAATACAATCGCTTGATTTAGTACGTATAGCAGAAAACCCCCGGCCTAATTTGCCCAACTGGATGTTAACGCTAGTTAATTCATCAGTTGTTAGAGGCGAATGTTATTTTAGTTGAGAATATAATAGTTCAATGTCACTAAACATGTTGATTTTATCAACGCGGAGGGGAGGAATACAAAATTCTAAGCCGGCAGACAAGACACATTTTTCAGTATTGGATAAAGCATAAGACGAATAATTCAATATATGTTTATCCGAATATGTTCTAGTTCCGAACTACTTGGTAGTCAAATTCTGCAAATATTTATTATATGAAGAAGTGGTTTTGTTGAGGGTGAAAATATCGCGATTAGACAAACACTTTGAAAAGCGAAGTTTGTCAAAGAAAGAAAATTCCTTCCAAACAATAACCCAAAGTAGAAGACATTTACTTCGCAACGAATTATACGAATCGGAGTTAAATATATATGTATATATATATATATATATATATATATATATATATATATATATATATATATTTATATATATATATATATATATAGGAGTATTAGAAGGCTATCACAATGCAAGAAATGTAAAAAATGTCGGCTTTGAGAAGTAAGATAACAACAAGTGACTTTGATATTATATTTTTTCTAAAACTTTTAAAATAAATTTTTGTTTAATTTTGATTTTTCTTCTATATAACAAATCTTACTTGATTAGGCAAGACTTCAACACTGGTGTGATCTGTGTGACCAAGTTCCATAATATATTTCGAGGAAGACCTCTTTATCAAATGGTAGGTGTTTAAATCTCGAAAAACGTGTGATTGGCAATATTGCTTATAACGCAGTAAATATTAATATCCGCAGCAAATGTAAAAAACTAAAACTATAACTGATTTTTATTTTTGTATGATTTTAATTACTTATTAAATTTATTTATATATTTATTTAATTTAATTTTTCTGAATATTTTAATTATAATTTTAATTTTAATTTTTATTTTTTATATTTGATCCCACCGATGAAGTGCTATTTTTTTTCAATATTTATTTAATATACTTTTTTATATATACTGTTGTTATCTTATTTTATTCAAACAATATTTATTTCTTTACCTTTCTGAAAAAAGAGGTAAAAAAATTGTAATTTATTTATTTTTTTTTAAATGTTTCAAACTTATTTTATGATTAACGGCTAAATATGTTTTGATTTATACCATTTGTGGCACGCAGTAAATCTAGTGAACGAAATTAATTCTTCAATTCTTTTTTAGTTTATTTTTAAAATATAATCATTATATGCTTAATCTGAAACTATTTAATGCTGTTATAATTTTAGTACAATGTTATTAAAATTCATAGTTTAATTCACTAACGATTTAAAAAAAAAATTCAAATTCAGTTTAATTTTCTATTTTTTATCCTTCCGAGAAGGTGGGATAACTCTTGTAAAATAGTAATGAATTATCTCCCTTATACACACAGAGATATAAAACTACACTAAATTAAATTAAATCAAATTATAAATCTCCAATATATAATTTCTTTTACAGGATTTTCAATACTTATTTGAAATTTATAAATCTTTAACCTTACTTTTGGATATATGTCATTCAATTGTAGAAGGGTAAAAGTGAATCTATATAGTAATTTCTTTTGCTATTCTATTCTATTATTCTATTATTACATTTTAAAAAAATGTTTTATAGCAAGTAATTCTGAGAGACTGGATCCCATTGGAAGACCTGTTATTTGTCTGTAAGTAAGTTGTCCAAAGGTGAAATAAGTATTGTCGACTATTATTTGTAATAGTTCGTGAATATCAGTGGCCGTGAGGCCAAATCAGTAAAGGTCGTTGGAAGAGATGCGGTCAGTAATTAAATCGACAGCTGGATGTGCAGGTACTGAGATATAAAGAGCGACGACATCTAGGTTGAAGGCTTATTAATTTTGTCTTAACTGCTGTGGTTGAAGTGTGTGCAGACGGCGGATGATCTTATCAGCACTATTGACGTGCCCAGGAAAAGTAGAGAGTACGAGTTAAAGTAGTTGAGAGAGGAGCCATGAGATTGTTTATAGAGGTCCTTCAATACTTGATACTATAGGCCTAATCTGTGTAGTTGTGTTTGGTTTGTGTGTCTTGATGAGGTGATTGAAAGTAGGGTGTCTACTGTTTCTAGTAACTGAATAATACTTGTATTTATTCGGGAGGTTTCTTCTTCTACATATGGAAGTCCAGGCAGAGTTAATGTGGTTTTGGATTTGCATAGAGGAGATGTTACTGACAGGTAAGTAGAGAGTATCATTACTTAAATGTGTGTGCGCAAGGTTGTCGTAAGTTTCACGATGTATGACACAATTCTTTTCCTTTGTCAGAAGGTAGGAAGATAAAGTCTTTGTTATTAAGTCTTTCAAGTGTGAGACGTTGTTCACGTTTAATGATTGAAAAAATGTTGCGTTTCAGTCTTCAGAGGTTACTGTCTAATGCATGGTTGTAAGGTGGTGGGTGTAATGGGTGGTCGAGTTTATATACAGGGAAGTTATCAGTGGTGTTGTTGAGTGTAGTAGTGTTTATTACAGGTATTCCATTTGAGGTGGTAAGCTCCTCTACAGAAATGTGTTTCAATGTTTAACAAAGTGTTTTCATTGGCTTTTTGAGTGGTGATGAATTTAGGGCCGACGTTGAGGTATTCTTTTCCATCATGTATGGGGTAATATGTAAGATCTGTGACAAGGGTATGCGTGGCTGGGGGTGCGTTAGTGTTGATCTCTAGGTTGTCCTGCCAGGTGTATGTCTGATGTTGTTGCTGTGTAGTAGCCAGGTGAACTTGCTCTTGAGTCTATTCCTTTCTATTAGCAGAGAGTGGTGGAAGCATTGATCTATGGGTTCGGTTGCTTTGTTGAGTTTGGATATTGTGGTTCTCATCAGTTTGGCCTAAGCTGTAGTAAATTTCTCGATGTGCTGATGTAGCATGTGGTGTAGATGTTTCAGGAGTTTCTTCATGCAGAAAACATGTATAAAGCCACATGATTGTTTGAAAATAGGAAGGCGGAAAAATGAAGGTAGATTCTTGATGGTGTTGGGAATAATCTTATGCATGAGGCAGCGCTAGAAGAAGTTAATATGGCATCCAGTTCTAGCACGTTTTCGGAGATCTGAAACACACACACACACACATATATATATATATATATATATATATATATGGGTTATTTATTTATTTATTTTTACCTTGAATCTAGTTTGTTCTTAATATTACATTTACATGGGGGGAAGGGGGTCCATATCCCGTATTTATTATTTTTTTATATTTTATTATTCATTGGCCTTTCTCAGTTATATATACTAATATGTACTAAAACGTACATCTGTAAATATTTTGAAATACTTTAAACTTCTCTAAAACAATATCCTTGTTCTTTGCCGAAACAATTGTTTGCCTTCATGAAAATCGTTTTTTCCCGTGAACATTTATCCTTCTTCACCATTTTCAAATAATATAATTGAAACTTTGTAAATTAGCTCTAGTTACACACTATAGAGCTATAGCTGACTTTATGTTATGAAATAATCTTTCATTTAAAGACCGCTGAATGTTGAATTGGAACACACCCACACACACACATATACATACATAATATATACATATATATATACGTGTGTGCATGGATAAGTATACATAAAATATTTTCCGACAAACACTATGTTTCTTATACAGAAAGGTTGGTTGTAATTATAAAAAAATAACAACTGTTTATACATAGCCATACAATTAGAGCAGTAGTAATTACAATATATTATCTTATCGACAAATGTATCTTCAGATTATAAAAAAAACTAATTACTATAACATATTTATACGACAACATCCATTCTTTTTTTCTTGATAGACATTATTTTCTGATAAAAATGGCGAATCTCAAAGATTATTCACTACGTGTATCGATGTTTTCAGAATTCTTATTACCAATGCTCTTATTGTATGGCGAGGAGTAAAACAACTGTTATCTTTCTATTACAATCATTTTTGTTGATACGATACATTGTTTTTTGTCGAAGAATATATCAAGTATAACGTTTCTGCAATTGCATATTACACACTTAAGGAACGTGCTTGTCTTTTGCTACACAAATAACCTATATACGTTATATCTTTTTGCAATGTATAGGATTAACTCCTAAACTAATAACATATTATAATGAATTATAGAATATATATATTATAGGTAACACAGTGAGTAACGTGAAAATATGATGCATGGTTAAATTTACTATTAAAGGGGTGTGTCCCCAAATACGTCTCTGAAAATAAGGGTGATACAAAAAAATCTAATAGACAAAATATGTTCTACGTAAAATGTTTAGTAATATGATGTAATTAAATTTGAATATTATATAAACTCCTAAACTATGCACTTACCATTAGGAATTATGAGATAAATATTCTTAGCAACGCAGTGAATAATCTGTGCACATTATATTTTGTAATCGTGAACATTTAAGTGGTGTCACCGAAATCGTACATTACCCCAACAAAATAATTAAAAGAAGATGTCGGACCTACGGTAAATTAAACGTATTGAACTTGAAAGCAATCTTATGTAAGCACATTTGAATTCTTTCAGCCTTCTGATTAATTAAGTTATCTTTATGCGTATCATTACCGCCTCTGTTAACCAACGGCTAGATCTTTTCAGTTTTCTAGGATAATGTTTTCTGTCCTTGGCTTTGACAAAATATTTCAGCGTATAATTAATGTATTTTTCCTCATAAATTTTTACAAACGGAAGCTGCTTTCTCTTTACTCCTTTCTAAGTCACCTGGTTTTAATTTATTTATTGTAACAAATAAAATCTTGCATAAAATAATTGTCACCTATAAACAAATAAAACGAATGCCACTTAGTGTACGACAATAACCGAGTTCTATTTATCACGTCTTATTCGATTTTGCAAAATAAATTAACATAAAATTTTAATTTCGGTGAGTCAACGACACTAAAACATAATTAATTACTTTTCTGTATTTGCCTTATAAGCATCTGGCAACTGTAGTTTGAAACAGTAGATAATCTTGGGAAGTGATGATGCACGTAGAAACGGAGTTACACCCGGGTTAATTTAACAGTATAAACATTGCAAAATCATACGCATACGCTTGCTAAAATATTAATGCATAAATTGCAATGCATGTATGACGATGCGTGTATAATGATGACGCATGTATGTTACAAAGTACTAACCTGTGATCGGATAAATATCTAATTCACAATTTTGCCACCCCCAAAAATGTTTACCATATTGATAAAAGAAATCGCCTAGATACATGCTAAGAAAGCGAACCACTTAAGATCTCACAGAATTCATGCACATTCAAGATAATAGTCAGCCAGTTTTTAAGCCCATCGATTAACAGCTGATTAATCTCAAGTGATATCGCAATGTGATATGAACAGGACTGGTAGTGATGTATCTATTTTCTCTCTATCTTTAACTATAACCCCTTATCTGAGCACTCTCGTTAATGATATCGCCTGTTACTACTTTAGCGCAATGCAAAGCTCTTTGTAACAAAAAAATGAGCACAGCCGGAGTTGCTGTCAATGTCTGTATAAAAGCATTGTCGATATCATTTACTAACGGCGCCTGCCCCGTGGCCTGGTGGTTGGAAATACTAACTATCGTCGTGATTGTTTTGGGTTCGATACCGGGCTTGAGATGGTGTTGATCTAGCCACATTGAAGATCTGTGATACAGCGAAACAGTATGTCTGTAGATTTCTATATCTATAGTAATATATGTCTGTGCCTGTCAGGGAAGAGTGATCTTGTGGGTCTGAGAATAGAGTCACGATTTAAAGCTGACAGACTGTTGTTTTTGTGGAAGGGACTCTGTTGTTCTGATTGCAAGTTTGTCAAGCAATGTAATATCATTTTAACTTCACAAAATCAAATATTGTTAGTTGTTTTAAAACTCACTCGGAGTTGTAATTTAATTTAGTAGGGAAATCGTTTTACTATTGAGATCATATTATTGACACTACAGCCTGTGTCGAAATCAAAGATGGACTTCCCTTTACTAGAGCACTGGGATCACATGATTGACACTACAGCCTGTGTCGAAATCAAACATGGAATTCGGGCATAGATTCGGTCAGTAGCGCAACTGAAAAAACTGAAAAGTTGTAATCAGTTCTAAGTGACAGTCTTCTGGAGGTTGAAAGTTCAATCCTCAGTACGAGAGAAACTACGAATACAATTAGGAATTACTTAACACTTTTCAGCCGGCCATGGCTGACAGCACTAGTGCAATTTACAACGGGGATAAAAAAAGGTGTCCGTTCGAAAATCCTTATGGGTTCCGGAGTTCGACATAAATATTCCGGGGTTCAACAAGATGCATCTAAAGACATTCGGTTGTGACATCGACCGAAACGTTATGAGAATAACACGCATGATGAGAACAGTCGTTCGAATAATCCAGATAATGAAAAATCCGTATAACTGATTGCATAAACCGTAACGGTATACATTAGGCAAATCACGCACCCACTACGCAATAAGTATGAATGCGAATGAGAGTAAATACCAGTAGTAGATTAATTCGTCAGCATTTGTAGACTGATTTTTGTTACAGAAACATTCCTTGTTTCGGCTGAGTTCAGCTTCAAAGCATTAATTTTGTTTCTACCGGACCTTGTTATCCTGCAATCTACGACAACCCACAAGAATGTATACATCCTCCAAACGTTTCCACTGTTGTTAGATCATTTCCCCAATCCATTGGGGGCAACCTTTCAATTAGCTGAAAGATTTGTAGACAGTTGTTTTGCATGTTATGTCAGTTACTCTCCTTCTTACACACGCAAGTGCACACAAGCTATATTTTTATTCCTCTCTCTCTCTTTATCTGCCTCTTCCGGTTGAGATGTGATTATATTGCTTAGAAAATGGAAACGTCTTCGGATTTGTTGGAATTGTTGTGATACGTTTGTAAACTCGGTGCTAAGGAAAGATGGTTGCTGATAGATCTAGAGAATCATGACGTATTAAAAAGGAAAACACAAGAGTTCGAGTCAGATGCTAGTTCGACAACAGAAATGGGTTAGCCAATATAATACAAACACGCACGCATAGAAAAAAAATAACATAACCCATTATTCGTGTTTTAAAATGCCCTTAAAAAGCAGAAAATAATTTTGTAAAATAAAATTTAGTGTGTTGCTGTGTTTAGTAATTAATTTGTGTTCTTTTAATTTTACCCATATACCAATACTTATCTAGTAAGAGATCCATACGTGCATATATATATATATATATATATATATATATATATATATATATATATATATATATATATATATATATATAATTATATATGTATATATATAGAATATATATATATATATATATATATATATATACGTATTTAATAATACACTTTTAATTATTATCCAAATACGCATACACCTCATCCTTGCGGAACCTTCAGTGTAGAGATAACTTGAAATAAGTAACACGACTCGAAATCCAAAATACGAGTAACCGTTTAACTCAATTTAGAGCGTTCTAACGTATCAGGCCATATATATATATATATATATATATATATATATATATATATATATATATATATATATATATATGAGAGAGAGAGAGACAGAAAGAGAGAGAGAGAGGCAAAATTATCAGACGTAATGGAAAATGAAAGAATCAAAAACCAAAAACTATATAATTTATGTATTCATCAACGTTTCGTCTTCATGGTGAGACTTCCCTAGAATAAGGAAAACTGCAGAAAAAAAGATTATACAATTATCAAATTTGATCTGTCTGAGGGCGGGGAGCCTCAGGTAAGACTGTGAGTGAAAAGAAATAAAACAGTTGAGACAGGCAAACGAGACATAAAAAATAGCAACCCCCTTAACGCGCTTTTCTCCCACGCTACACAACACGACCATTCACTAAACTTTGAACAGGCTAAGATAATTAAATTCATATTAAATAAATTTCAATGCAGACTCCTTGAAGCAGTACTAATCACAAACACCAACACCATTAGACAACGTTACGGTGTCTATAATTTATCTCCAGTAATCAGCAAACTCATCATGGCTGCACAGAAATTAACATCAGATCTTGGATAACCACTCCTTACAACATTTTCACAACACACATCTCGCACAATGTCTATATAAATTATGTATTTTAAGTAATTACCTCTCACATATAAAACTACTTTTTAGGGATCATACATGTGCAAGTACACACACACAAACACGCACACACACACATATATATATATATATATATATATATATATATATATATATAAATATATATATATATATATATTTATTCGGGCAGGGTAGATTCTTGGATCTTATCAGCTATAATCTCATTGGATATTTTGCTCCACTTTTCAAACTTTGAGTAGTGGTAGCAAAACAATAGCACCTTCTTTTGTGCAAAAGTCCTTGATTAGGCTTTTAAGCCTCTTATGTTTCCTTTTGTTTTTGCTGCATTTGATGGAGATAGGGGGCAGCACCTTTTGTCTCAAGGCCTGATAGCTAACCCTGGTTGGTCTCTGTATTGGCTGGGGCACCATTTCCAGAGGCAGGAAGGTTTACACCATTGCTTACATCTTCCCGCCTGGTGTATGAACAGGTTGATGGGTCCTTTTTACCATAGGTGTTGGCCTGCCAGGATTTATTTTTGTTTTTATTCATATTTTTTATTATTCATTTCCCTATTGTCAACGGCTTCTAATTGTTTATTCGGAGCTGCCCTCTATAGGTAAAAGGGGTGTCCCCGTCCGCAATTCGGGAGACATGCTGCATGGCTTGAGGAGACAGCATAACCATTTTTTTAAAATATTTGGTCAGGGTTTATTTCAAGTAAAAAGTACCTTCATGTCAGAATTCACCACAAACCCCTGTACAGAGAGACATAAAACACCTGGTGGTGGTGTCTAATAGGACATTCAAGTCCTCCATAGGCATTAAAGTCCTCACCAATATATATGTTCACTCACATGTGTGGGCAATTAAGTATAAATATATGTATGACACTATCAATATTTTAGATTAATAGAAGTATATTTACATTTTCCCACGTCTCTTTGAACACTTGACAATTCTATTCTCTCCCACGACATTTATCACATTAAGGTTGTTTTTACCACACAGGATGAGTGAGCATACACCTATGTGCATGCTGTATACACACATACCTATATGCATATTGCATATTCCCATACTTATATCATCATAATTAACTTAATAGATATTGACTGCTTAATAATACACAGATCATTAAATAATTAGGGATAAATATATACATTCACACATAAATAAGTAAACTAGTAGATATTATTCCCATGCCTCTTATATATATATATATATATATATATATATATATATATATATATATATATATATATATATATATATATATATATATATATATCTATATATATATGTACATGTACACATATTACATATGCACATACTTATATGCTCATAAATAATTTAATAATTATTAATTAATTAATAATACACAAATAATTAACTAAGTAAGAATAAATACATTCACACATAAGTAAATAATTAGATGCTATTATTCCCATCTTTTTCTTATATATATTTATATATATATATATATATATATATATATATATATATATATATATATATATATAAATATATATATATAACTATTTGCATATGAATATATGCTCAAATATAATGTAATTATTATTAAAATTATATATGTGTGTGTTTGTGTGTGCACTAATGTATTAATAACTATACAATACAAGAAGCAGATTTAAACAAGAATATCTTTATTTTCGAGCTAAGATATACATTTTCACAGTCCTTTTTTCAATCGTCTAGACAGTCAAGTTTTTCAAGAATATTTTGAATATTTTGAGAAAAATGATTCATCAGAAAATAAATTGAAAAATATCCAAAAATTGGAAAATTTACTATACAAAATATATTTTAGATCTATATTTTTTGGAGTCAAATACACACATGTATTCATCCCAAGATGGACGCAATATCATTAATATAACGTCGATCTGGTAATACATAAACTGCAGGTTTGACTACATATATATTTATATATATATATATATATATACATTACAAAAGATCAGGACAACATCGGAACCGTCGGTTTTAACTCGAAACAAAAGGGGGATATATTTAGTCATTTATGCTGGACTTTCTACATACTCTATTTGTGTCTGTTTATTACGCGCTTAAGTTTGGTTTTTGTCTTAAAAATCAATCACTCTGCTATAGGTATTTACGCACTAACTTTATACATACACACACATACACCCCCCCCACACACACATATATATATATATATATATATATATATATATATATATATATACTGATGTTGTTATTACACATATTAAATGGGTTATTAACCCCTTTAGTAAGCTTGAAAGCCTGACGTTTATCCATTCGCTGCCAATTAATATAAACCGTCAAGTTATTGGTCTCCATTACCCGAAATAAATATTTCGGGTGATGCCTTTCAATAGATAACAACGCCACTGAATAACTAAAGACCATTTAAATGCAAGTTAGCAATCTATTCACTGACTTTTCTGAAGCTTGTCATTGCTTTTCGCACGTTTTTCTTTACTCTTTCTGATATTCGATCGCCTCTTTCTTTCACTTCGTTTGTATTTCCATAATAAGTGTCGTTTTTTTCCTGGATGAAAATAATATTCCACTTATTATTTTCAGATATATTCATTTTTTCGTAAAAATAAGTAAAATCGAAAATTCTCATAACTGTCGTAGGAATTTAAACAAAAATGCAATATTCCTCCCAATTACTTCATCTGTATAAGTGTACGTATATCTATATAAGCGTATCGCCATATATAAATCGTATATCAGTCTGATGAATATATATAATTGTCTATTTATGTATATGAGAACAAATCTCCTCCGTTGAGTTACTCTTTAGGCTCGGGTTATATTGTTTGAATCAGGAAAAGTAAGTTTTCAAAGCAAGTTAAATATAAAAAAATAAAAGAAAATCGAATCTCTTCGTGCTTGATATACTTTTCTCCCTCTTGTCTCTCTCTCTATCTCTCTCTAACTATCCCTCTATCCATCTCTCTCTCTCTCTCTCTCTATCTATCAATCTATCTATCTATCTATCTATCTATCTATCTATCTATCTATCTATCTATGTCTCTTTCTCTCTCCCTTTCTCTCTCTGTCTGTCTGTCTGTCTGTCTCTCTCTCTTTCTCTCTTATATTAATACACTGGTGATATTTCCTTCTGTTTATACGGGACTATTCCAATCGATTTATTCTCTCTTTTCTCTGTTAGTAAAAGAGAGAGAGAGAGACAGAGAGAGAGAGAGAGAGAGAGATAAGGAGCCGGAATATAGTAAGTAGACGTTTAAGCAACATACGGTGAGTAAGGGTTGACGTGATGAGTAGAAACTTAATAACAAATGGCTATATTGAAATTACGGCTCACGAGAACAATTAAAAGATGCTTTTCTTTAACGAGAACTCAATCGCTTGAATAAGCATCTATTTTGCGTGATTAAAATATATAGCAAAAAAGCATTAGAGAAAGACACGTTGATTAAATCAATAGTAGTACAATAATTGATAGATAACTATATTCCTCTGTTAATCTATATAAATAAATGCAAGATTGTCTGAATATTATCCACGTGTAAACAAAAAGATCACTATTATTTCCGAATCACCATTGCACTATATTAACAGAAACATTGTTTAATTACCATTATCAACAATTGTTTACAGGTTTATAGGATATCTAACTTACATATTGTTCTAATTCTTTTTTAATAAAAACTGTGACTTGTTATTCGTTTTGAATACTGCTAAGTATTTTTCAGCTAAGCATAATAAATCAGTTTAAGGATACAGTGCTACGAGATCAGAGTGTCTGTAGATACCGGCTCCCTGACATAAAATGCACCAAACATTGATGCTATTGTTGTTTTACTTACCCTTTGCAAAACTCAATCATGTTCTGCAAAGCTAAAAACAACATTTTTCTCTACAAAACAACCAAACCAAACACCATGAATAAATATTTGAAGATATAAATAACTTGAACCATGATGACTTTTACCAACTTAACCGTATTCGACATTAAATAATCCAAACAGAGTTGATCTGCCGTAAAACAAAACAAGCAAACCAAATCAACCAAGTTTAAGGATATATCAAATATGGTTAACTAAAAGTATCTAACTCTTGATACAATCCCATGCTTATAAAATAGGAAAATACGTGCTAACATGTAGTCATGCTGTCCCGTCTAGGAAAGGCCTCTCCGAGTATCCCCTTTTACCTTGACAATGTACAAAAGCGACTTCGTAATCTTGTGGATTAATATATCTTTTCTGCCCCCAATTTCCAACGGAAGAGACAGGGTCAGTTTTTCACCCTATCGTTATTTCTATGGAATATGCTCGACTGAGCTCCAATCCATTATTCGTCCTTGTAAGACATTCTCAAGAATAACTCGTATCCTAACCAGATCTGAAAAGAAGTCTCTAATAAAAGTGTAAAAATATGTTATTGGCGATTTTCTTCTAGTTGAAGGTACAAAGTACTAATCAAATATCAAGCACTTCAATACCTTTCCAATTATTATCAAATTAATTATTTATATACAATATAACTTCCACTCCCATTCCCAGATATATTATACATGTAGCATCCACAGCTCCCTACCATGAAGAATATAACGTACACTCGCACGCCCTAATCTCTTCCTATCACAGATATCATTAATCATCAGATATCAATCGTGATATTCATTTTTTTATTTTACACATTTTACATATATTAAATATATTTTATATATTAAATCTTACTAGGTAAATACCTAGAAATATATTTATCGAATAGCCTTAAATAAAAAGAAAAGATATATTTGACCAAATCTAATTGATTCATTCAGACCCTTCGAAAGGATCGTAAACGTTATTAGATAAACTCTGACAGATCTTACTAAATATAACGAACCCACCCGAGTCATACAAGCACCACACATATTACGATGATGGCAAGCCTATATTGAAGCAACCACTTTATTTTATACTCCTACGGGTATTATTTAACGGATAAGTATAAGACTCCATTTACACCAACCCCTCCCCCACAAAGCTAATACACAACAAGTATACCACAGTTTTACACCCACATATAAGTACCCCCTACCAAGTGAAAAAAAGAAAAATAACATAAATATAACACTGAATACCCCTCCACCTAAAATCTACCCCACTCACCAACTAGTAAACTACACCACAGAATATAACCCCTGACTATGAATACAACATTGAAGAAGAGTAACATACAGCATCAGTTATCAACAGTTGAATTAATTTTAAAAAAATACTTAATTACGATCAAGACCCGTATAAACCTACAGTCCGCCCCGATTGACTTAGTACATTCTTCAAAAGGGACGCTTGAGCAAATTCGCCGGAAGATGCTACCGGTGATCTTTAAAATCCATTCTGTGATTTGTTTTCATTTGGTGAGTCGCTGAGATTGTAATGGATTATAAAAGTATTTTGTGAACGGTAAAATCCTAATCCATGTACATGAAACTATAGTACGTCTCTGAAATATGTAACATATAGTTTTTAAATAAATAATTTCTATGTATAATATATATATATATATATATATATATATATATATATATATATATATATATATATATATATAAAGGCATATGTAGTTTGCTTAGAGCATTGTTTATTATGTATATACAAAGGTGATTCGTAGGAGGAAATACAATGAACAAGTGTAACAGATAGACACACACCGAAGCGAATCAAGCAATATAACGATGGTACGAATAATGTAGTTTCATATTTGTTATTAATACAATGTATATATGTATATATATATATATATATATATATATATATATATATATGCATACACACACACATACACATATATATATATATATATATATATATATATATATATATACATATATATATATATATATATATATATATATATATATATATATATATATATATTCGTAATAATATATTTACATTTGCCCGTTGATAGTAAGGACACACTTGAGGCACATTTTCTGGCATTTAACTGTTGCCAGTATGAAGGCGCTCTCTAAACTTTCTCTCTACATATATATATATATATATATATATACATATATATATATATATATATATATTACTAATAATATATTTACATGTCATACCTGCATCAGCATGACCTGTTGGAAGATCCGTACAACAAGATATGTCGGGAACAAATACACTTCGTCAGATGTATGTATGCTCAAATCTAGTTCAAACGCGCATATGAAAGCCGTTGTCAGCGGGCTAGACTGCAGTAAATGAATTTAAAAGTTATTAAAATAAAACACACACACACACACACACACACATATATATATATATATATATATATATATATATATAGGGGTTAATGTGAGTTAATCTGCTTCATTTACACTCGCATCACGCTTCCAAAGGAAGTGCATCTCTGAGCTGATTTGAATTTTACTTTCACTGTCACACTAGCAGGTAGATCCATTCTGTCTGTTTATTTGCCGTTAGCAAGGGGGGTTCTCTCCTTGCTACCCTCATGGTTAAACAGGGAAGAGTTCTCTCGAGCTGGGGACAGGCCAGTCTGGGGATTTTTGTATCGACTACATTTTACTAGGTTAAATATTTCTAATAAGGAAATAGGGTGTCATTCCACAGGTGATACGTCTCAATTATTAACTTATAACACCACGTGTAAGATAAGGGAATGCCCAACTTCTAATGATATCTAGAGGTCGTAAAAAGGTAATATGACTTGAGAATGTACCGACGAGACGAGGAAAGCAGGCGTGCAACTAAATTCTTAAAAATTAAACAACATAGATATGTAGTATGCTGATTAACTCTATTCCGTAATTGTATAGGCTCTTACTGACTTCTCAATATTGTCGTTATGATCAACTAGTTCCAGTGAAGAAACAGGCACTCACAACCGATTATTTCTGTAGCTTTAGTTAATACAATTTAGTGTTAATTACCTTCTGTTCGTGCTATTTCTTTTCTTCCTTTTAAAGCCACAACAATGTGTCAGCTTTATCTGTGTTTTCGTCTTTGATACTAGACGAAACGCCTGTCACCTCTTTATATTTCCCTTTCTTTTTCCATCTCTCTATCGCTTTCTTTTTGTCTCGTATTTTTCATTCTTTGCCAGACGTTCATACCTCGTATTCGCGAATTTATTAGCTTCTTGATTTATCCTATGTTCTTCCACTCAGACAATTAGAGGTTTAATTATGTTCAGATAAGCTGATAAATTCGATTGTGTGTTTTACTGTGGCTTTTTATTTCTAGAACAAGCAGTTATCTCAAAATAAGGCAAATACAAGTGGAACCGAAAGTGTGACGAAATTTAGTATGAAAATTATACTTCAAATATATCTTGTCATATTTTCCATGTTAGACCTAAATAGCAATGGATCTAAGAACTCAATATTTGATTCTGAATAGCGGCGTATTCCTTTTTATCCAGCAACAAACTCTTTACGTTAACAAAATAGTAATTTGTTTCAATGTCTTTTCAGAAATAATTTTAGCGGAAAGTAAGATTATTACAATATATACATTTCTTTAATTGAATTGCTTATTTATCTTATTAATTGAATAAACTTCCATCATCCGGTTGGCTGATGCGTACCGGTCTAAGACACTTAATTATCATATAGTTATTAAGGTGGCTATGAAGGATAGCGTCTTGTCCGGCTTGAAGCTTTACTGCTACTCAATTGCCTTATCTTTGCTGACTATTTACATATTTTACATACCAGGGTTTATTTTCTATATCCTGGTCATTTCATTATACAAAACGTTTCAGCCGCTGTACTTTCCGGTCTTTTAAGTACACTTCATCCTAGTTGGTTACCTCTGTGAATTTCGAAGTGTACTCTCTATTAAATAAAGGGCGTTAGGGCACATTTGATAATGTTTTATATTCTTTCATTTCAGAAGCAGCTGAATAATTTTATAGCTGCAAAACGCAATTAATAGCTGTTTCTGTGTACTGTTTGGGGAGAGGGGGGTGAGAGCACAACACACTGGATGATTGGAAATCACTGAAATTTTGAAAGAGACTGGCCGGAACCAGTATTATTAGCGCCGGATTAAAATATTCGCAAATATTACTTCACCTCCGTGCTCCACTGAATTACTTGAGGGGCGTGAATGTGGATTGGGGTCTAAGCCAAATTCACATGTTTTACTCGCTAACTTTTGGGTGACAGGGTGGAAGTACACACACATATATATATATATATATATATATATATATATATATATATCTTTCATTCACAAATAAGAACACATTGGTCTATATTATAGAATGAAGCATAAAATGTCATGGTGGCCTTGAAAATAAAAATTCGACATTTTAATTCGTAGAACGTGTTTAAACGATTATGTAAAGCTAAACTCATCGTCAAGACTAAAACATACCAATCATGATTTCACACTAAATAATTTTATTTGGAAATTCTTGGGCTTTTGGCTAATATCAAAGTGTAGTATCTGTTCCGATGGATACTGCACCCCATAGACTGGTATTGTCTTGGCCTTCGGGGCTTGAATTACGCCGGTCTATGGGTCTGTCCTGTGCAGTTTTAGGAGGTCCACCCTCCCAGGCTTCGCCTCCCCTCTTTGGGGAGGAGTAAGTTTATTGCTTACTGCCTGAGGCGCCCCTACCGGATAATGCCGACGGGGCTGCCCAGGCAATTTTTAAACCCCACTTTCCCGACCCGACCTTGGGTCACATCTTACTTGTGGGAGTAAGATAAAAACTGGCCTTGTGCCTAACTCCTGGAGAGGAGTAAATCAATACTCTGGTTCATACAAAAAAATAACAAAAATAATGAAAGAATCAAATACAAGAATCGTGAAAAAGTGGGTGAAATGGAGGAAAATATTTATATATCGGATTTTGTTTTGATGAAAAAAAGACGTATGTTTAATTCATAGTTTTGTTGTTGCCATTCTTTGTTTAAGTTATCCGATAACAAAAACAGTCATTAGATTATTTGGGTTTAAAGTTGTAACAACATTAGAGTAACATCAGAGTATAACCCATTATTCCTGTCAGGTCTGTTCAATTGAATAAAAGTTCGAGTAAAAAGATATTGGGTTTTTTACTCGAACTTTTTTTATCACCCATCTTTTTCTGAATATTTTTTCATATTTTTTCAAATGTTGAACTTTGGCTTTTCTATTGCTAACTTATCTATCTGTATAATTAATCTGATGATAAAGTCTCGATGTTTAAAAAGCCTTGGCTTAAGGAAAGAACAATAAACATAATTTTATTACAGAATATACCCTGTTTTGAACATTTTAAGTTTGAAATAAATTTCGACATTCGTGCATGTTTATCACTCTTCGTCCACTTAACTTTATAATTGCTCTATCTCGTATATTGAGCTTTTACCATTTCACTATAGGTTCTTTTTACTAAAAGTTTTACTTTTAGTTTCTTACTTATATATATATATATATATATATATATATATATATATATATATATATATATATATATATATATATATTCAACTTTAATGGGGAATATTTATACAGTGATGAACCTTCCTCATGAAAATCGATGATATTTTGCATATCACGAAAATATATATTCTGGAAATAGACAAAAACAATTGGTTTTATATAAAAGTGATTTGAATGTCATATGAAATGTGTTCTTTGAATACCTAACGTCTAAACGATGGAAAATTAAGAACTCTAGTCGTACATTATTAAGCTACAACATAAACCTTTGTTTAAAGTTGTTTAAATGTTTATAATATATATATATATATATATATATATATATATATATATATATATATATATATATATATTCCCATAGATATAAGAACAATAAATATGGTACATATGTATCATTATTTATTAAGTCTCTATATATTCAGATATTGATCTGGTGATACCAGATCAGGCTGCCCTGTGGCTCCCTGAGACGAAATTCACCTACATTGACGTTTTTTGTTTTCTTTTTTTTTGTAAAACTTAATTATGTTCTACAAAACCAAAAACAAAAACAATAGCCCCTCTCCCTTTCTCCCTCCCCTTTTTTATTTTATTTTTCCTACCCTACTCCCGGTCCTGGATATGACCTTAAACTACATCCGATGGTGAGATCCGGTTTACGGATATATAAGAAAATTTAAGGAAATTTAAAGTTACCCAAATATACTTATCCATGTATAAATACAACATTTAATTTCTTAGTTCGATTTTATAAAAAAGGGAGGAAAGGCTAAAAAAGTCTCTCTCCCCCCCAATAAAAAAGAAAAAAAAACAAAAAAACTCCGGCATTAAATGACCACATAGGTTGATATGCCGCAAAACCAACCAATCCAATCCAATCCAAACACCATGAATAAATATTTGAAGATATCAGGAACTTGAAGCATAAAAACTTTTACCAAAATGACTGGATTCGGCATTAAATAACCCGAAAAGGGTTGATATGCCGTAAAACAAAACAACCAAACCAAACACCATGAATAAATATTTGAAGACATAAAGAACTTGAAGCATAAAAACTTTTTTACTAAAATGACCGGATTCGGCATTAAATAACCCGAAAAGGGTTGATATGCCGTAAAACAAAACAACCAAACCAAACACCATATATAAATATTTGAAGATATCAAGAACTTGAAGCATAAAAACTCTTTACCAAAATGACCGGATTCGGCATTAAATAACCCGAAAAGGGTTGATATGCCGTAAAACAAAACAACCAAACCAACCAAACCAGATATTGATTTCTATATATGTGCACAAGATTTGTCATCTGTATTCAAGTGGGTTCCGATTTTGAGAAGTTGTCTTTCACTGTAAAATTTATATATATATATATATATGTATATATGTATATATATTATATTATATATATATATGTATTGGACGAGTGATAGTCTAGCCGCACTGAAGAGACGTGATACAGTGTACCAGTTTGTCAGTTTATTACTATATAAACACCCTGTCGGTAGTGATATCACCAGCTACTACTATTAGCGTAATGCAAACCTCTTTGTAAATAAACAAATGGAGTACTGTAAGTGGCCGACAATATTTATATAAATCATTAAGCTATCGCTGACCAACAACGTTCGCCACGGAGTGAAGTGGTAAGAATCGTTGATTACTAATTAGATGGTCGTACGATTTGACCTCAGTTTGCAGAATGTGCTAGTCCAGTCGAACTGAAGAGATGAGATACAGTGACACAATCTGTATGTGGGCGACTATTTTCATATATATATATATATATATATATATATATATATATATATATATATATATATATATATATATATATATATATCTCAATACACACACACATATATATATATATATATATCTCAATACACACACACACACATATATATATATATATATATATATATATATATATATATATATATATATATATATATATATATCAATACATGTATATATATATATATATATTAATACATATGTATATATATATATATATATATATATATATATTTGTATATATAGATGCTTACGTTAAGGTCACCTGCTTTTGTTTCACTGTTAGATACTTAATCCCCCTTTTTATTTTATTTACTTACTATTATATATTATTTATTTATGAATTTTCCAACAAATGTTAAGTCTACACTATTTTGGATTTAGTTAGTTTCTCTGGGAATTTAAACTGCATTTTCCTTTTTTTTTTGTCTTTTTGTTTAAAATACCTCAAAGCTTCTTTAGACTATATATTGGGTATTTAGATCTGTATGGCTAGGTTTCCTTCCTCTTATCCATTTGCCTTTCTGGTACCAAAGGTACTAAAGTTTTTTTTTTTTTTAAATTTTTTCTTTAAATTTTTATTTTTATTTTTTTTATAATGCAACCTTAATTCCTATATAATTTTATTTCTAGCTACCATATCGTAGAATGGTTCGTAGGTGTAGTGTTTAGATAGTATTTTATTATTATGATTATTATGATTATTATTATCATTATTATTATTATTATTATTATTATTATTATTATTACTAGTATTACTATTGTTATAAATGATTTTATTTGATATGCAAATTACCATATAACACGGTAGTCATAAGGGTAGTATATTATTATTATTATTATTATTATTATTATTATTATTATTATTATTATTATTATTATTATTATTATTTATTTATGTATATATAAGTAACATTTTAAGCTGAATTATTTCGACACTTGATTATTGGGGAAATGGTAGTTTTATCTGTACCATTGGAGAGCCATGCATATAACTGTCCTGTTTTTAAATCTCCGAAACAGTTACATGGTAAACAGCTGAAGATCCCCGTGTTAATATTAGATGCTTACGTTAAGGTCTCCTGCTTTTGTTTCACTGTTAGATACTTAATCCCCCTTTTTATTTTATTTACTTACTATTATATATTATTTATTTATGAATTTTCCAACAAATGTTAAGTCTACACTATTTTGGATTTAGTTAGTTTATCTGGGAATCTAAACTGCATTTTCCTTTTTTTTTGTATTTTTGTTTAAAATAACTCAAAGCTTCTTTAGACTATATATATATAATATATATATATATATATATATATATATATATATATATATATATATATATATACATCAATACATATATATATAACAAGGAGTAAGGTAAAATGAAATACCTTTAAAGCATGTTAAAGATGCGATATTAATTATATTTAAAAAAGAAAAATTGAAACCGATTTGTTTTCTTTTTATTATAAACTTTCATTTTTAGTTGATAGTAATACAGATAATTTCGCCAAGTATAATTGGCCTCTTCAGTGTGTTGTAGATCCGATCTTATTGGACTGCCGGCCTCTGATGGTGCAACCGACGTTTGAGATGTTTTTTTCCACTTTCGGTACGAGATCACGCATGCACGTGAGTTATGTATAGATTTAAAAAAGTTCATACCTTTTTTAAGCATCCCAATGAAATTTAATAACAAGGAGTGAGGTAAAATAAAATACCTTTAAAGCATGTAAAGCTGCGATATAAACTCATTTAAAAAAATAAAAATAAAGACCGATTTTTTTCAGAGGCCAGCAGTCAAATAAGGTCGGATCTACAACACACTGAAGAGGCCAATTATACTTGGCGAAATTATCTGTATTACGCTAAACTAAAAATGAAAGTTTATATAAAAAAAAATCGGTTTCGATAATAAGTAGTGGCGTACTGAACAGAAGCTTCTTCGTTTTGAAAAGGAAATATGTAATACCATCAGGGAGTTTACCGTTATCTCATCCAAGGCACAATATTATTCTAGGTGCAAGGAAAACCCAGCCCCGCAAATCTATCCTAAACAACATTTTGTTAAAAATTTTAAGATGTTTTCTCTTGGAGTCTCATTATGAGGCTGGTCAAAATGTAATAACATACACCGATGTAACAATTATTTATATATTTGGATAAAATCGATAAAACATAGGTGTTAGTTGACCCAAAATATGTTTTCTACCAAGGAGAAAGAGCAGTTACGTGTAGTGATAATGTCATCTTCAGGTTGAAAGTCTACGCGGAATAAATATTAACAACAGTTGACGATGGCTTACATGACTGAGTTCAAACTGTGGTTGATACGTTGTATTGATGTTTGAGAACATCTACAGATATATTTAAATATTTATAAAAGTCAATCTGAATACTTTTTAGAAAATCTCTAGTCCAATTTATTTCAAATATATATATATATATATATATATATATATATATATATATATATATATATATATATATAGTCTCGGAAATTTCTCAACCATTAAAACTATATAACATTCTTTAAAAAACCTTCAGTCCCAAGTAGTTCAGTGGAAAATCACTCATGTAAGTCAATTTAATTTTTACAGTTATTATATAGTTTGCTTCTAACATTATTTAAGGGATCATCAGTTGTTTACCATGAAAAACTGTTTCGGGAATTTAAAAACAAAACAGTATTTAATTTCATGGCTTCCCAGCAGAGTTGATCAGACCCCACTTCCCTTAAAAGACAAAAACATAAACGTTCCGTATATTAAACCTTAGTTTATATATATGATTATTATTTTCGGTAATATTTATTTTACATTTTTTCTACAGTAGTTTGATTTTACGCCTACTGTAATAATAACGCCGATTATGGATACAAACGAAATATATTACCATGGTTTACAAATATTTTCCTCGTGGAAGAAACACGGACAATATGATATAACGTGGACACATTTTTCTTTATACATATTTAAAGATGGCAAATCACTGTTTACTTTGTGGAGATGAGTGACTATTGTCACTAGGTAAGCTGAAGATAGTTGCGGTTGTTTGTGACATTTAGAAACGAAAGAAGGATAACTTTACAAAATCCTGTGAGCAACGTGATTTTTGTGGCAACCTGGAGAAAACTACAGGTGGAAAATAGGTTAAAGAGGCAAGTAAGAGTTTCCCTTATTTATTGACCGGAATAGCTTAACAAACAAAAGCTAAAAAAACGGTTTCATAATTTGTCCGTTATATTAGAATAAAATAAAAATTACTCACATTAATCGATTTCACAATTAAATCCGTATCAATATTTTAGCGGGGTGGAAATGTAACTATTTAATTAACATCTATTATGAACGCAAACCATTACACCGGGTTAATTTATTTAGTACACCACACACTTTTATGCTTCACTGGTTGCTAACTCTACGGGTGCGCACTATTGTAATAATTTATCACATTTTCTAACATGAACACATATAACTTATGAATTGTTTTAAAAGTTTCACGGCTAATAATTAGCAAACATGGACTATTTATTAGTCTTATATTTTCCTTAATTTACTTTTAAGGATTTAAGGCACACCTCAAGTACACTTCAGATAATATCAACAGATCAGAAAATTACAGTTTTCGTTACGCATACGTGCACCACTACATTACTTCACATTCAGCGTTATTGTATACAATAATTTCCGAATTCGGTACGCTAATATAGATATACACTCTAAGTTTAAAGTTTATTACAGCTTTTCTGTTGTGTGTGTATCATCATTTCTTCATTATCATCAGAAATGGTATTAAAGTTACGCCATCAATAGCCACATGTTGTAGATGAACGTTTAAACCGTTTAGCATCTTCCTATTCCAGTAATTTTGGCAGGTGTTTTTTTAGTCACTTGCTGCTAGTTATGTGTGTGTTTGTTGACGTTTTAATAGCAGTTATAGAATGGTCGCAAAGAAAAAGACAAATGAAAAGAAAGTATGATTTTTCTTTAAGGGTTTCAAATATCGATTCTAACTCTTGATCGATTTTACTAAAAATACCGACGAATAAAAAACGAAACAACTGAAATAATTCCAACAATTACTCTTAACTTTCAATAAATTGAATTCAACTGTTTTGTAAATGATCTGATCATCAAATCATAAAAACAATGAATACAACAAACCACTACTTCTATCTATACATTAATTGGACACTTACACTATTGCATGAATAGCTCAGTTCGGTGAACGTTAGAAAGTAGAAATAAAAGTCCACGGTTCATTTCCGAGTTAGCGGGTCCGTGTTTTTTGTTACTATTACTCGAATATTTATACAAATCTATTAAAATTTATTGAAATCATGAAATGAATGTTTACAATCCTGTATAAAATTAAGTGGAATAACACAGATTTTAAAAATCTTAAAACAATTATTTAAATACAAAATCTACCAATATGCATTTGGTTTCAATCGAAATGCCTTGTTGTTAATTACAATTATTTTTTACTAATTTTCAAAATGTAATGTACACCATTACGGAATAAACGGAATTTTCCAAAATTAAATTTACTAGTAATTTTATTCGTTTCTTAATAATTACAAAAGTTATTTCTTACGTCGTGTCACATTTGGAAGGAAAATGGAAGTATTTACATTTAACTTGCAAACATGTATTAAACGCTTATAAAATGAAAGACTGCTATGCAAAGTCGTGGATGAACAGAGAGTCTGTCTCTGTCTGTCTGTCTCTCTCTCTTCTCTCTCTCTTCTCTCTCTCTCATATATATATATATATATATATATATATATATATATATATATGTGTGTATATATATATATATACATATATATATGTATATATATGTATATATGTACATATATATATATATATATATATATATATATATAGTCTAAAGAAGCTT
>OY744527.1:40323909-40328909 GCA_963556195.1 Sepiola atlantica | reverse complement strand
TTATTTATTTTCAATTTAAAGACCAAAATTAAGGGTTAGATGAATAATTTGGAGGGACATTAAATGACTAAGGAGACCAGAGGGGGAAATAAATTAATGGGAAAAGGGTTAGTGAAATTAAAGATCAAGTCCGTTCTACTCAGTTATATTGAAATTTAGGAGAGGTGAACAGTGTAAGGGATAAGGATAGATTGTTTGAAACAATTAATCTCGATTTTCAGTAATAGGGGTGGAATTGGGTTGGTTCAAAACCTTGAGTGCAGTGACAATTTTATAATCTATGGTTTAAATGGTGAGTGAGTCGTAACAGGGTAACAATTAACGGTTACAGTTAAAATTTAATTAGATATATAAGGGAACTTGCAAGGGGTTTCCAAGTAGTATGGAAATATGATTTGGGGGGGATGGGGGTCAGATTGGTCAAAGATAGGATAAGTTGAACAAAGAGAGAATGGGCCGATAGAAAATGGCTCGCGAGTATTTAGAGGGATTAGGATTATTCAAAAATAGGCCAAAATAAGCAGTTATATAACTAGCTCGAATCAATCAAAATAGTAAAAAAGATTTCTCAAAGGGGGTTATGGAGGCTATTAAGGAGATAGGACAGAAATGCTAGTAACAGTTGATATAATATAAGTGTTATGGGCCAGGGTTGGATTGAAAAATTAAGCAGACTTGCGATTTGAAGCTAGTGAGTTAGAGAACAGATAAGAATTACAGTGGGGTATTAATGGACCCAATTAGAGGGGAGTTCAAGGTCGTAGTTGAAAGGAGAACAAGAGGGAGTTACAGGGGAATATGTTGCAAATATGAAGAGTCCAAATATAAGGACGATATAGTGGAAGTGTAGGAGATAATAAGGGGGGAATAAGAGGCCAAGAAGGAGTTTGTGGGTGGGATTTCGGACAGGAGAAAAAAAATGAGATAAATATAAGGGGTTAGGAGTGGAGCTGAAGTTAAAGGATAATAGGAGCTATATTGCAGGTGAGGGATATAAGTCCAGATATTAGATATGTTAATGATCGGTGGAAAGTAGGGGGAGTAATGTTAGTTCAAACTACTTAAAGTGTTCCGGGTAGAAGTAGTTGTTAGTTGTAATGGGGATGAAAAATTAATTGGGAGGGTTAATTAGTGAGATTAGGGGCGTTAAGAATAGAAGTTACAAAATTCCCCTGGGGTATAGTTTAGAGATTTGTCAGATGTTAAAGAATGGGTGGAGTTATTGGTTGGGAGGAGGAGTGTCAGAGGGAGTGATGAAATTAATGTATTTAAATTTTCGTTTGTGTCTGCAATTTGAAATAAGTTCATTTTTGGAGTTGATGATATTTAAGTTCTTGTGTGCAGTAGCTATCATATAAGTTTCCAAGGAACATAGTTGGCAGAATGCAGAACCGGGAGTATATGAGTTTGACTTTTTTAATATCGACCAACTTAGGGAGTAGGGGATATTTTTGATGTTAAAGCTTTTTATAAGGTTGGAAAGAGAGGTGCTAGTGGTACTGTTATTATTGTGTTTAAAAGAGTAGATATGGTTAGAGATTCGGGTCTTTATGGGGAAAGCACTGGCACCAATATAGGTATGAATTTTGTGGGGGGTTGTTGTTGTATTATTTAAGTTGTTTATATTATTGTTTAATTGTGCTTTTTGAATTTTATGTGTCTAATTAAGTTGAATAAATCATTTTCAAAATTATTGAGAAGATCATTTTGCTTAGGAAAAGGCGATGTTTTTAGGCCGTACCTGGATGGAGTTAGACGTCCCAATTTTTTTATTTCCCTGGAGGAGTTCATGGGGAGTGTAAATCCTTTGTGTTCTGGAGAAGAGATGGTATTTCCGTCATTTTTCCGGTCTTTATTTTTTGAGTTTAGGTCATAATGGAAGGCTCTCCATCTTACGTTTGTAATGAACTTTTTCATGGATTGTATGAGTTTGCGAATGTAGGCTTCATTTGAAGGGATCGGAATGTTTTTAGCTGAGAGTGGAAGAAATTCCTTGCTGAACATTTCACAAAATCTTTAAGAGTTTTTCTTCACTTTCTACAATTTTCACCGGACTTTTTTCAACGGAAATTTACCACCCGGACATTTTTGCTTATCTTTTCACGGAACTTTTCTCTTCATTCAATACGTTTTTTTAATAACAACTCTCATAATTTTCAAATGTTTGAACTTTGGTTTTTTCGAAAGCCAACTTATCCATCTGTATTTCTCCTCTGATGATAAGATTTCGATCTTTGAAAAGCCTTGGCTTAAGGAAAGAAAAATAAACACTAGTTTATTACTGATTACACCTTGCATTGAACAATTGAAATTTGAAATAAATTTAGACAATCGTCGCATATTTATCACTCTTTTTTCTTCTATCTCTACATATATATATATATATATATATATATACATACAGACATTACATTTTTAGAATTTAAAATAAATATTTATAGACTGATACATATATATATATATATATATATATATATATATATATATATATATATATATATATATTATATGTGTGTGTGTGTGTGAAAAGATGACAGACGGAAAACAAGTCAAAATGCAGGAGAAAAACAAAAACATTGGAAGCAACTAACATCTACAAACCGGGATACATTTTATATGAATAAAATGTTGGGTCACTATTCATAAAACAGGAAGTACGGTAATTTATAATCGGTATATTTTTGGGACTCTGTATAATGCGTGGGAAGCGTAAAGGGTTAGGGTTAGAGACTTGCATACATACATTTTTTTTTATATACATACATTTTTTAGATTACATTAAAGGCAACACACATCTTGAAACCGGCTTACATTTTATATAAGATACAATATTCATTAATGGACTCTAATTAAATGCACGTATAAAAGAAAAATGTGTTCTTATATAAATTCTTCTTTATTTCCCCATTTTTCTCTTTGAAATATTATATATGTGTAGATTGTAGTTCTATTGATTTTTGGCTTAAAGCGAGTCGGAATATATCGTTTGCCCAGTTTCGGTTATGTCTTGATAAATCAGTCGCAGACACATTGGCTGAAAAGTTCTACAAAACTATTGCCGGAAAGTCATTCATCCAACTCATCTGAATTGACAACTGGTATATTTTTTCGTTCCTTCTCCTGATTCTATTGTCCTTATCTATACCCTGTTATGATTAAATATTTCTCTATACAGATCTTTTTTTTGGGGGGGGGGGGTAGGCTTTATATTTTATATCTACGTGTTCATAAAAGTATCGGTTTGCTTTGCAGAATTCCTTTGATTGATGAATGGAAAACACCACGCGTTTGTTTTTCTTAAATGTAAGCATTGATTAAAAAATAGTATACACATAGTGTCCTCCCGACAATGTATATCGAATAAATCAAGGTACATTGATTATATTTTTACAAATGAGTCAACACTTGTCTCAGATGAAAAATACTAGATGGTTATTTGTATTTTGGGGATTATTTATACTAACCATTCTCATCTCAGATGTTATTCTCACAACGTTTCGACCGATGTAATCTCTAAACTTCTTCAAGTGCGTTTAGTCAAACTCGGGAATTTTTATGTCTAACTCGAGAATCTGTACTGAATTTCGAACAGAACGCTTTATTTACACACATATATATATATACACACACACACACACACATATATATATATATACACTTCATATACTTATATATATACATATATACACAAAAATATATTCATATATATATACTTATATATATACATACATATATATACACACACATATATACACACACATATATGAATATATATACATATATGCATATATATACATATATATACATATATATACATATATATACACACATATACATATACATATATATATATATTCATATATATATACACATCTATATATATACATATATATATATACATACATATATAAATATATATATATACATATATATGTGTATATATTCATAAATATATATATATGTATACACACATATATATATATATATGCATACATATGAATATATATATATACACACACACACACACACACACACATATATATATATATATATATATATATATATATATATATAGATAGATAGATAGATAGATAGATAGATAGACAGATAGACATACCTACATTTTTCTTATCTTTCTGTTTTTGCTGGAGATGGGGCATCCAACCGGATGCCAGACATTTACCGGCTATTTTAGACACTCTAGCTTAGAGATCTTTTTAAGACTTTTACCGTTCGTTTCAGTGCAATTTTTTGTATTTCACTTACAGTCGGTACACCGGGTATACTCGTCAGATAGCTTTTGAAAGTCTATATGTATATGTCACTGTGTGACTTTTAAAACTATATATATATATATATATATATATATATATATATATATTTATATGTGTGTGTGTATTTAGGCAGCAAATCATTATTAATGCAGACCTAGTTGAAGACTATGGAACTTTCTCTTTTTTTGTGTTTTTTTTTGTTCGGTTTTTGACGCGACGAGCGAGTACTCTGTTTTCAGGTGTTAATTTAAATATTACGGCTTCAAGTGTTGTTTAATCGACCATCTCCTGAGTGCTTCCGACTTCTTTATCCTCATCAAGAGGTGGTGTCTAATCGTTTGTTTTTCTTTTTTCCGCTACTTATTTAAATGTTTTATTAAATAAAAATAATCGAATACGTATAAAGCATTAATGCCAGTGTCAACATTGCTCAGCAACACCCGGAGCCATAATATTTCAATTAACATCTAAAATCAGAAAACTCGCTTGTCGCGTCAAGAAGCCAACTAGAAATATCACAAAAATAGAAAGTGCCTTAGTCTCCAACGAGGGATTCATTGATATATATATATATATATATATATATATATATATATATATATATATATATATATATATATAGGGTGGGCAAAAATAAGGGTCCTATTTTTAAAAATTCATAACTTTTTTATTTATTAATTTTTTTTATTTTTTTTTTAGAATAAGTAAAGGACCCCTTCCGAAGCA
>OY744527.1:40258909-40318909 GCA_963556195.1 Sepiola atlantica | reverse complement strand
TGTTGTCATTTGTATTTTCTCTTATCTAGAAAATAAAGTGATACTTGCCCCTATTGCATTTATCGATATTGCTCCATAAACAGAAGATTAATATAAAATTCTGATCTGTGGGGTTTGTAGACAGATTATTGTTATGTTCTCTTCTAAAATAGCGTTATTTGATTTTAATCTTTTATCCGCTCGGCTGTATTCTCGTTTAATTTTAGCGCAGGTGTAGGAATGAATACGTCTTGCAGTAATTTCACCATCCTTCTATTAAAAAAAACGTAAGTATAATCGGAGTTACTTGTTCGTATTACACATTCCGTCAGCTCAGTTCAATATGACTAATAGTAATTACGCGGTTAGTAAAAAAGTTAACTTCTTAAAATATACATAACAGAACGTCCCCTACTATTTTTCGTTGTAAACTCATATTTAATTACCATTACGTACTGTTTTTCCGTTGTTACGTATGTGTGTGTTGATCTACTTATTGAGGAAAGGGTGGTAAAAGTTACTCACTTTGCGCTTAAACGTTCATCTTGAGCTACTGCGAGTTTGCACGTACCTTTTCTTATGAATCAGGTTTCAGGAAAGCTAGCGTTGTTATCGTATCGCGCGGGACAGTATGTCAGTTACGCTGATTTGAATCTCCCTGTTCTTTGTCATAACATGATACGAATGTTTCAATGTTTTCTTTATTTATATATTCACTTAAAAATTGTATTTATATACAAATATGATATTCATATCTTCTAATCAAACACTGGTCTTTTTAATGATATTATCTCATTTACAAATACTTTTATTCATAGAAAACACTACTTTCCTTCCAATGTTTGTGTATATTCTCTATCATATATAGCAACCTCCACTTCCGTAAACACTCCTCAAAATTAAAAATAAAAAAAATATACTAAACGTGTACGTAAAGACGTTGTTGTGAGTAAACTATTTGCTCGTTATAAAATAATACAAACATTTAAATATCCATCATGATTTTTTAAAATTTCATGATTAATTAAGATTATAATTAATACTTATTGATAGGAAAGAGCAAGTGAAAATACGGATATTGCGCTCAGGAGAAAAGGGAGGAGTTTTTCTTGAGTTCTTCATTTTTCCCAGACAATACCAGGGCACAGGTCTACTAGTTAGTTATAAGTGTCAGTGTATTATGTTATTCACTGCGGGTTACACATTTCCGGGTGTGTGTGCACACACTGACATATTGAGTACTCGACAATGTAACCAATAAAACATAATTACAGTATATATTAACACACACACACACACACATATATATATATATATATATATATATATATATATATATATATATATATATATATATATGATATTTTTATGGAATTTCATTAATAATCCCTCAAGAAAGAAACGAATAGCGGACTTTATGAAAAACCATAACATCATTTTGTCGCGTGTGCTTTGATATTAATTTTGGTTATTAATCTATATAAGGATGCCACTGAGAGTGTATTTTATTAGTATGCCATATCATAAATGTTAAATAAAGAGAACCATTTTGGTGTTAACTGCTCTGGGGATTTTTTTTCAGGGTAATGTTTGGTGGGAAATAAGAATTCACTAGGGAAGGTAATTGAAAATATCTCGAATTCATTATAAAGAAAATATATGTGATTTGAAATAAGCAGAAACAATTGTAAGCATACATATCTATTTTTAAAACAAATTCGGAACATTAATTATATTATTATATGTTGAGCTATATGTACACACTATTAAGCTAACTATCTTTTAATCCTTATGGAGTTAAATAATATATATATATATATATATATATATATATATATATATATATATATATATATATATATATATATATATATATATAGGTACGAGTAGAATAAAATAACAAGATAAGGAATTTAATGAAATACACTAAATACTAAATATGAATATAAATATTTATATTATTAACACACCATCAATAAAGAGACTAAACTTATACCCATCAAACGGAAATAACAGATAGCATCCATTATTCCGTTCATAACCATTTTTTGTTCTTCTTATTTTGTTCTTTTTTTGTTTTTGTTTTCAACACTACTGGTTATAAACGGGACATATCAACGAAACACCGCTTTCCTCCCATTAAGATCTAGAGAATACGAAAACACCAATTCAATAAACAAAAATAAACAAACACGTTAAGTCTATAAAAACATTATTGCATCATCCTTTTCAATACTATATCGAACAATTTATCCGATACATAAATTTATTCCCCAAAACGACAACAAAAAAGCACCCTGATCTCACAAACCCAAACGGAAACTATATGACCACTCCTTTCGTATTTTCTCAGACTAGATATAACAGTAACATTACAAAAAGAACAGAAAATACGAAAACATCAATTCAATAAACAAAAATAAACAAACACGTTAAGTCGATAAAAACATATTTGAATCATCTCTTTCAGCTCTATATCGAACAATTCATCCGATACATAATTTTATTCTCAAAAACGACAACAAAAAGTACCCTAATCTCACAAACCCAAACGGCGAACTATATAGCCGCCCCTTTCGTATTTTGCAGGTATAAAAAAGAACAGATAAATAAATAAATATATAAAACTTGCTAACAGATAAATAAATAAATAAATAAAACTTGCTAGGGAATAAAATGAAGGCCTTTCATACACGGAATAGCATCGATCTCCCTTAAGTCTTAGTTAATCACTATCCCACACCGGGTTTTTTTCGGGGACCACCTCAGAGATACACCGTTTTCTGTCTTTGTTGACGCCATTCCCTGTCGGGCGTTACTACAATCGTTTCAGTTTGCCGATGATTCCACTGGGCACGGAGATTTAATAAAGATGTCTAAATATGCCCTTTTGGATGAAACCGCGGTACATTGCTGAAATATGTAATATACAGTATCTAAATAAATTATATTAGCTCTCTTATATCAACGACCACTTTATTTGATTTCTTTTAATATACAACCTGACACAATATATATATATATATATATATATATATATATATATATGTATATATATATATATATATATATATGCATATATATATATATATGTATATATATATGTATATATATATATATATATATATATAAATGAAGGAGAGTGGAAAAATCCCTTTATATATATATATATATATACTTATTTGAAAATCTGACAAGATAAACTTATATATTAGATATATATTGTTGAGCTTTTTACTTTGGTTCAATTCCTGCCAAGGATTTTGTAATTACCTCAAAAGCGTACATTTCCTATTATATCATCTTTTCATATCCAAATAGTCCTCATGATAATGCACCGTATAATTTTGCGCGGATTACGGTTTGGATTTCGTTATAGATATTCGTTCATCTTGGCTTCTCTAAGGCTTTTACGCGCGATAAACTCACATGTCACCTTAGATACATTATGAAGCGCGTAAATAAACACTTCGTTTTCGAACTACGAACCCGAGTCATGAATCATTCAAATAAAATCTTGTCCGTCTTAGACTTTTAATGGCCCAATAATTGTGCTGCATAGCCGAGTACAGGCTTATCAAAAATTACCCTGGCTTTCCCGTACATGATCGAAACGGGAGTCCATATTTATATCGGCTTGTCGAAGACGTAGTATGCTGTGTTACATGCTAGTGGAACTGGATGGGAGAAGGCTGACATCTACCATGGGAGAGAGTGTGACCTAACCAACTCTTTTGTTTCTCTCATAAGGAAAATAAGACTTGCAAGATATAATTGACGATATGGTGTTTATTTTACGGAAGCTGAATCAGACACAGAAGTAGATATAAAGAAAGTGTCATTCATTCTCATTTAGTTGTCTGCTCGTCGTCCGTCGAGCGATTAGCGTTGTCTACTGTTTCTTCTCTGACAGTCTGTCACCGACTATCTCCACATGAGCGGGTGTCACAATCTCCACACGTGCTATTTTTCTAATCATTGATTAACTTACTAGTTAATAAAACTATACACCATTATTATTTATAATTAATCTGACGTTGATATTTATGCTAATCTAAGCACATACCATTTTATTATTTGAATTTGTTTTTAAACCAACGTGAATCCTTATTTTAATTCATGTTTTTGTAATTGGAATTGATCTTTGTTTTTCAATTAATTTGGCAATCGAATTTTTTGTTCATACATCGTACTAACTTTGAACTTTCGTAAAATGTTATAATTTAGGGAATTTAATTTCCTTAACTCGTATATAAAAATACTTTTGTAAAACATATTCATTTTATTTTTATTCGTCCTTTCTCAAATTTCGACTTGTAAACCAAACATCTATTTGTCTTATTTCGATCACAACATAGAAATTGATTCCATTGTAAAATCGACAAATAGTTAAATAAAGCAAAAACGGAATCCGAAAAATAAAAATGGTCGCAGTCTAGAAAGATTACTCTTTCACTGACCGAAACGAGAAGAGATTACTTAACAAATACCATAATTTAAGGTTGAATATATTTTAAAAAGTAGTAATTAATTAGTGAAAATAAATCGAAATAAAGTAAATTATTGAAATAAGTAAATGAAGAAAAAAAGTGGGTGTCCCAAATCTATCTCATGGGAAAAAAATAAAAGTTTACACAGTCTAGTAGGATTTATTCTTCAGCGACCGTGGAGAGACACTTAGTAAAAATTAAAACAAACCGAAAAGAAATGAATTGTAAATCTGTAAGACGTATCACGTGAAATAAAAATCCCCTAAGATATGGATGTTTTTGCTAATTGTAAATGAGAATAAAAAGGGAATTCAATTCATCTTTATTTTATTGTAATAAGTAGATACATAAATGAAGAGAGAGAGAGAGAGAGAGAGAGAGAGAGAGAGAGAGAGAGAAGGTAGGGGCTCCCAAATCCATGTCCTTGAGAAGAAATAAAAATTACAGCAGTGCAGAAATATTTCTAGGCATTTTAACGGCAACTGAAACAACGTAAAAAATGGATCAAAACACAAATAGGCAGCTAGTAAATGTTACAAAATGGTAATCTAATTTACTCTTCTACCTACCTGAAAAAGTTTGTGTGTGTGTTACTTTATAAGCGTTTTTTTAGTTCGATTTAAAAATAGTATTGAGACGTCATGTTAGAATGGAGGAAAATGGCTGCAATTGAGCACGTGACGTCTCGACACTACTTTTAAATCGAACTAAAAAATGCGTTAAAATAAGAGACAGACACCTCTTCTAACCAACAAAACATCGTATGCAAGACTGACGGAAGTACAAAAAATGCCAAAATATAACTATTTTTAGTTACAAATATGAGCCGTGAGAGTATATATATATATATATATATATATATATATATATATATATATATATGTATATATGTATATATATATGTATATATATATACATATATATATATATATATATATATATATATATATATATATATATAGAGAGAGAGAGAGAGAGAGAGAGAGAGAGAAAATGAAGGCAAGTATAATTGTATTTATTAACTTTCAGTAGTATTATTTTGATGTTAATCTTGATAATAGCAATTTAGGCTGAATTTTCGTACATTTTAGATATCAAAGTATGGCTTTCCAAATTTTTACAAATTTAGTTAGAAATTTTATTTGTGTAGAACTCTACTGATTAACAATGATCAATAACATCTATGGACTGATCTTAGTTCGATACAGCATACATCGCATGATTTTGAGATACTGACTATTTATGTGATTTACGTTTTAACATGAACTATATCATGGTGAGCCGTATCTCTTTGTAAGGGACCACATTATATCTGACGAGATAGGAAATACTTGCTCTTCGATTTCAGAGTCACCCGCGCTTTTCTTGTAGCATCTTTTCCTCGCACGTTGCCTCATTATTGAAGACTAGAATCGAACACAAGCGACAATGTTCTCGCACACTTTATTTAGATGTTATAAAGTTTTCTCACACTCTTCCATCTACAGTGAGGCTCTGAGCCCCCCATGACCATAAGAGCCAGCCGAAATCAACGTTGACTAATTACTTGCAACACTAGCTCTGACGTACTATTTATTATTTTCTAGTTATACAATTGTTTTTGTATCCATGCCATTGTTTGTTACTCTACACACATCACTGACCTAGAAATCATTTATATGGTTTATTCAAATCTGACAATACCGTGTTCGCTTTCCATCCTTGCACCCCTCACCAAATTACAAAAACGTGACCTCGCACACTTTGTTCACAAAGAGTACCACCCAACCCACCAACGTTACCTCTAAGAAACAGTACACAGGTAAACATGTACACCTTATATAGTTTTATTCGATTTGTTTTGTTTGTGTGTTATTATTGTATATATCGTTAGTGGTGTGTTGTGTTGTGTAGTCGCCGTGTCAGCGTTTGCCATCGAGCTTAAATAGTGATGTAGGTGAGTACCTCACTATGTGACCTCGTCGCTGGCATACTATACGCGATTACACATTCCGTCAAACGGTATCCCAAGTTGACGTGATATGTGACAAGAGTTTGGCTAGATAAATTCTTTCTTCTACAGTCTTACTGTGAAAGTAAGAGACGCCATTCTTACCATGTTGAGGAGTCGTTCTCGACAATCAGTCCGACGGAGGTGGGCAATTATGATTGATGGTGGCCTATCTTATGCCAGGCTCAGGTATGGTTCTGGATAATCCTAGGTCAACCCTCCCTGGCCTTGTCTCCCATTTTTGGGGTTCAAGTAGTTTATAGTTAACTGCTCGAGGCGCCCTAACCGGGGAATGTCGAGGGGCTGCCTAGGCATTTTTGCGGAGACCAGAGTGCACTATCTCTAGTGTGGTGGCCCACCAAATCTCACTTTCCGACTTAGTGTAACATCTTCCTGCAGCGGGAGGTATGTAACTAATCGGATTCAGGGGTTAAGGCACGAAAGGATCCTGTTATCCTGCGGCGTTATAGGTAGAGGGCGTGAAACTCCTGCTTGTCCAAGTACCAAATGTCACTGGTTTACCTGTATAATGATTGAACTGTGATAGGGTTAGATTTTTTAAATGCTGAAATAGTTTAAAAATTAGAAGGGATGCTGTGTTAGATAATTTAATAGATGGGGGCAAGTTGTCTGCCCTTTGCCCGACCGAGTCGAGGGGCGAGGTCAGAGCCAGATGAGGGTGCAGTTACTTCAGCTTCCTATTTTCCTTCTCTGTGTATTTTCTCTGGGATGTTCAACCTGCCGTTTTATAACTAGACCATTGGAGGCCGTAACTTTGCTTTCGTTTTCTGGAGAATTATAATTACAGATGTGAATCGTATGATCAATTGTTTTTGTTTTTAAAAAAATTCTTAGGTTAAAGAACATGTTCGCTTCAAATATAAAATCGCGGTCTTGAAGAATCAGAATATTACTACTAATACATCATCGTCATCGTTATTCAAACACAGTGGTCACAAGAATTCAAATGAAAACATGGTGCTAATTTCTATTTGGCAGCCTTTAAGCTATATAACATTTGTAATTGTCTAGTGCTTTCTGCTATCTCTTATGAGATTATAAGTTAATAAATAATATCAATAACATCAAAATGATATTAATTAGAATCTATATAATAATATGTGTTGTGTGTCTGTTTGAATATATCCTTAACATATAGATATTCAACTGTCTGTTACACACAAAAAAAGATAGCATACTATACTATCGCCAGAACGCTTCGTCACATGATTGGGAACAAAACTTTCGCCAAGATGAAGGTTGTAACTTGTGTCAACATGCGTGGATTAGCAGGTTGTACTGAAGTACTTGCTAAATGCATATCTAGGGCTGTATTTTCAGAAGGGAGATTTTGACGTACTCCCACATACAGCACTTATTTTATTTTCGAAATGATCACTTATCGAGTATTCGGCAGGTTCAACGTCGCTTAACTTCAGTGATCTAATGAGAACTGGTGTGTTAACGTGTATTATACTGTATCTTTTTAAACTAAGGGCGTTTATATACAAGCGAACGCTAGCATCACTCACCAGCATCCGACTGTAGTATAAGTATTGTATTTAAGCAAGCTGCCCACTTTTTTCGAGATATGTTAATTATGAAAGTTGTTAGTAGGAAAGCTATAAAAAATGTCATCATGTTTTATGGCACGGGTGAACTAAACATTATAATAGTCATTGTAATTGCGTATGTCTGTGTTTATTTAAGACATATTAAATGTTAGACCAGAGAAATAGAGAGGGATATGACGGAAGTAGATATAGATAGATATATAGATAAATAGATAGATAGATAGATAGATAGGATGGAAAGATATGATTTAAAGAAGAGGAAACAGTTATTTCGAGATTACTGTTTCCTCTTACGCGCATGACTGTCCGTGTCTGAAAAACGTCTTCACGCCATGTTATCCATCAAGTCAATTTCAAAGAAGGAAACAAAAATCAAAAGCCATATTTACAAATGGTTCCCGACTCGAAACTGATAAAAGAGTTTATCTTTTCAGCCGGTGAACCGACTTCGGACCTCTAATAAATAATGTCTTGTTTTCCGCTTAAATGGATAACTATTCTTAAGAAGATTATTTGCTTTTTTTTTAATGCTCACTTCTGTTCTTAGTTTTAATCTCCACATCACTATTTCATTGTAGTTTATTCTATATATTGCATTGCACTTTATTCTATATATGCTGAATTACACAGGTATGCAGGATGACAGGTAATAGATATTATGTTAAACATTAGCGTCTATTCTAACGATATTTAATATGAGATAGCTTGGTTATGCAAAAAATAATTTTAAAATTGAAATGTCCGCTCTGAAGTTCCTGGCTTTTAAAACAGAGTTTAACATTTTCTATCCAGTTCCATAAAAAAGTAAAATAAACTAATAATAACTTACTCGTATAATAGTTATAAAACGAATGACGTTGTTTGAACGAAAAATGTTCAGTGACACCTAAGGAATCAGAGATAATTCCTAGAACGCGGACGAATCCGTCTATCTATCTATCTTCCTCTCTTTCAGATACATATCTCTGTTTTTTTATGTCACTGTTCTTACATTTCCACAGACGGGAAGCCCTTCCGAAGAATCTCTGTTCATTAAAATTCTGTCTGACTCAAAGAGAGAAAAGATACTTTTTTCGTTGTGCTAGCAAAGCATGTTCTTGTTGTGAATGTCTTGCAAAGTGGAATCAGCATTTGGAGCTCAGTCGAGCACATGCAAATAACGATAATGACTATAAGGAGCAGAAGAGATTATCTCTAACTAGATTTGGGAGTAGATTTTCAACTCTGTCTAGGCAGCAAACAGTGCTTTGGCTAGGGCCTCTCATGTTACCTAACGAAGGCCGGTGTTTGAATCTAAAATTTTACGTGACGCCTTAAGGATCAAAGGTGACGCCAGAACAGAAGTCGATAAAACTCCATCATTACCTAATGGAGATTTTCTGTCTTTTCACTGACGAGATTTCAAGCAGGTAAGACGTGTCCTGGGTGCCGTCTTCATTCGGGGAGGCAGACACGCACAATGTAACTAGGTGTAGCGGAACGAGTTATCCTCTATGTATCTGTCTGTCTGTCTCATCCTCTCTCTCTCTCTCACGTGTGAGAACATAACATGTTTCTTTTATGTTTCTCATGAGTGTTTTCTGTGTAACAAGCCTTTTTATAACGTTGGAGTCCGAGTGAGTTTATCCGAATACGAATATAACCTGTTTCTCGACTTGTGTATAATGATATATACACGCTTTGGTAGGTGAACCTGTGGCTACGTGAAATATAACCATTAGAAGCAAAGTCATGCATCACTATTTGAAGTAGATTACAGGCATTTATGTTTGGAAGCAACTTAGAAATAAATGATGATGAGCTACGTTACACTGCAGCATATTTATCTAATCAATCATCTCTGAACAAGATTGCAACTTGTAACATATAATACTCTATATCGTTATAAAATAATGGAACATTTTGATCGAGTACATTTTCGAAAATTCATAAATAGTTAATTTAAAAAAAACACTAACCATTAAATGATATTAAATATCATATAATATTAAAATAAACGGGAAATTACGATGTGCTGATATTATTCAAGTGCCTAATAACACTTTAATGAATTCATATAAAAATGTGCCCCAAGCACTTACTGCAAAAGATGAAAACATATTCAATGACGAATAATTCAGAAAATGGTGCATTCTTCATTGAATGTTTGAAAAGAATGAGTTTATAATATTTAAAACTGAGAAATAAAGCAATAAAAGCAATTAAACACACACTTATAATTATATTTCGGAATTGTTTTAGATGAGAATCGATAATTCGTATTGTTTGGCTCCACACATGAAGGCGTTGAATAGCAATCAGTTATAAGTGACAGTTGAAAAATATTATTTAGAATAGTGCGGCAATAAAGTAAACGTGTATATGAACTTTCCAATTGAAATCTAATATTCATATATTAGTTGAGGGTTGGGCAATCTAAACCATAGATTAATTGTGTTAAGTTCGATATTCTGTATAGGTTCCCGAGCCCGATATCAATATTCAAAAGCCTGAACACATCTTTTTCAACTGCCACATATTTTTAAAAGCCTATATTCTGAACATCAAAAAGTTTAATCAAATGTCTACGGTGATTTTGAATACAGATCTGTCGAGAAGGATTTTTGAATGGAGAGAGATACACTTCTACCAGAGTACAAATCAACAACAACAAAATAGACCAAAGAAAATAACATTTAAATTGACAAAATAATTGTATTTATGGACAAGAAATTTAAGTGTTATACATTTTCCTACAAGAAAAAAATCATTAAAATATGTAATAATTCTAATTAATGCTTAATTTATTTATACCATTCCCCATTAAAATCCGTTTTGGGAGTTCGTAAAAGCTTTTACCCCGAACGTTTGAAACACCTTTAAGACGATGATAATACACATGTATTATATATCTATTATTAATTGAGATTTGTCTCTCTGAAGAAGAAACTATACTTACTATCTTTTAATGTGCAATTCACTTTACTATTTACGATTAATGAAATATATTCCAATACTCAATTCCAAGAGTAGAAGTGTTCGGAAGATAGTGTAGTATATGTTCTGTTCTCAGGCACCACAATCGTTTATAAGTTTCGCTATCAATGATAAGAGTTGGATACTCGATCAAGATAGCTAATCTCAGAAAATATGATAGCTTGAAAAATATGCATTGTAAAATTCAATGCTCTTTAACAGATTATAAGATTTCCAGCAATGGCAAGCATATCCATGTTACAAGTGTAATGTTGAAGCCTATCCAAACATTAAAAACACTACCTAACAGATAAATTGAACGAATGAATACTATTATATATCGATGCCATTTAACAAAACCTATGATGCCATATTATTCTGGCAATCTCTCAATTTAGGTTTGTTGCAAAAAAGATAACTGGCAACAATAAGTAAATTCAAAGTTGCCATTTACAAGAAATGCGCCAAAATACAAAATTACATTATTCACGGGGTTTGCAATTCAATGGGTTTGTGTTACCAGAAAAAAAAACATAAATTTGTGGCATCCGGCAACATTTAACCAACCGGTATGTGTCCACTTCAACCATTTTTCATCCACTACTAAATATGATTTTAGTTTGAGGTAAATAGTGTTATACTAGCAAATATACGCTCCTCCCGGTCGTATATTTCTGCAAGCCTGGGACGATATCATGGTGAACGAACATATACTACACATACCCCAAAGGATATGGTAATATCTCTGAGTATGGCATCATGACGAACGCCTACCCCCAAAAGAATAAATTCATCTCTAGGACGATATCATGAAAACAGAACATATAGTACACTACACCCCCCAAACGGAAAATAAAATCATGAAAAGATGGCTCCAAGAAAGAAAGTAATACCTGGGAGGATCGTTCAATAAAACGAGGAGGTAATCCCTGGGCAGATGGTCTTATGACAAAAGGACATATACTAAATTACCCCCCCCCCAAAAAAAATGTAATACATCGGAGTATTACCCCCATCTCCTGAAATAAGTTGGAGGTAATTCCTGGGAAGACGGTGTTATGACAAAAGACAACCTACTCTTATTACAAGGTTATGCAATAATAGATAAAATCAGTTCTTTTTCATTTATTTAAACATCTCTAGCCATAAACACATTATTTTTACGATTCGTTGGCCCCTTTGCTAATATCTAAGTGTAGTATCTGTTCTAGGCAACCTAGCGAAATCAGGCGTTTTACTATTGACGAGAATATTGCGCATGCATGAGAATGAATGCAAACTTACAACTGTATTTTACAGAATATTTATTTATTTAAATCTGTTTATACAATTAATTAATAAGTACTTAAAAGTGAGTGTTTGCAGTGTACTATATATACGGTATTACAAAATAAAATGTTGTATCGTAGAATGACATAAGCACAACCTGTTTTTATGTTAATATAGTTATTATAGATGGAAAAACACTTTCGCATTTAGTCATTTAGATTATAGTATCTGTGTTTTCAAATAATAACTATTTAAAATAAATCTAATAAATTCTTGAAATTATAGTGAGTTGCGAACTAAATATGTCATATTTTGACACCATTATCACGCTTTTCAAGACCCAAGTACTACTTGAGGATGATTGTTAAATAGTTCGTCAGGTGGACGGTGAGACAACGCCGTGATAATTAGTACGATAGTTGAAACTTAGCAGAATTTGGCTTTTTTAAAAGACGGCTCAACTATAATTTGTTATATATATTTTTTAAAACATAGTTTAATCCAAACAAGGCAGGACGCCACTGTAGACGTAAGGGGCTACTGAGAAAATACGGTGGAAGTTTTGGGGGTCAACCTAAATTAGGAGTTGTGTAACGAGATGTCTGTTTACATTAGTTTTAAATTTCTGCATGCCAGTGTTATCGGGAAAATAGGGAGCAGATATGGGAGTTTCAGAGTCAAGTAGCAGGAGGAAAGAAGTTTTGGAGTAGAAAGCTCTTCGGTATCTGGGGACCTCCACAGTGAATGGATGGGATTTCTCAGATTGTCAGGTTAGGGTTAGTGTTGGAGCTGTGCAGCGAGATGTCAGTTTACATAAGTTTTTAATTTCTGCGTGTCGATACAGTCGGGAAAACAAAGAACATGGATGAAGTTCCAGAGTCCAGCAGCACGAGTTAAAAAGCGATTGCAGTAGAAGGCTTTCCAGCATTTGGGGACTTCAACAGTGAATGGATAGGAATTTAGCTGATTGTCGGGTTGGTATAATGAATTTACGTCGTGGGGGCACTAGAACAGCCACTTCATCGGGGCACAATCCATTGAAGTACTTGTAAAACAGGCACAGGGAAGCCACATTGCGGCGATGGGACAGGGGCTGGAGCTTGATTGATAGTGAGGGACCTATTAAGTTGGCGACTCTTTATTTCACCTTGTCTAAGAGGGAGAGACTAATGGATGATGCCCCAGTTAAGGTGTGACTTTGTGGAGATATAGGATACTGACAGGTGTGAGAAGTGTACATGCACGGTAGAGGGAGCCTGCCTTCTTTGCTGCAGCCCTGGCAATATTTTCAATGTATTTATTCCAATTCATGTTATCTGTGAAAGTTAGGTCGAGGAGTTTGACTGATCAACTATCAGGTAAGGTGTTATTTGCCATGATAATCGGTGGATGAAGAGGTTTCTTGTAGTTATTGACGATAAGTAGCTTTGTCTTTTCGGCATTAAAAGTTTCCATCTATATATGATCCCAATCCCCTACAGACTGGACGTCATTTCCTAAAGATTCAGCCATATGTGCGTGTCGGTTTTGCAAATATTCCTATCACATTCTCAATCACACCAGGGAGATCATTAATGAACATTGGGAACAGTAGATGTCCAAGGATGGATCCCTGGAGTACACCAGCATTTATGCAATGTTGCTTAGATGAACGGCCATCGATGACAATCTTGATTTTTCTTTTTGTTAGGAAGGATTTAATTATATTAAATATTTGTCCAGTAATACCATATGAGTGTAGTTTTAGGAGAAGCGCTTCATGTCAGACCTTGTTCAAGGCCTTGGATATATCAAGAGCTACCGCCCTACCTTCACCTGCCTTGTTTAGTGTATGATATATGCGTTTAGAGATGACCGTAAGGATATCTCGGTTCATCGTGCTTGTCTAAATCTGTATTGCTGATCAGTAAGAAGTGTAGCATTAACTAGGTGCCGAACTATCGCTTGATTGATTAATGATTCAAAGATATTAGACAAATCGGGAATAGACTGATTGGACGGTAGTTTAGAGGATCAGTTCTATCGCCACAATTCTTGAAAACTAGTATAAGAGCCAATTTTCCAACTATCAGGGAAAGAAGATTCAGCAAGGCATGGGTTGTATAGTTTGGAGAGGACAGGGGCCAGCTCAGTAGAGCATTTCTTTATTACTATTACTGGTATAAGATAAGGCACACCGGGTTTGGAGGTGTCAAAGTCTTTTATGATTAGACCGTTAAATGTTCTGAAGGGTTAAACTGGTATCGTCTAGAAAGTGTTAAGGAGAGAATGTGGGTGTAAGGATTACACTTTCAATAAAATTGAAAAATATAAATAAATACGTCAAATTGAAATTCAAAGCCTAAATTAAAAGACTTTAAATCAATCCAAATAGAATTTAAATTAAGATTTAACCCAATTCGAGTCTCGCAAGCTTGCAATCGATCTAAGGGGAGTATCTACAAAGTTCCTAATAATTCTGTATTCGGAATTTAACATTTTAAACTAAAGTGTAATAAATATATAGATTTATGGAAGTATTCATATTGGTATACTGATTAAGTCTGATCTAGATATAAGAACAAGGGTTAGGTCGACAAGATTGAACTGTTTAGGAGATTTTTAAATCCTGCTGATTTATTATCGTGAAATGGGGGGATTACTCTCTTAATAACTGGAAGAATTATTATTTGAAAAAAATATTATTTCATATTTACGTGGTATACCATACTGGTTTTAAGTGTTGTGTAGATATGGGTCACTTAATATATCAAGATATTTATTCCTATTTATTTATACATTTATAGGGGATGATAGTAAGGAGGAATCTTTGGGTAGAAGTTGGTATTTTGTGGGGCAATTAGTAGGTTATGTATTGGACGGGGTATTATAAGTAGTTATTCGGTAAGTCCAGTAGCGCTTACCTCCGTTGGATGCATCCTTTAAAATGTTCGTACCCTGAGTTTCTTAGCTGAGACTTTCTAGTCAACACCAATTGACTATTATTTTGGTTTCCTGATTGCGCCGACGAAGAATTGTTTTGAATTATATATATATGGAAAAGTTTACTAGCATACTATTCGTCATTATCTTGCACGAGTCTACATCGTTTACTCACAAGCCGCTTTCGAGATAGGCTTCGAGTGGTGCTGCAGTATTTGCACGTCCTATATGCAAATCCCCGACTTTATATTTGGAACCTCCTCCTTACAGAGCCTACAATATGGTTTATTCTGCGTTCTATATAGAGGATTCAGACAACTCTTCTATTTAAAGAAAATATCTTGACTTTTATTCATCAGTCCATATTACTCCATTCCACTGGCCTGTTGTCTAGTCTTCATACGCATTGCGCTACTGGCATCTGTTGACCTTGACATTGGCCAACTTCACAGTATTTTCCTAACAGTGACTGCTACCACATCTTTTTCACCACATAACACGCTGAAGGTTTTTCAGTAATGTTGTGCAAGTGGATCACTTCTATGAAATTCTACTACAATCTTATTGTTGCGTTTGGTCTTAAAACTGTATTTTTGGTTGTGTTTTATCCCGTGTCCTGATGTCCTGTAACACTGTTGTTCTGAAATGGCTTTTCTTTACTTGCATATCCTTTTTTAAGTAATGATATCTTGTCCTTATTCAAGCGTAAGATAACATATTTTGATCCAGATAAAAGTTGAAAAACCCGGCGGACTGCAATTCAAATTGAACTAATATGGGTGAACTTTATCGATGCAACATACAAGTGCGTCTCGAATATCTTACAGAAAAGCTGGGATGAACTCATTTCAATCTACCTCCAGTCTTTATGTATTAGCATTGGCATCTTTAAGTTTAGCAAAATGTCACGGTACGTACGTATGGAGGGGATTCTCTTACCCATGAATTTGGTACTTAAAAAAATGTTGATTGTTAGGAACTTAATACTGATTCGATGGACATTTTTCCATGTAAAACCATGGATTCTTGCAAATATAATTCACAAACGTACTGGAGTTAAATGCAAGATGTCACATCTATTCTTTTAAGCGCTTCTGAAGCCGAACACTCCTAGCTTGAAACCAAATTAAAAAAGTATAACAAGCTGTTTATTTTTTTATTTTTCATCTTGTTTGAATCATATCAGGACAACATATTTTCTGAAACGCGTGCGTTAGCCTAATGTATCAACATAATATGGTAATTTGTTTTTTGTGTGAAGTTAATTTTTCTAAAACAATAATAATAAATATTATAACTTTTTTCCTTTTAAAACTACAACATTTTACAGTGAAAGATTGAATCGATATTTCTGTATCATCCGTTAAAGAATGTGGTGGGAATAAATATTATATTGTCAAGAATAATTCAAATGAAAAAAATAAATAAAATGTGCATTAAAATAAGTTCAGAGTGCTCAACTACGTTAATCAGAGTATAATATATTTATATATTTTTCATGTCATACATTTATGTGTTGATTAGAAATCTGTACCGACTGTTTTCGGGGCAAAAATTGTTTGGATATTACCCCTTCATCGATCAATGGACTGATGTCAACATCTTGTCATGTTAAACTTGACATCCACATTCCCGTACTCATGTGATAATGACTGACACAAAGATACATGATCGTGTGTATTTAACACATTGTATCATACTGTATATCAGAATACACGTGCTTCCTCGATATTACATGATGCCAGAATATCCTAATCCTTGCATTAATGACTCTTGCGCTCCATTTGCTTTTGTGACCAATGCTAGCCAATCTCACCGCGTGCCTTCAAGCAATTATATAACAATTACCCACCGACTTTCATTATATTTATCATTCTTTACGACATTCAGAAGAATTAGCTGTATTTTAACAACTTTATCGCTATATACCTGCGTGATTGGTCCAATGACAAACATCGAATATCATACTAGCGGTAACGCTGTGTACATATCCCATTTATTCGAATGTGTTCAATGAAAAACGAAACGAAGCGGCATTCACCCTAGGCGTGTTGAGCTGGTTTCTTCCGAAAGAGGAAGCTTCTAGGGAATATTAAATTCACAAGCGATCCCTAGTTGCATGTATATCTATTGTCACAGGAAATGACGACCATAGCTTTTTGAAATTATTGCAGGAAGGTATCGACGTTCTCCCACATCGATGAATGTGGTTCCAAAATGGTCACCCATCTGGTATTGACCAATCTCAACGTCGCTGGAATTAGTTGATCTAACAAGAACTGGTGTTTCAACGTGATTATGTTCAATTACGCATAATTCGGCTACAGATACGTTCACACAACAGATGGGTGACCATTTCAGCAGACTAGGTTCTGTATGTAACACATATCTATTCAAATTCGAATTCATTTTTCAATCAAAATACTTCCATCGTTTTACTCCGAAAATTTTACTGCAGAGACAGTGGGCTCCCTCTAACGAGTCAGAAAACGTTTCAAACCTGACAGTTTCCTATATTTTTACAAAACGACTATCCGACATGCATGGAGTATTGTTGTCATATCTTGGCTGGTGCACCATCCACTAGTCCTTCCGTCTTAGACAAGGCCCACACAGAGTCGCTAATCTAATAGGTTCCACACTATCAACCAACATTCAGTCCCTACCCATCGTCGCAATGTTGCATCCTTGTGCTTGGTTTACAAGTACTTCAATGGAATGTTCCCCGATGAACCTGGTGCTCTGATTCCCCCTCGACGTAAATACACTCAACGAACTCGGAAATTAGCTGACTGGGGTGCTTTCTACTCCAAAAGCTTTTTTCCTCGAGCTGCCGGCCTTTGGATCTCACTCCCTGCTTCGTTTTCCTGACTGTACCGACATACAGAAATTAAAATGTGAACAAGCATCTCGCTGCATAGATCCCAATTTAGTATGACGCCAAAATCTCACCCTAATTCTCAGTAGCCCCTTACGTCTACAGTTGCAACTTGCCTTCTTTTGGGTAAACTAAGTTAAAAAAAAAGAATGCACTTTTAGATTTTATTCAGATTCTCTAACAATTCTTTTAATGGAGAACACGCAATCATCACACAAACATACACAACTACATTGAGGTGTATATATCAAGAGAGAGATATTTAGTGGAACTGCTGAAGAGTACACCAAGGTGGTTTGAGCGTACCAAGTTCGAATCTTTTCGGTTACAAAGCACCACTGTCACTACGTATGTTTGTAACTTTTATGTGACCCCTCACTTAAGTACCCCATTCTAGAAAGAACTGAGAAATTCAATGCCAACAAAAGTATCAAGCCGGTTAAAAAGTCGCACAATGCTTATTAATTTGAATGTTATCTCTTTCTAATAATTATCTATTTCTTGCTTTTTCCGTTTTTGTTTTTTTTATTTGTTCGTTTCGTTCTTCTGAATATCCGTGCGTTGCACAAATATAAGCGGGTAATAGACGTGGCTTTTTCTAGTTCCAGACTTCACGGGGTTAGATGAAGCGAGAAAGAAAATAGAAACTCAGACAACCCCCGTTAAACTTAACCCGACGCCGAAAATGATTTCTGAAATAAATCCGTCATCCTATACTAAAAAGTAATCGGTGTGTTTTTCTTTAGGTAATCAGAAATGATAACAATAATTTATACATGAAAGATTAAATTACTGACGTTATTCTTTGATTTCATATGAACATTCTAATAATATACCAAGATAAAGACGAGTGCGAACAAACGCGAAGCATATGTCTTTTATTGGGTTCTTTTTATATATTGTTCCCCCTTTTTTCTTACGTTCTTTTATTTTTTTCCATTTTGTCACTCGCCATTACCTCACTTATTGTCTTTCTCCATTCGCAATTATTTCGTGAGGTCTTTTATTTATGAACTCCTTCTATATGTATCCATGAGTTGAGGTCAAAACTCGCACATTTTGTCTCAGTTCGATTTGTTCCTGTCAACATGCAAAGGTTAAACTATATTTAATCAGAGAGTAAATGTGAACACACATGATATGAAGTGTCCAACAAAATTAATGACCTGTCACTCTAAAGTGGGTGACAGTTGGCAAGAGAACGCTATGAATGATTTAGCAGAAATGGTTAGTTTATAACAGGTAGAACAAGTGAACATTTACATGAGAAACAGAACGAGCCACATCACAGTTTTCGTGATGTTAAACCTCAATGTTACGTATTAATATATTCTTGGGCAAATATATAACAGAGTCGCTGATTGGTCGAGAAAGATTACCTGTTAAAAGTGAGGCGTATTTCGAATATGTCAGCTGTTCAATATTACATCGGTGTTTAATTTCAGGTGCCCACGACAGCATCGATCGTTTATATAAAAATGTGGTAATGCTTATTTCTAAGAAATCTAGAACGCAACTAACCACTAAGTTTCAGAATTTGTATTTACAGAATGACATGAACAAATATTACGAATATGCATATCAATCATTACATACCAATCCAACTTCTAGCTACAGAAACAGCAAATTAAGATGGAAGCGAACGTACCACTTGGCTGGTTCAGATACAATATGAACTCATTGAAAACGAATATGCAATGGGTTGCTTTTAAACGCATAGATTGTTATATCATGAATTGAACACTTTTCTAACTGCTGACTTTTAGGATACACAGTTTTGCTATAATTTGACATCACAATTAGTAAATATCATATGAAAGCAACTGATACGTTCTGATATAGAGCAGAAAACAACTACATTATGAAACCGTACGCAGTTTTAGATTCAACTGGTCCAAATCCTTTGACAACTATTTTGAATTCCCATATGAGTTAATAATAGTTGTTTTACTAAAGTTTTTAACTATATATTTTAATACCACAAAATACCTGTTAAATTATTCGTCAGTTTTGGGATTGAGTTATTTTAGAAAAACAATTAAAAAAAAAAATTGTTCTGATTAGGCGGAATTTGCAATCAACTAATCAATTAACCCATCACTTACTAAGGTTTTATCTATAACTTTCAATATCTCTCACTGGGTCTTGTTTTGCACGCCGCTTTTATTCTATATGGTTCTATAACTATCAATTATGGCATGCTTTCTCTCTCCCTCCTCCTCTCCCCCCTCTCTCTGTCTCTCGCTCTGTCTCACTCTCTCTCTCTCTCTCTCTCTCTCTCTGTCTCGGTCTATCTGTATCATTCTCTAACAGGCGAAGCTAATAATAGTGGAAAGTATAAAACGACTGGAATAGTCAATTAAAAACAGGAAGTATCTATGCAATCTGAAGTTGGAGAGCGGAAAAAGAGAAAAATAAATAAAGGAGAGATATATAACAAGCAGGAAGAAGTACATTTTGAGTGTCGTCTTTTTATTTTTAAATATATTTGACAGGCTTTGCAAACTCATTTCATCTACTTCAACTACTGTTATATTAAATCAATGGATAACAAAACGGTCACATTCTTTCTAATATATATATATAAATATATATATATATATATATATATATATATATATATATATATATATATATATATATATATTTCTTTATTTCTGTGTAGGTACAGTTGTTTTGGCTTAGTATGCGCAATCACGGAGCACATTTTTTTGTTCTTTCTTACGTACTAATATATGATGTCTTAATTATATATCCCTACCTGTATTAAAATTTTAGATTTATTCCCAAACGACCTAATCTGATTTGCTTTCTTTAGATTCGGAAGTATAGTAAATAGAACTACTAACCTCTGATAAAATGGGGGGGGGAGCGGAGTATTGCGACCGATCGGTACACTGTTATAATTGTGGGCCCGATGTATGGTACGACGAAACTAAGAATCAGAGTCTAAAAGATAAAAACGCATTAGTAAAAAGTAGTGTTTTCAGTTTAAAAAATATATTTCCGTTTCAAACACACAGACTTTAACCGCTGTCGCCAGCTGTAATTATTCTATAGGTTAGGAGTTTAAAGAGGTGAGGTGAGTTAAAAGAAGCCGATATGGCATCGTAAAGTTGCGTCTGGACCGAACACTGAAGAAATTACGGTCGGACTAACAAACTGCGAGAAATTGTGATTGACAAGAGAAAATCGCCAGGGGGCGTACCATTGTGAGCAAAGGGACCAATGAAACGGTTCCAGAGAAACGTAGGTAGAACATGGTCGAACAGTCACAAATAACCTTGTAATGTAATGTAATATAATGCATGACAATCGCGATTTTATTTAGATTCATTTTTACATTTCTCCGGTTCTCAGATTGAGTTCTATAGAGTTTTACAAAAGAAAAAAAACTGCCATTTTTACACTCGTCCATTTGTGCCAACGACTTTTCAGTAACTTAGTGAGTTGGAGTTTGAACCTTAGACGAATCAATAATTACATACTATTATCCCAATCAGCAAAAGACTTTTGTCATCGTAACTACAAGTGTCACAGAAATATATTATCTTATTTTTCACACTAAAATTATTTTTGAAAGTTGTTGATGACTCGCTTAATTTTTATGTATTTATCATCACTCAGTGTATTTTTAGTTGACTGAGCGACCCTGGTCCGGTCTTCTGATTGATTAACACAACAATTAACAGATCCATCCCGGTCAACGTCAACGCTGGCGTCACGAGAATGTGGCCAGAGTCGCTGACGCCAACTCGACCCAAATCAGAGGTATTAGATCCAGACACGAGTAGTAACGACCATGCGCGTGGGCTATACAAACAGTGGTGCGAGGGAATGTGCTCATTCTTTGTCGTTAATTCCTGAGAATTAATAATAATTTATATATGAAAACTAAAATTAATTACATAACGATTAATGAACATTTAGTTCTAGTACAGCCGTTGCACCAGACAAAACTGACTTTTTGTTCAGTATCTTCCGACCGTTCACAAAAAAAACAACTGCAGGATGTCGTGCGTTTAGCCAAATCGGAAGGCTTCAGAATCAAACGACAACTCTGCATCTTCGGAGGATATGACCCTGCAAAAAGGTAGTGATTCGCTGTTACAGTACCGAACAGGAACGCCACACTCCACGTCTGCGTTACCTCCAAATGAAAATATGCCAACTTTTCTAAATTGACTAAAAGAAATACTTTCCTAATAAACAGCTTGTTCAAGTTTTGAACCGGATACAAATCTTAAACCTAAACTAACCATAATCTAACCGTTACCTAACATTAAACTGACCTTTACTGAGTCGTGTTTGTATAAGTAAAAAAAACAAACACAAATGAATCTGTAAAAATCGTTGTTTCATTGATTATATAAAACTCTTTAGTTTATTCATACAAAAAACACAATTTATCTATAAAAAACAAGACAAACTTAAACTTTATTTTGAAAAAAATATTTAATTTATTTTCGTCGTCAAAAATAAATAAATTGTCATAAAAATAAACATACGGTGAGTGGTTTTCTTTCATCATTTGTTTCTGTTGAACTGTTTTGATTTTGACGCGGTTTCGCTTTTTCTAGTTGTTTACAGATTTTTGTGTTGGCAAAAGTCGGTTTTGTCTGATTCAAAAGCCGTACCAGTACTGAACATTTTATCGATATACCTTGGTCATTAGTGAGTTCGAACAAGCCGAAGCATATTTTTATCTGTCACTTTTGACGTAGTGCATACACTAATATACTATATTTGTTGTATAATTCTCTCTCTCTCTCTCTCTCTCTCTCTCTCTCTCTCTCGATGTATCTGATCGTCTTTAAGGAGATATAACTATTAAAGCGGTTTATTTTTATATTCCATATGTCAAATCCTTGACATTCTTAAATAGCTTCCTACCCTTTACGGTAACTATTTAACCTCTGAACGTAATACAATTTATTCTACCCTTAAAAGACAGACAAACTAACTGATTTTCAGAGTGTAAGACCTACACCCTAATTCTCAGTAGCCCCTTACGTCTACAGTGGCAGCCTTCTTTGTTTTGGGGGAAATATGTTAAAAAAAATAAAAAAGAAAAGATAAATTTACTCATTTTCAGAGCACTACCACCGTTTACTAGTGAAAATGAATAATTTTGGTCTTACTGAAAAAATGGTAAATATTGTGAGGGAGTTTTTTGAAGGATGGAACTATGAAGGTAAAGTTTGGTAACAATTATTCTGAATCACAGTACATACCCTCCGGTGTTCTGTAGGGTTCAGTATTGGGTCCTTTGTTGTTTTTGATATTCATAAATGACTTACCTAATAATATAAATTCAGAAATAGAAATGTTAGCTGATGCTGTTAAACTACTTGTGAGACCTTTATCAAATGGAATAACACAGATGGATCTCAATATATTATCATATTGTCTAAAATTCAGACACGATTTATTCTGGTCGGATCGGAAGTTAAACTCAAAACTTTCGCCTCTATGCTTTCTAGGTAGACATGAGCATTCACAACCAAACGAATAGCTGAAAAGGTTGGAAACATCGGTATTTTATATTAATTGGTCCCTCGATTTATAAAATCGGTGGACCTATGTTTTGAGGCATTTCCGTCAGTCTGTCTGTCCGTCCGTCCGTCCGGATTTTTCTCCGCAACCATCCATTGAATTTCTCTGAAATTTTGCATTAAGTTGTAACTTTTGTCAGGTTAGAAAATGACATTCTCCGATTTTTGAAATGGGGTCAAAAGGCCCCAAAATGGCAAAAAAATGACATTTTTTGCTCCATAACTTTTCATCCATCCATTCGATTTCTCTGAAACTTGGCCCAAATATGGAGGCAATTGTTCCTTATAGAAAATATGTATAGCTGACCTTGGAAAAAATCTGGTTCGCGCCCCCAGAGGGTCAAAAGCCCCCAAAATTTCAAAAATGACCATTTTCTCCCATAACGTTTGATCCATCCATTCAATTTTTCTGAAACTTGGCCAAAATGTAGAGGCAATTGTTCTGGATATAAAATAAGCTCAGAAAAATTCTCGTTCTCACCCCCAGGGGGTACAATGGGGTCAAAAATGCCCCAAATTGCCCAAATTTATTGCATTTTACACTGGCCACATCTAGTCCCATACAGAGGAGGACCACGCATGCGCGGCTTGTTAACATTTTGCTTTGTGCTTCAAATATCAATGTCTCTTTCATATATGACCAGTTATGTATGGCACAACCATACGCCATTATTTTAGTGAGTCTGAGGGCTGAGTCCATCAGTGCAAGATCACGGTAAACCTCAGACTCCCTCTTTCCACTGTCGGGAAGGGGAAGCAATCAACATCATATCACCTAGCTCGATGAGAACCCTATGACAGCCGTTTACGTTATTAATTATTTTTACTTAGGTTCACCTCAAACAAGGCACGTTGCCACCGGGTCATAAGAAGGTACTGTTAACTTTATTTATCTCTCTCACGACGGGAGGTTAAGACACAAGGTCAGGGAAAGTGAGATTTAAAACACTAGCGCTCTAGAGAGAAGAGTACTCTGTCCGAACATAAATTGCCTGGGCAGTTTTCAGCATTACCCGGTTGGAGCGCCCCAGGCGATTAGCAATAAACTAAGCGGCAAGAAGGTAACGACAACACCAGGACCAGGACTATACTGAGAACAAGCTATGCCTAAAACTGGCCTAGACTCCGCCGTTACAGGAAAGAAGCTATTAAAGTAAAACGCCCTCATACATTTGGAGAATCTGTTTTAGTGAAGGAGTGGGATTTTGCTGACTGATGGATTGGTAGGGGTATTTACGTCAAGAGGGCACTAGTGCAGCAAGTTCATCGAAGCATATTCGAATAAAGTAGTTGCCAAACAAGCACAGGGACGCAACATTGCGGCGTTAAATAGTGTAGGACCTATTAGATTAAATTTTTTTAAATCCTGTCTAAGAGGGAGAAACTAATGGTTGGTGCACCAGCCCAAAAGTGAAAATAATATTCCATCCATGGGCGAATGATAATAAAGGTGTATATTTACTTCTGTTATAACAGTGTATATCTTCTAATTGTTTTGCACATTCTTCTCAGCTACCTGATTTACTGTTAAAATAATCCGTTTTTGTTTAACCGAATAAAATGGCAGACGTTTTTATCTTAAAAAAATGGAGGCCATAAAGATTCCTTTGTATAACATTTACGATCAAATAACGTATTATTGCATTCTGATCAGCGTGTGTTTAGTAATCATTATGCAATTGTTTCTTTTTGCTCGTTATTTTTCTGTTTCGTTTTCGTCCCCCCCCCTCTTTTTCTCCCTTTGCTATTTATGAGGTCTCCATTTCTTGCTTGGTTAGTCAGCTTCCGCATCCCATCATCATGGAGCAACAAAATGATGCTAATGAGGGCAACCATGGAAACAGAGAGAGGTGAAAAATAGCAATCATTTAATCGATGATAAACAATAGAAAAGTGCAATTTGCCATGGTTGTTAGTGAAAGAGCAACTCCCAACTAGTTCGTGTGAATATCGGTGGGAAAATAAAGAAATGAAGTAAATTATTATTTTATTTTTTTGCTTATAAGATTTACGTATTTACTTCTATACCGATAACACTTGGAAGGGTACATAGATAAAATCTACACCCAAATTAGAATAGTCATTAAAAATATCACTTGATTTTCTCATAAAATGTCTAACTATTATTCGCAAAGTTTTTCAATCAGAAAACTGAAACGGTTAACATATAATATCGAAAAACTCTGCACCTACATACACTTATCACGCCCAGTCGAACCAACCCCACGTGCACGGTGTGAGTACTACGACGCCTAAGGGGGCCTTGTAAACAGCGAGTGTTCAGTGATATAAAACTAAACCCTCACTGCCTTCTAGGCTAAGGCTAAGGTTTTTTCGGACAATAGATAAGGGTCAGGCAACCTTGAAAGAAACCTCCAGAAAAGCTAGGTGAGTATTCCGATCTAGACGAATAGAAGATACCTACATATGGATGACATAATCAAAAGTACCAGCGCAGCAACAGGATTATAGTGATCGACGCTTGTGCAACACGACGACTATTCTCTCAGAATCGGTGATTATGCATCCGGTTACAGACGAACAGTTCAGTGACTAGTAGTCATATAGACCGCAGGTGTTAGCTCAGAAAGTTCTTTATCCTCGATGCCTACCTTAACACAGGCTAAATAAGACCTCTCTCTTTGTAGTAATGCCATATACCCATGGCAGGTCCCTAGGCACCAGTGCGTGATTCACAAGATCCGAAGAGTTGAAGCAAGCTGCTGTTTCAAGCATTGAGTCTCGTATAAGAAAACACAGACTTCGTTATGCTGGTCATATTTTTTGTCTTACTAGTGACAGACTGCCGAAGCAGATGATTTATGGGGAACTAATTCGGAATACTCGCCTACAGCACCCACCGCGTAAACGATTCAAAATTGTTTCAAAGACGATTTAAAGTGCATTTAAATTGATGTTGGAAGATAGGAGGGGATGGTCTTGGTTGTGAAGGAAAGTTACATTTGAAGGCAGCAAGCTTTTTTGAAAAGAATAGGACGAAACACCAGCTGCACATGGGTGAAATATGGATCAGCTAACATACCAAACATGCAATTTTGTAACTATGTCACGTGTCGGTTTGTTAAATCACCAATGAGTGCATGCCGCAAACTCAAGCACGGAAAAGAAGTGTCATACTCGAAATCGAATAGACATCAACTATATATATATATATATATATATATATATATATATATATATATATATATATATAGTTCTAATGACCTCGAAAGGACCATTGTTTATGCAGTTGTAGAAGTAATTTACGTGATTGAGTAAGTAAAGGATAAGTTTAAAAATATGATATTTGATAAATTCAACAGTTGTTTTCTGGTCGGTGTCTTATTATCCACACGTGCTGTAGTGATGTTGCAAGACTGGGGACAATGGCCTAGCTACAATCGAAGCGTTCTCACGTTTATAACATCATTTATTACTAATTAATTAAACACCGATATTTATGGAGGAGAATGATTCATTTATGACAGACGTTGATCGTCCAGTGCGGCAAGACAAAAGTGGAGTAGAGAGCGAGAGAAAGACATACACATATCTTAGTTATTATTTCCTCTAAAACTATCTTTAAAGCTCTTGTCGATTCAACTTCTATACAAGACTTTTGTAGATTGCAACCGTCACTTTCTTTGATGTTACCCTGGTCTTAGCTCTATCGCTTGCCAACATATCTTACTCTTAGAAAGGTTAACCGTTTGAACTTTGCTGACCCCCGTATACTAAACATTATGTTTATTCCTCTTTCGTTTCCAACTGTACATCCATATTTAACTAATATATATACACACACACACACACACACACACATATATATATATATATATATATATATATATATATATATATATATATATCTATATATATATATATAGGCAAACATTCTTACATAACACGGAGTGTTTTTGCTTGATAAGCCATTTTTTTTCAATTTTTTTCAATTTATTTTTGTCAAATCATCTTCAGAAAAAGGAAAGAAAATGAAACAATAAACACATGGAACTTACATACTGCAATTTTACCGAAACACTAAATTCGGAAAATTTAAAGAATAAAGAAGTATTATCAGTCCGTGTTATTTAATAATGTTTGCCTAAATTTAAATATGCTGACTAAATACACACACACTATATATATATATATATATGTATATATATATATATATATATATATATATATATATATATATATATATATATATATGAAATATTGAAATGATGGAAAAAATAAAATTGTATAATTTACAAATTTATTAAATCATCAAGTTTCCAAGCAATTAATATAATAAAACTACCTTTCGTTCATGGATGTTCAAAGAATTACTCTTCTTCCCAGAAGGGAAAACAAATCGAGTAATCAAATTATTGGTAAGCATAACATTCATGATAGAATATAACATAATAAACTCTGGACCAGAGTAACTCCAATTCCACGTTCTTAACCATTTGGCCACAGTGGTATTCATACTACATGTGAGTGAAATAAACCCTATATTTTATTTACAATTGTAGCAAGTCTCAAAAAGTGCTCAACATGTTAAAGGAGAGATTTTTTTTTACTATTATCTAATTATAAATTTTTCATATTTCCCTCAACGTATTCAACTTTAACTGAGCTTTAATAATTATATTTTATAAATAAATAGTTATTATCAACTGTCATAGATGTTTAATGTTCATTAACAGTCATCAGTGTGGTTTATATAACTGTACTGTCGGTCGAATGATTTGAACTTTAATTCCAATCGAACATAAGTTATGATACACATCGATTCCTAATAAACACACCAAGTTTAGTTTTGTTACCTAAATTATTTCAAGTGTGTACAATATGTAAATTTGCCCCTATCTATCCGTAATTCAAATACTCATGAATTAACTTGATATTAAGAAAATATACATTTCATTCCATGAAAAATGCCAGTATACTAAAATCATATGCCCTTAACAGGGTTAGGATGAAATTCATATACACTAAATGTACAAAAGCAAGGAAATTCCCAAATTTTTACACTTTTATTGTCTTTAAGGGTATGCGAACACAACATGGCTATGTATTTTACTGATAGGAATTTTTCTTCAGCGTACCTCGCACACTTCATCCACTCATGTATAGAGATTTATACTGTAGTGATGTGATAATGAAATGGTTTGGTTGATATGTAGTCATACCCTTAATGACAATAAACGTGTAAACATTATGAAATTTCCTTGCTTTTGTAAATTTAGTGTATATGAAGTTTCATCTTAACCCTATTAAGGGCATATAATTTCAGTATACTGGCATTTTTCATGGAATGTCACTACTTTTGTAAAGGCTATGCCTCAATACAATGCCTTCTCAAAATGGAATGTTCTGAAAAACTAAGGTATATGGTAAACTGAAATTAAAATGCCATCAACTAGACCCTAGAACCTCTATCTCTGCCCAAAATCAACTGAATCCATCAAATAGTTGATGAGATACAGGGTGGCATATACGTACCTACGTACACACATATAATTCTTGAAGTCTATTAAGGGAGAAGAGCGCTTTAAATAAATAAAACTAACACGATATGTACTTTACTGATAAAATACTTCTTATGTGTCTGTTAGTACAGCGTATGTTTATTTGAAATACTTAATCATTAAATAAAGAAATAGAATGGAAGCAGCTCAGCGTGTCACATTTTCAACCGTAAAATTATGCGTTTCATATGTTAAAGCGAAACAAACAAATATAAATAGTCATTGAGGGGATCACATAAATAATCTGTGTATTGAGTAATTAAACACACGATAACTGAATCGGTTATTTCATGTTTTATCATTTAAATATGTATAACATATTTACTTGATTCTTCACGGTAAATAGTACTTACATGCATTTAACATAAACCATAACGTATCAACCCAGCGGTTCTTATTTGTTTAATTTACTAGGACAGTATAATTTATTTATATATAATTATTAAGGTTTTTTTTTATGAGTCACCGTTCATCAACGCTCAAATTTCACTTGAAGACAAGTGTTAATGGCTTGTGTCAGTTGGATGGTGGGAAAATATCTTAAGGATTACAAACCCCGGCTTTACAATAATTTGTTAACATTGTACTTGAAAACGATAATATAATGGTCAGATAGGAAGAAGCCTCATGCTATGGTCACATAGGAAGAGCCTCATGGTATTGCGTTCATCAGACGGACTGTTCTTGGAAAGTAACTCTGCTAATGGATGTTACGTTCACCTTCATGTACACATAGGAAAATAAGAATATTTTCACATTGGTTGTCGATAGACGAGTTTTTGTTGTAGAATTTTTTGTAGGGTAGATCAAATATTTAAGGTAAACCAATCAAGAGTTCACACAATATATGACCTTAGTTTATGTAATAAGTAGATTTAGAAAATATATAACATACAGATGTAAACTTATTTTCATTAACCAACCGTGAAATTTCCACGTTCCCTCTGAGGTAGTATTAGTAATAGTAGAATAGGAAGAGCAGCGAGAGATGGTGAAAAATGGTATATGTAGGGGGAGGGGTCAGTGTTTGAATCGGTTGGTCGCACTATGGCTAATTGCCACACGCTATACATCATGTTTCCGAAAGACACTCTGTTGGAATCTCTCCAAACTGATTTCTCTCTTAATCCCACGACGTGATGTTTACTTTTACAAAGAGAAACTAATTAAGTTGAACGGACGCTTTACTTACAGTGTCTGACCAGGCTTCTCACGAATCATTAATAGCAGGAGAGCATTTGGGCCATATACCAATGAAATGATGATTCTGACCGCATTATAAAAGTTAAGCATTGCTGAGCCTGGTTATTGTTTGAATGGGTGACTACCTGGTACTGTAAGTTACGACCACGTTCAACGTGTCTTTATGAACGACTAAAGACAGGAGAACTGTCAACCAAGATAAACACGGTTCAGCTTACACATATCTTGCTCTATCTATATCTCTTTGTCTCTCTTCTATCTGTCTCTCTCTGTCTCTGTCTCTGTCTCTGTCTCTCTCTGTATATATATATATATATATATACACACATACATAAGCATACACACACACACACATATATATATATATTATTTGCTTGTTGAATTGGTGGGAGAAATACTGCACGAGCTTCTTTTCTAAGACATTTTCTATGTTTTCCTTTTTATCTTTGTACTTTTTTAATTTTTTAATTATTTACCTCTTCTCTTCTTAATTGACCTCAATTAATGCAACGCCACATTGTGTATTGTCGGTTGTTTAAAGCCTTATTCTCAGACATTTAATTTCCCTGATGATCTGCCAAATAAGTACCTGCTTGGTAGTGAAACATGTGTAGGAAAAACATTTAATTTGAATGAATAATATTTGTAAGAAAAGGTCTTTCATGGTGATCATTGGTCTCCTGAACGGAATGCTTTGGTAAGCTTTCATAAAATCACATATAAATGCTATGTACTCTGTAATCGAGTATCATCGAGCTTGTTTTTATTGGCATAACTCCGGTCTTCACTGAATAATCTATTTTATAAGTGAACAATCTAAATATGCAAAACTAAAAGAAATGAAAGTTTATAAAAGTAAAAAAAAAATCGGTTTCGATTTATTTTTATTTTAAAATTTATATCGCATCTTAAAATGCTTCAAAGGTATTTATTTTACCTTATTCCTTATTATATGTATATATATATATATATATATATATATATATATATAAGCATAATAAGAACATATATATATATACATATTATAATTAATTTTCCTGTATACACATGTAATTTATTACGAGGCAAAATATATTGTGTATAGGTTTCCATTATTTACTTCGACCGTGCTCAATACGTGAGTAGAACTATTTAGTAAGTTATGAAAATATGTTCATGGCAATTAAGCTACTCAGACACGTCTAAGTTTCATTACTGTAAGGAATCGTCAAGCTAAGTGTACTTAGTCTGACGATTATTTACGTAGATGAAACGCGGATGCCTCTGTATAGCTTTATTGCTATACAATATTTTCATAACTTATTATAGAGAGAGAGAGAGTGAAAGAGAGAGAGGTAGTAGAGATAGTATTAAATGTCACCAGTAGAATAATTCATTAAGAGAATTGTCCAAAGACTTTGTGTAAAAATCGACAGAGATTGTCATTATTTGATGGCTACAAGAATTGGAAAGTTACATGCAGGCGCGTAATTTCAAGTTTAATAAAGTTAACGGATCAGCGTCCGGATATTGTCATGTGGTCTGTTTATTTGAAAAAAGTTTTCATCATTTCATTAACAGTTCCATTTGAGAAATATTTTTACTAGGCACACTATCGCAAGTTGGAAAACAATGAAGTTTTACGAGAACAATATGTCAGAAATCGCTTGAACGCCATTGTATTTTCTATCAACGTCGGATGCTAATGTTTTATTGCCAACTCAACCTCTGAATTCTTGACGAATCCTTGTAATTCCATATCATACAAGTAGGGCAACATGAAGAGATACAAGACAATGCTCGATCTGCATCAACGTGTATTTGGTAATCGCATAAGGTGAAGACACTCCAACAAAGGCTGGTAGAATCGTGAGATACTACTGGCGCACTCTGGCCTAACGTTACTGATGCTTTAGCTCTGAAAGATGCCTGAACGCAGAGTCATCATTTTAGGAAGACTTTATTTGAAGGAATGTTGATGTACAAGCAACAGCTATTGCATTAACGTTAAACACACACACACACACACATACATATATATATATATATATATATATATATATATATACATATGTATATATATATATATATTATATATAAATATACATATATATATGTATATATATTATTCATAATTTTGGTTATTCAGATTACATTTCTCATTTTGAGTGTTATCTATATATATATATGTATATATATATACATATGTATATATATATTATATATAAATATATATGTATATGTATATAAATATATATATATAAATATATATATATATATATGTCTATATATATATATATATATATATATATATATATATATATATATATATATATACATATATATTATTCATTATTCTAATTATTCAGACTACATTTCTCATTTTGAGTGTTATCACACTAAAGATGAGGAATGTAGTCCAAATAACAAAAAGTATGCATAATAATTATGTAAATTATAAATCCTCATCTCAAAAATTCAGAAATATGATATCAAATCGGTACGGACCGAAACAATACGAAAATGAATACAACTCGAAAAGCTATATCGAAGATTGGCAAGATTGAGTAACCACCTTACATTCCTATACACATGCGCTGATCTAAAGCGAGTTCTACCAGGCTTAACCTAGAAATTACCAGTCACTTATAGTGATGATCACAGTCATGATCAGAAATGTAGTCCGAATAACCAAAATTATGCAAATTATCAATCCTCATCTGAAAAATGCAGAAATATAATATATATATATATATATATATATATATATATATATATAATTGTAATTATTGTTCCATTACTTACATCATGTCCGTTTCCTGATATATCTCTTTGAAAGTATCTTTGTTATTCTGTTTCACTTTACACATCTATTCTTCTACATTCCATCTTTGACCTTTCATATCTTCGTACTTTTTATGAATCTTTTTCTTTAATGCTATTTTTTGGGGAGTTGTTTTTACCGTCACCGTTGTGTACACCCCCAGACGGTTATTATATCTTGTAGACACACATTTATTTTCTCATTTAAACTTTGACATTTACTTTTTTCTTTCTATTCAGAATCTATTCTTTTATGTTAAACTCATACAAGCCAACAATCCGCCCGAGGGGTGTCTTTAGTGTAACCCACACGGAAGCCTCTTTATTTAATAGTAATTCGTCTCATGGTTTCAAACAAATATGTCCATTATTTCTTACTGACTTACAAGTTCGGGCAATAATGCAGTATAATAATGCCCACGTGTGTTTATTCATTGTAAGATTTATTATCTATGTATCTATTACCGTCACTTTTACTTAGCCAAGCAAGCGTGCTTTCAAGATCGCCGGCAATTTCCCCGGTATGTTGTTGCAAGTTTCAGGCTTCAAAGATAATAGTAATAAACAAGATCTTACTCAAATCCGATTAGCCACCGCCGTCGGACTTAGGCTTACGGTTCGGTTTAAACTTTTTTAAAGATATTTTTATTATCTTTTAAGCCCGAGTTTCGCGACTAAGTCCCGGAAAAAAATCTCGACCATCTTTAAAAGCGATCTGGCTAAGTAAAAGTGCCACTAACAGATGCATATATAATAAATCGTAGTAAACACACGTATAAATGATATAGATAAGTAGAAAAGTAAATGTTCTTTGCGTTTGGTAAGTCATTTGTTATCTATTTTTACCCCTTTTTCTTATTAACTATGTACTACGCAATCACAACAGTTCATAGTCTAGTTTCTACCGGTAACTTATTGCTGATAACAACCGGTAGAGTTCAGTGGAGGATAAGTAACAGCAAGTTTGCCGAAATTTTAATATTTAATCCGGTTATATTCCAGTAGTGTTGTAACAGGTAGTATACTCGCACCCACTAGCTGGTGCCATAAATGTATCGGTAATTAACGAGTCAGTTTAAAGGAGTGACGGAGAAACCAGGATTTGTCTCATAAATGTTCGAAGCAGTTTACGATTTGAAAGCTGAGAAAAACTGTAAAAAGACGACACTAAGCATGCGAAGGATTATGTTAGCGTGCGGGTTAGGGTTAGGGTTAGGGTTAGGGTTAGGCTAACGGTTACGGTTAGGTTAGGATAAGGATTAAAGAAAATTAGTTCTAAATAAAATAAAATAAAAGGTTGCTGTCAAATCGTAAACTGCTTCCATCATTTTCGGGACTGCCTTAGGATTCTTCGTCAATACTCAGAACTGACTTCATAATAACCGAAATCCTGTAGGTGCCTATTACTTACAAGTACTAATTGCGGCCGGTGGTGTCCAAGGAATCTGAGCGACAATAAGTCTCCTCAATATTCTTGTACACGTCGTTCCATTCCAGACGAAATCCGGATGTTGACACCCTTCCACTATGTGCAGATTATCTTAGAGTAATATTTCTCATTGACTAGCAGTTGTCAAACTAGTCATTACTAGTAATCGGTCACTGGTAAAAACACGTGGTGTTTCCTGAAGTCTGAATGTGAGCACGTGCTCACAGATTTTAGTGTTATCACAATTATTACGACCACCGTCGAAGCTCAGATTGTGTCCTCCCATCAGCCGTTTACCATTGGGGTCTTGCTGATGACTTTCTCTAGGAGTTAGGTGACATGATTATTATTTACTGCCTAGCAGTTCTCAGACAGGTCGTCATCAGTTATTGCAAACTGACTGTAACCCGTGGTGTTCCCTGTAAGCTTAGTGACAACAAGTCTCCGCATATATCCAGTAGCCTCTATCTCTTTCGATAATCATTGCAAATGATGTTGCGTTATCGCAACAGCAGCTTACCATTTATTTATCGCTCGCACCGACCATTAGACGCCCCTGGGATTTGAGTAGCACTAAGCCTCCCCAGATACTAGTACAATCCGCACCATCGGCCTTTTGACCAAGATCAAAGTGTAGTATATGTTCTTATGGATACTGCACCCCATAGACCGGTATCGTCTTGGCCTTCTGGCCTTGATTTCCGCCAGTGTATGGGTTTGTCCTGTGCAGCTCTAATAGGCTCACCCTCCAAGCCTTTGCTTTCTAACCCTTTTAGAAGGGGTTAGTTTATGGTATAGGCAGCCCCTCTGCACTTACCGGGGAAGGCTAACGGGGCTGCCTAGGCATTTTTTTAGAGTCACAGGTGCTCTTCCTCTAGGGGTCCCACTTTCCGACCTTGTGTCATATTTTACTTTGTGGGAGGTAGGTAAATACCTACTATCCGCACCCTCTTGGTGGAGGTCTGGTTAGTACTCTCTCTCTTTTCAGTGTTTCCATCCTCCCTTAACTTTTCACAACTATTTGTCTGGTATCAACTCAGCCTGGTACCATCACATTGTATGTGTGTGTTTTTTTAATGTCATCTCTTGCAGTTTCTGTTTTTTGTTGGTTCAGGTGGTGCGCTTTCTATGTTTTTGTTTTACTTCGGTTGCAAATCCAATGTGACTTGTTAGTTTATGTAGTTTGTTTCCGTATTCGAGTATTTTTCTTAAGAGTTCAGCTGTGTTCATCGTTGATGTATCTTGTATAGTTTCAGTCTATTCTTTAATTCCAATTATTCCTAGTCTTTATTCCAGGTTTTTCGGGACTATTCATTGGTCTGGTTACTGCTCTTCCATCTCGGTCTGTCCATCCTCCTTGATCCTTCATGACCATTTTGTGTGGTACAGCCGAGATAGCGGACATCACTGTTTTCGGGGAACAGATTATGAGATTTATTGCAGTTTCAGTTCCATCGGGTTCACGTGATGTCTGTTCCATGATTTCTTATAAATTGTATTCGCAGTTTAGGTAGGGCTGGTTTCCGCATTCGAAGTATTTCCTTCAGATTTCTGCTGTCTGGATTTTTACCGTCCGTTTTATCGCCTCGAGCTTCGCTTTTATTCTAAATTCTCTTAGTCTTTTTCCAGGTTTTTTTAGGACTGTTTCTAGTGCTCATACGATTATTTGTATGCTGTTGGCTTTCTTTATGTTTCATATTCCGTTCAGTTCACTGGAAAGTTCTGTGCATTTAGTTCGTCTTTACGTCTCCTTATTCTTTTTTCTTATTATAATTCTTTTTCTTCTTCTTCTTCTTCTTCTTCTTCTTCTTCTTCTTCTTCTTCTTCTTCTTCTTCTTCTTATGATTATGATTATGATTATGATTATGATTATGATTATTATTATTAAGTTCATAACATTTTCTGTATTTTCGATTTACCTAAATTGAACAGTTTTTTAAATTTATTTTTCGAAAATGCTGACTTGTGCTTTTTTAGAAATGATTTACACATATATTCCGAGAATTGCTCACATCTAAAATGAGGCCTCAAAAACATTCGTCCTCTGCAAAAGGTGCGTAAAGAGAAACGTGTTTACGAGAAAAAAATGAACAATAAAGTAACATAAATAAATGAATAATAAAATGATAAACATATGAAGTTGAATGTTGATCAAAGAAATATCAAAGATAGAAAAAATAGCAGAATAAAGAAAAAAGGTTCCTGTTAGTTTTAATAAAATAGCTTCCAAATCTTCTGTTTTTGTTACATTTTATCAAACCATACACGCAATTTTCTTTTATATTTCTGGACGGTATAAGTAAGTTTTACATTTTTTCTATAGCTCTTAATATTAGTTCATGTAACTACTACCAGAACAGCAGTATAAATACTAGTATATGGCTAGAATATGTAATATAGATTTCAACAAGTTACGTCAAACTAGGCGCCTATAAATGCGTTAGATGAAAAACAGGAACTAATATTAAAACTAGTGAGCATAAAAAAGTTAGTAGCAACAGAAAATATTGCAAATGGGAAGTAGTGAAAACTACTAAAAGGATAAGGCATTGAGAATATACATATACGTGAAATAGCTTAAGGTGGATGCGTTAACTAGTATAAATTAGCGTGTGATATTTGGTTGAAATTGAACTAGTCGGCCACAAGACAAAGTTGAGCTGAGCGACCTCAAAGGTTAAGATGACTGAGAGTCGTACGGCTTTAGAACTGAAGTGAAGGCATGAAAAGGGGAAATCACATCATGACAAAAACAAAATTTCTCCCTAAAAGGCTAACAACTATCTAAGAAAAACGACCGCTAAGAACAAGTTTAAACATATATGTAGGCACTTACAGTAAGAATTAAAACAATTATCTCTCTCTTTCTCCCCACTCACTCTTCCTCTCTTTCTGTCTCTCTCTATCTTTTTTATCGCACCAATACAAAGCCATAACATTTAAAAAAAAAATATTTGTGCAACACGAAAAAGCGATTGAATGTGAGTTATGTCTCACTGTATTTTAATAAGAAGTTAGACTATGGTAGATTTTAATGTCAGCTGTCCCGACAAATGAGTAACGGTCGATCACGCTCTAAACAGGGGGTTCTGAAAGGAAAGACGAAATTACTAGAAGGCGACAATGGCCGACCGAAGATCAGGAGAGTAAAACAAGGTACGAAGTTTATTAAGTGAAATATACGCCTTATTTAGACTTGAAACATAGTAAATCAACACATCAATATGTCACATATGCTATTATAATTGCTGGTTTGGTATTATAAGACTGGGCCAGAAGAGATGGAGATGCTTAAACGATTATAGGTTATTAGAGCTTTCCATTACAAAAACAGTTCTAATTTCATAAATACATGTTTTAGGAAATCATTGCCGAGGAAAAAAGAAGAAACACAATGTTAGGGATGAACAGAGTGTTGTGTGCGTTCGCTGCCCTGGCCGTGATTGTCCGTGCGTTGTCTTCGTCGGAATTCGATGCTTAATAACGACGGTGGTCGTAGTGTAACTCGTGTGGTTTCGGTCACTGCTTTAATATAAGTATTTCACACCAAATAAAATCACAACTTAAGTTTAAAACAAGTACAGCTGGATTTTTTTTCGAGGGGTGTAGAATAACCCTTTTTTTCTACTAAAAAACATAATTAAATCCGCACAAACATATTTTCCCAGAAAACACAAGCAGTTTGTTATCTTATGAAACATCGGTCGCTTAGACCAACAGAAACCAACCAACCTCCTTTGCCCGCTCTGCTAGAATATTACGAGATATCCTGTCATTCGGTGTAGGACACACAGCAAAAGCACTTGAAAATTATCGGCCGTATGTGGAATAAAAATTGACTGACCAGGGTGGCCTGTTGAATTTTAATGGATCCTTGCTTTCGATAGCCAATTACTTTTCCAAGTAGACACAATATTCTGGATGGTCAAAGACTGAGACAGACATTTATCCCATCATATGCGTGCCGTTTGCATGCATTGCAACCCAACCAGACATACATTATTGTGCATATTTACAGTGATTGAAATGAAAATAAAACTAGAAAATGATAGAAAAATATATAAAAAGATAACTAGGAAAATATAATAGAACAATTTAAAGATCAAAATAATTTTCAGGGCATTTTTAGGAAGCAAAGTTAAAATATTTAACAACAAATAATTTTCATATTAACATTGCCTTAATAGTGCAAATGTTCTGTACTGTTTTGTTTAAGTGTTGAATTGAGAATATATTTTAAAAAGTAACTGGAATATGCTCCGATGAACTTGCTCGACGTAAATACCCTCAACTAATCCTGTCAGTCAGTAAAATCCCACCCTTTTTACTCTAGAGGCCCCCAAATGCCGGAGAGCATTCTACTTCAATATCCTTTTTCCTTGAACTGCTAGCTTTTAGAACTCTCTCACTGCATATTTCCCTGACCCTACCAACATGCAGAAGCTTAAATGTAATGTGAACAAACATCTCATTTAACAAATCCACACTTAGAATCGACCTTATTCGCAGTAGGTCCTTACGTATCAGTGACAATGGCATTAGTTGGGGTGAATGTAAGTAGAAAATAAAAATATAAATGGTTTAACATACAAATACTGATATATAGATGGATTGTAAAATACATAATATGGCGCATTAATGGTTCAAAAGCATTAACGATTAAGAAGTTGAAAATATGGCGCATGAATGGTTCAAAACGATTAAAGAGTTGAAAGTATCACCGGTTAACATAAATTTAAACAAAAATAATATAATAGAAATATAAATATAAATGTATGTGATACAAAGTGAACGAAACTTGTTTTGCCACGACCGAAAACTAATATAGTATGATAAATAAAGCGAATTTGAAAAATTAAACTCAATAGAGAAATAAGATGGGTTGTTTGTCCCCGTGAACATTTTATGACGTCACTAAAGAATAACGCCATCCATTAGAACAGCGATGGAGAACACCTGTGCACAGTAAATTACGTCATAAAATGATAGACAGGTCGTCTACTAGAGGATCAACGTAGACCCCTAAATTATTTGTCACATGTTAAGTCTATGAGAAAAAATCTGTTTTTCTTTGTTTCAGTTTGTAGATTTTTCTGGTGATAAAGTTCAATCTACCTTTTAAAATTGGTTAACATTTTCTTATCAAGAAAAAAAAGAAGAAATGCTTAAATTTGAATTCATATTAAATAAATATATGCACTTCAATCCCGCCACGAAAATCTTAGCGTGTAATACAAGCACCTTTTTCTAGCCCCCGGACGAAACCATTTAAAGTATTGAAGGGAAGCGAGAAAGCAACTAGCAAGTCAGACAAACATCTCAAACTTACTCGCCGCTTTAAATGTATTCAGAAATAATGACGTCACTCTATAATAAACACTGGATGTTTTTTTCTTTTGATCATCAGAAATAATAATAATTTATATATAAAAAAAAATTAATTAAAGGCGTAATTTTATGATTTTCTATGAATATTTTAGTAATATACTAGATAAATAGCAGGTGCGAACATTAGCAAAACATAATCTTTTCCAAACCTTTTTGACGTGGGGTGTACACTTGTACTAGTAATGGAAATGTTAGATTGGTTGGTACACAATAGAAGTAATTTGTCTTACTGTGAAAGCGAACTATTCTAAATAACACATTCCAAAGTTAATATATATATATATATATATATATATATATATATATATATATATATATATATATATATATATATATATATATATATATATATATATATATATATATATATATATATATATATAAATATTAAATTATTTATACCTACAGACGCTAGCGTTTCAAGCTTATTGCTCTCATCAGTGCAAGGAAGTAACAATTTCAGACGGTCGGGAGGCGCGAACCCGGTACACAGAGTCAGCCATATCCACTCGGCCCACGGAAACTGCCACGCAATTTAGGGAAATTAAGATCTATATGTACCTAGAAGCGGACACAGATAGAAGACTAGTCGAGAGTGTTCGACGAACGTATTCGGAACTTTGCATTAGAGCTTTTTGACAGTCTATTTTTAACTTCCTCGAGAGTGCTCAACTTTAATTTCTTAAAGGGGCTTAGTATATATATATATATATATATATATATATATATATATATATAGGTAATAATGATTGTTCATTATTGTTAATATATTATTGCTAATTATTCGTAATATAATTGATTTTATGTAAACTTTGGAGTGTGTTTTTATCGATTGGATATATATACTGTAACCGAGATAGAAAAAGAGATATCAAAAACATAATACAACATTAACCTTCATATGTAAAAAATAGAGTTACATAAGATGTAGAATATTGAGTGAAAAGCTAATATGTATAAGTTATATGAATGTTAGATGCGTTTTATTAGTAATACTGTAGGATTTCATACACTGATGAAGCCTCTTCAAGAATATCTGATATTTTGGATATCATGAAAACATATGTTCTTGAAGTGGACATAAACACTTTTTTGTAAATAAAAGTGTTTTTAAATTGAAGTAAATGTGGGATGTTTCTCTAAATAACTAAGTTTAACAAGATGGTAAGATAAGAGATTTAGGCTTACACTATTGAGCTACAACATAACCCTTTGTGTTAACTTACAGACTCACATATATATATATATATATATATATATATATATATATATATATATATATATATATATATATATGTGCGTGTGTGTGTGTGTAGTAAGTTATGAAACTATATTTATCGCAATTAAGCTACACAAAGGCTCCCGCATCTCATCTCCGGGGTGGAATCTTCAGGCTAAAATGCATGGAGTTAGTTTTGCCGGGTGTTTGTATATACACGGCTAGCTAATCAACCAATCAGATTATTTGTTGATCAATAGATTTTAAAGGCAAGTTATTTATGCGCTTTGGAGCAGAAGATTTGTTCACTGTGATCTATACGAATGTGTGCTTTACTACGGATAAAAGCGTCATCTGAGAGGTAGCATGTTGTATGAAAATATTTTGTTAATTTAAAGTTGTTTTTATTTCGTCTTTTTGTCATCTCAAGAATTCGATATAAGGATAAGATCATTCTTATGAGAGATTTCAATGTTCTAGTTGGTAGAATTTTTTCAGTCGTGGGAGGGAGTTTTGCGTCATCATGGTATTGGACATATAAATTCAAACGCACTTATACTTCTTTTTTTCTGCAAAGAATTTGCATAAAAAAACCCATTTCTTTAACAGAAACGCACTTTAAAACCACATGGATTCATGCACGCTCCAGAGACTGGCATATGATCGATTACGTGATAATAAAAAGACAGGATACAAACGACTTTAATTTAATAATATCTTTTCATACAACATGCTACCTCTCAGATAACGCTTTGCTCCGTCGTAAAGCACAGCTTCGAATGAATGACAGAAGAGTGAACAAATCGTCTACTCCAAATCGCATAAATACGATTCCTTTAACATATATTAATCAACAAGCAAAACTTGCTGAAGAGCTGGATGCAGCACTGGAAACAGTTGAAATTGGTAGTGACATTGAATCGTCCTTCAAAGCTTTGCGTGTGCCTACTCACTCAACATCTCTTGAGGTGCTTGGATTTCCTCTTCGGAAGCACCAGGATTGGTTCGGTTAAAACAATATGGAAGTACAGTCTTTAATACAAAAAAATGCACAGGTCGCACAAAGCTTTGATTGAGGATAAAAACTAGTCTGACAAAAATAAGACTTATACAACGTGCAAAAGCCAGGTTTAAAAAGCCCAACGTACGGACTGATTTCCTTCAACTCGCATTCGATAGGGAGGACTCAAGAGCCTTTTACGAAGGTATGAAGAAAGTTTTTGGTCCGCAGGAAAATGGTGTGTCCCCGATTAATTCGGCAGCTGGAGACCACCTGACGGACAAGGCTGAAATTTTGAAAATGTAGCTGAAACCCTTTTATACTGTTCTTAATAATACTTTGTGTACTGAAAATAGCTCTTGACTCAATCCCGCAACGTCCAGACATCCCAGAGCTGTCATTTTTACTGGCTCAACATTTTTACCAGCCTATTAAGAAGTTTTGGCAGATATAAAGCAAATTATGTCAAGAAAAGCACCAATTTAAGTTACAATGTCACCGGAATTTTTCAAGTACAGTGGAATGAACCTTGTAAGTAGATTGTATGGATTATGTATTCAAATTTGTAGACAAGGGACGGTCCCTGAATATTTGAATGATGCACTAATTTATCATTTGTACAAGAGGAAAAGTAATAGGAAGGTATTTGAGAACCACCGTGGAATGTCTGTTCTCTCTATAACTGGTAAGGAATTGCCCAGCTTGATGTCATACCGGCCAATAAAACATGTACTTGATGATATTTACCCTGAGTCACAGTGTTTCCTTTCTGCAGTCTGAGGCACCATAGACATTATTGTCTCGTTAAGGCAGGTTGCTGAAGGAAGTTCGTGAAAAAAAATCAGGAAATGTATATGGTGTTTGCAGACCTTACCAAGGCATTTGACATTGTGAACCGGACTGCTTTGTGGAAGGTTTTGCGAAAACACGGTATACTTGAGAATATGCTGCAAGCGATAGTTTTATTCCACAAGGGCATGAAAGCGAATGCTGTCTCTAATAGAGATATCTGTTATTCATTCAGTGTTACGAGTGGCACGAAGTAAGGTTGTGGTATGGACCGGTACTTTTTCCCTCGATTTTTCAGTAATGCTGAAACACGCATTTGCTAAAACTGAAGTTGGTGTCAAAATTCAATTTCAGAACAAGTGACGACCTTTTCAACCACCCGAGGTTCAAAGCCAAAACTCTAACTCGCACTGGTATAATCCGTAACTTACTCTTTGCTGACGATTCTGCACTTGAATCTGTGTCTTTTGAAGAAGCTCAGTAACTGATGGGAATATTGTCTGCAGCTTGTAAAGCATTACTTTAACAATTAGTATAGCAAAAACTGAAGTAATTCACTAGCCTGTCCCTGAATCGAAGCAGAATCCACCTGTTCACGTGTTTCCTGAAAAGCCAATCAAAGTTGACGGCCATTACCTCAAGTATGTTATTAACTTCAAGTATCTTGATAGCAAAGTTTATGCGAGTGGAACCTTGGATGATGTAATAGTTAACCGAATAGCTAAAGTCTCTAGCGCATTTGGAAACATTCGTCATCAGCTCTGGAAAGACCGAGGATTAAAGCTTGAAACCAAGATACAAGTATACAGGGCTGTAGTTCTTGCGGCTCTTTTGTATAGCTCAGAATCTTAGACATTGTATAAACGCAAATTCCACGGTTGGATGTTTATCACAAAGGATGTGTTCGAAAAGTTTCTGGAACAACCCTTAGTGATGGGATGAGCAATGCTGACCTTTTCAGCATTTGTAGTATTTATGGTATTGAGTCTTTTCTCATGAGATCACAATTACGTTGGGCCGGTCAAGAATTTCAAAAATGCTCCTGTATGGCCAACTAGACGGTGGTCATCGAAACGTGTGTCGACTATTGCTTATATTCAAAGACAAGCTAAAAAGTGACCTCATAGGCACGAATATTAGCCATGTTTCCTTTGAGAACACATATATTGATCGTAATGAATGTAGTAGAGCATGCAATAATGGCATCAAGAATAATGCAGCATCAAAAATTGTCAAACTTCGTGAAACAAAGAAGAGAAAACATATCTGCCATATGCTCAAACGATTTACACTCTTGCACATTTTTGTGGACTTCTCTGAGAATCACTTGCAGGGTTGACAGAACCTCATACGTTGAAACCGACGGGAGTGTCCATCATATATATATATATATATATATATATATATATATATATATATATATATATATATACATACATATCTTCATCTTTTTCTTTATTAATTAGTTGTTAAGACTGAAATAGTTCTTATACAGGGTGGTGGAAAAGTCGCGCATTTGTTTGTTTAGGTGATAGAAACTACAACATTTCAAGTAATTTACTAGGCTTTTCTGATAAATAATACATTTACTTGGTAGTTTTGTTGCAGTATATTTTAAAAATAATATCCTTTTAATGGGCACCATTTTTGGCCTCACAAAGACGGGCTCTAGTTAGGGCATTTTCCATTACAGTCCTTGGAATAACTGGCTCTAGTTCTTGGATTTCATGTCTGATATTTTTTTAAAGCTCTTGAATCGTTGTAGGCTTGTTCACACATACCCTTTCCGTAAGATAACCCCAAAAGGAAAGGTCAGGGGCTGTTAAATCCGGTGAACGTGAAGGCCAGTTTAAATCAGAAAATCTGCTAATTAAGCGCTCGCCAAACAATCCCCTTAAGAGTTCCATACTTTGTCGGGCAGTGTGGGCAGTAGCTCCATCTTGTTGAAACCACATTTCCGGCTTGTCCTGAACAGCTGGCCTTAAAAAAATTTCAATCATTTGTTGATATCGCTGTGCAGTTATCGTCACCGCGACACCTTCTTCGTCTTCAAAGAAATATGGACCGATCACTCTTTCCGAGGTAACACCACACCATACGGTACATTTTAGTGGATGTAATTCACGCTGATGAACGGTTTTTGGATTTTCAATGGCCCATATCCTGCAGTTTTGCTTATTTACGAACCCGTTCAGATGAAAATTTGCTTCGTCGCTCATTATCAGCTTATGGATGAACTCATTTTGTTCTCTGGCTAATTGCTGAATGTGAACAGCATGAGCTACGCGTGATTGCAAATCTGTGGGTTGTAATGCCTGTACCAATTGAATATTGTATAGATACAGATGCAATTCACGCAAAATCCTTTGAAGTGACCTTCTGGACATCCCAATCTGAGTGGCTCGTCTTCGAGTTAAGGTGTCTGGATTTTCAGTAATGCTATCCTCAACGAGTGCTACATTTTCCGCTGTCCGTACTGAACGTGGTCTGCCAGATCGTGGAAGATCACTGACTGAACCCTGCTGCCGAAACCGGGCCACAAGACGATCAATTGTGGTCTGACTGGGAGATTGTCTGACATTATAATGCCGACGATAGACTCTTTGGATTAAGGTTATTGAACGATGGTTTTCGAAGTAAAGTTCAATCATTTTGGTTCGTTGTTCAGTGCTATATTTTTCCATGATAAATTATCAATGTTTATATCTAATATTCTGAAAAATAAGGAGAACATTTTATTAAATGTAAAAGTTGTTACTGATTCTAACTAATGCGTGACTTTTGCGCCACCCTGTATTAGTCATTGAATAGAACCAAGTTTGTCTAATTTGGCGGAGTGCAAACCATTAAAGAAATTGGATTGTTTAATTGAATTATTAAATATATAAAGAACTTGAAATGAGTCTAAAATTACGACGAATTTATTAGTTTATTTTGTATCAAAAAAGAAACCGTCTCTTTTTACTGGAGTTTACAACCGATTCTTAATGGGCTTTGCTTTGACACTTAACAACACATAGCAACCATCTTCTGCAATGCGTGTTTTTAAAAAAAAATTATGATATTTTAAAACACAACTGACAGATGATATTTTAAAATAAAACTGACGGATGATATTTTTAAATGAAACTGACGTACCACCTTTGTATGAGAATAATTAAAGGCAGCGTTCTTCTTCTTTCTTTTGTCAATAGGCATTGTGTATTTAATGAACTTGTTGTTCCAACAAAGTATTATTTAACCATTACAAAAAGCCACATTTTATCAATATAAACGTTTGGATACTACAACGCGAAGTTTGAAACACGGATATGACATGATATAAATGATAATTAATTGTCAAACTATACAGACGGAGGTGGCAGAATATGAAATTACTATGAATTATTTATAATTAATTAAATGTTCCACAAAAAAAACATTCATGAACTTTCTTAGCAGAGAATGGCTTTATAATTGGCTTGCGGTCAATTCTATTCACGATGTTATATATATGAAATCTAAGTGGTTTTGTAGATGCCCTTGGAAATTAGAATTGCAGAGGTGTTTAAAGCTGTAACGTTTCAAAATATTTCTTGCCTACCTAGCTATTCAAATCTTTAAGCATAAAAGAATATTTTCGAATATATTATTAATATTTAAAAACTTATCCCATGCCTATATGTACTCTCTCTCTCTCTCTCTCTCTCTCTCTCTCTCTCTCTCTCTCTCTCTCTCTCTCTCTCTAGAAGTCATCTACTCAATCACGTAATTTCTCGATGCAACTGTAAAAACAACAATATTAACAATGCTATTAAGATTTATATATATATATACATATATATGTATATTTAGGCAGCAAGTCATTATCTAAGCAAGCATTGTTGAACATCACGGAACTTTCGCGTTTGTATATTTTCCTCGTGAGGTTCTCAAACCGTCGAGCCATCTTTCTGGTTTCAGGTGGGAATCCGTATAGTAGTTTGCCGATAGTTTTTAATTCGGCAATTTTCTCGAGCGCTTTCGACTTTCGTAGTCGTCTTCAGGATTAGGGTTTTGTTTGTTTAAAAAAAATTTAAATAAGAAGACTGGAGTTAGTGTTTTATAGTTATCGCTACGGCCGAATGAAAGAGAGAAGAGGGTGTGTGGTTGAGTTCATTTTATTCTATCGTTTGTGTGTTTGGTTTTATTGTTTACTTATTTATTTTGTTAGTTCTTATTTTTGCTATTATGTATTTATGTATTATTATTTATTCCTATTACTATTATTACTGTTATGTATTTATTTACTTATACATTTATTTATTTATTTATATATTTTGTTTTTACTTATTTTCTATTTTATTATGGAATACTTTTAATATGTTGGTACGTGTGTTGAAAGCTATTTTGGTAATGTTAGGCTGTTTAGTTTTAATGAATATTGTTTCTAGTATTTTAAGTCTGTTTGTGCAGTTATTTTTGTGTATTATTTTCGTGTTAGATATTAATATTTTCCGTATATCGGCCGACTGTAGTCTTTTGTTATGTGTAGTAATGTGGCGTTGGATGGCGCTGGTATCGGATAAATGGTAAGTTAGGCGTCGAGAGAGAGTTGTTGTAGTGTGCCAATATAGGTGTTATGTATTTGTTCTGTTTGGGTTGTAGGGAGACATTCCTTAAAAGGGCATGAGAACATGTATATAAAGTTAGTTTTGCTGAGAGTTGTATTGACAGTGTTATTTTCAATAATTAGGTTATTTGTTTTAAATTTTGTATAGTAAATTATTAGTTTGATCTTTTTTTGTTGGTCGTTAGGTTTAGTGTATCGTTTTATTATGTGAAGTATTGCTTTTTCGTCAAGTTTGTAGTTAGGGTGCGTCTGGTTTTTGTAATAGAGGTTGATCATGTCTTTTTTGTTATGGGTTTTATTTTTACTTTTGTCGTGTATGGAGTTTATATATGATTTTATTTGTTCGTCGACTATTTTATTGAGGAAGTTGTTGTAAATTAATGTTTGTTTAATATTGATTAATTCTTTATAAAATATTTGTTTAGATGAGGATATAGTGTGTGCGCAATGAACGAGATTTTTAATAAGAGCTATTTTATATTTTTTGTGGGCATTCACTATGCTAGTTGAGGAGGCTCGGATTGTTATTTGTGGGTTTTTTATAAGTTAATGTCGTGTATTCTGTAGGATTTCTGGAGTCGATTAATACGTCGAGAAAGGGGATTTTATTGTTAATGTTGAATTCGATTGTGAATGTAAGTACCGAGTGGATTTCGAGTGTTTGTTTGAGTTTTTTTATATTTTCTTGGGATACTGTGGCGATGAAGACATCATCTACGTAGCGAGTGTATATATTAGGTTTAGATGTTGGGTCGGAGAAGATTGTATTTTCTATATTTGTCATGTAATATTCGGCAAAGGTGGGGCCTATATATATATATATATATATATATATATATATATATATATATATATATATATAGCCTGTGAAGAGTTGAATGATTTTAATGGTAATCCAAGTAAGAGAACCCAATGTACTTTTTAACAGAGCATAAATACATTTTAAATAATAAAAACCAAACACACAATAGGGCTGTGCGCATTAGAATTTTTTTGACCTAGATAAGTCTTGTCAGATGCGTAATAAGTCACATTTAGTAACTGACTGATTAGAGAAAACGTTACACACTGTATTAACATAGAGTAAAGAAAGAGAAAAAAGAAGAAATTATTGTTGATAATTGGTCGCTGTGAAGAAGAGGAAAGAACGGAAGTAAGGAAAATATGGTAGGTTAAAAGGCGGCGGTGTCTAATTGTGGTTATCTGTAATGATAAACGTAAAAATAAGGGAGGGGTTAAAAATGAATGGTTGATCCTCCTGCTTTAATGCGAAGTCTATCTTAAATATTAAAAGGAAAGTTAATATATATATATATATATATATATATATATATATATATGTATATATATATATATATAGGGTGTTGAATAATAAACGTTAAATCTTTATTTGCCTATATTTATTAGGTACAACAATTTATGCAAATCAAACTAAAATAAACAGATTAATACATCATTCTTATTTCGAAATATAACAAAATATTTGGCGTCAACAACCTGCTGCAAACTCTAAGCGAAAGTCATACACGAGGCACGAATGGTTGCTCAATGGATTTTTGCATATTTCGTCCTCAATTCTGTTATCAATGCATTCAAATTTGTGTGATAGAAAGCTGAAGCCTTTCTCTCTAAGATGAACCAAATAATGAAATTCACAGGAATAAGGTCTGAAAATGAAGGAGGCTATTCTCTCTTGTAAATAAACTCTGAAACATTCTTATATAACAATTCTTGATTTTTTTTTGCTCAGTGTCAGAGACGTGAGTCCTGTTGGCAGGACAAACGACATTTTCTGAAGTGCTTTTTTGCTCAGTGGTAAATGAGGACTCATGAATGTTTGTACGATTATTCACCTAGTTCAGTTTCACACCTTCATCAACAAAAATCAAAGGGAATCAAACCGGATTCTGACCAAGATCTAGCTCGACCAGATAAACGAAACCCGGATACACCCAAGATACACTGTAATGTATATTAAAAGATACTTCATGTATAGAGAGGGGAGAAAAGAGAGAGGCATACAGACAGACAGGTAGAGGGGGTATATAGCTAGCTAAATAGATAGCTAGCTAGATAGATAGCTAGCTAGCTAGCTAGCTAGATAGATAGATAGATAGATAGATAGATAGATAGATATGTAAACGTATTCTTCTTTTTTCTAAAATATTTTTAGATATAAAAAATGAAATAACATAATAACATTTTTTCGCTAAGGCACGTATTATAAAAAATAACCGACATCTCGTGTGAATCCCTTCCATTTTCTGGATTAAAGTCCAAAGTACTTTCTGACCCGTCGGGGTCCATCTTCAGTGGGAATAATATCAATCAGGTAAAGACCTAGAGTGAGTTTATAGTTGATAGTTTATAGTTATTTAACTATCAACTAACTCTAGGTCTTTACCTGATTGACATTATTCCCACTGAAGATGGACCCAGACGGTCAGAAAGTACTTTGGACTTTAATCCAGAAAATGGAAGGGATTCACACGAGATGTCGGTTATTTTTTATAATACGTGCCTTAGCGAAAAAATGCTGCCTCGATACACACACATATAAATATATATATATATATATATATATATATATATATATATATATATATATATATATATATATATATATATATTGTGTGTGTACTTAGGCAGCATTTTCTCATTTATGCAAATATTGTTAAACATAACAGAATTCGTGTGTTTAATTATACCTTTTTTATGTTTTCAATTAACTGCCCTCTTTCTGATTTCAGACACATTCTAGTTAATAACACTACAATTATACATTCCGAAAACAAATTTAAAAAAATAAAAATACTCGAAGCTATTCACATGAAAATACAACCACTGAAAATTAACAACATCACATATGAAACCAGTGGTAAACTTTTAAAATGATCAATGTAATACGCTTTTGTTCTGTGATGCCATCCAGCGTTGCTGAATTTAAAATCGCCAACGACTTCCTGGAACAATGCGAAAACGTTCTCTACGTATTTCTCCGCTGTCTTTTTAAAATTCTCTTCTTTTCTCCAGCTTTTTTGTTCATTTGCTTTTTCCACCTAATGATGATTCGACAGAAACTCGAAAACGTTTGTGTAACATGTGAAACCTATAGAATATTTATTATTTATTTTTTATTTTAATACAGTAAAACTATCAGAAAAATTGAACAAAATACAAAATATATAATTAAACGAACGGATTCTGTTATTTTTAACAATATTTATTAATTCTTTTGACTTTAATACAATAAAACCATCAGAAAAATGAGAAACAAAATAAAAAGGGTATACTTAAACGAACGAATTCTGTTATTTTAACAGTATTTGCACACACACACACATATATATATATATAATATGACAATATATGTATTAGCATATACTATCAGTGCCCTTATACTTTGCTGTTTCCTTAAAAGATTCAGCTCGATGATTGTCAATTAGTGACAACAGTGCAAATATAAGTCAGGTTCATATTATATTCCAATAACCATGTTTTTATTTTATTATTTTTATTTTTTCACATTTCCAAAAAACATAACATTTATGTGAGATATATTTTTACGGTCCGTTTCATTTGTCTTGTGCCAAACAATGTTAATATCATCTCTGCAACATTATAAAATAATCAGAAAAATTCACGAAGAGTAAAAAGTCCTTGGAGTAAAGTGTCTTCACAAAACCTGCACTATACAGTGGTTCATTTTGGGGTGAAACCAAAAATCATTTTGTCAATCGATGCGTCTACTGATATCAGTAATCATGCAGAGTTAATTGCAATTATACGTATCATTGATGAAAATGCCATAATTACAGAATTTATATTTTGCAATAAGTTACTCACAACTAAAAAAGGTCAATATATTTTTGATACAATTTAAATATAACTGTGAAAATATAGCTTATTATGTGATATATGCGTGGGAATATGTAGTGGTATAGCACCATCAATCTTTTGTTCTGTAAAAAGTTTCGCATTTTAAGTGAAAACACAAATCCTAGCATCGCGCGAACTCGTTTTTATTACACAGAAATGTTTTAGATTTAAAGATTAGAACAAAATAAATTAAAAGAGGTGTTTACTTAAGTGATTGAAATGCCCAATTTTATAAAAACTCGGCTGAAAAAGTCAAAGGATTTTGAGTTGCGGTACAAAGATACGGATTCTTAATATGTTCATTTAATATTTCACAGCGAAGCAAGATGGTTGTCGACAGAGCAGGTGATATCTTGTATGAATGAGCATCAGAAAGTACTTTTTATTTTCTTTGAAAACAAAAAACTTGATAAATTTTTTAAATGATTTATAGATGTCCAAAATAGAGTATTTACGTGAATATTTGAATAGCAATATACAAGGTAAAAATGAAAATAATTTTACGGCGACAAATGATTAGTTACTTTTAAGAAATAAATAAGATAATAGAAACATAGAATGAGGGTAGGCGATTTGAATGTTTTCATCAGTTCGCAAAATCTGAATTACCAAGATGGTTCAAATTATTAGTGAGCATTAGACATGTCTAGAAAATTGAAATTAACAATATTTTCCCTCAATCAGAATTGAGAAATTTGATTGGATTCGCAATTCTCTCCTAAATTTATCGATTATCAATCTTTCTAATTTTGAGTAATGTGAAGCGGAAAAATTGGCAAATTGCGTACTTCAATTTAAGTCCACGATCTTTAAGTGATCGTGGACTTAAATTGAAGTACGCAATTCTTCCATTAGACACCTTTTGGATTTCTCTTATGGAATAGTATCTAACTCGCAATAAGACATCCATTAAAATCTTACTGACATTTTCAACTCCGTTCATATGTGAACTGAGGTTTTCGTACCTAAATAACATTAAAAAAAAAAAAAAACGTTAATAACTTAAACACATTGAAAAAGAGTTAAAAGCATGTCTCTCTCATATTCGCCTACATATAGCAGCAATAGTAAGTAGGCACCAGACCCAAGTGTCCCACTGACATTTGCCATTATAATTTTATAGCCGGCACTTTATATTTGATATGTTTTATTTATATGAATAAAAAATCTCCATATATGATCTACTTTATTTTGTATTCCTTTATTGCAAAACAGTAATTATGAGTAGAAAATATTCATTTTTGTGATAGGTGTGCGCGAGAGAGCCAGAGCCAGAGACGAACAGACATATAGACAAACATTCACCACAACTATCGCATATATTTAATCTACATAAGCTGACGGTGATAAAATTGATCACGACTCGAACTGACGATCTGAGTGTTCCAAGTTGGAATCCAGTCGGCTACACAGTCTCACTTTCATTTAATGATGTTCGCAACCTTCACGTGGTCCTTCGCGTAAGTATACGATGTCTTTCTATGAACAATTCTAACTAGAAATTTATCGGGGAAACCCATGCCAACACTAGAATCATCTGATTCACACGAAATGAATGAATGCATATGTATAGACACTGTATAATCGCCTACATATTACAAACACTAATTTGTTTTTGTTATTTAATATCCGTGCACACCTGATGACGTCATCGAATTGATTATGTCACGAAAAGATGACGTGATCCATTAAAACAGAGATGCGAGTAACCGCGCACATGGATGACGACGTAATTCATCAATCCATAAAGAGAGAGTAAGAGAGAGCGAGAAAGACAGAGAGACAGAGAGAGAACGAGTAAGTAAGAGAGAGAGAAAGAGAAAGAGAGAGAGAGAGAGTGACGACGACGACGACGCTGAAAGCGATCCTTTATCTAGACGACCCACTATACGAATCGTCTATTGAAGATTGTCTCGACAACTGTGGATCTAGAAATGATTAATCTCTCATATAATAATAAGCAGCATGTGTGTTTTAATATATATATATATATATATATATATATATATATATATATATATATATATAAAATATTATAAGGAGATATACTTTTTTATGTGTCAGTTTTCAGTATTTACTTCAACAGTGCTCGATACGTAAGTAGAGCTAGGTAGTAAGCAATGAAAATATATATGGCAATCAAGCTACACAGAGGCGCCCGTGTTTCATCCCCGGGGAAATCGTCAGGCTAAATGCAGCATTTAGCCTGACGATTCCTCCCCCCCCCCCGGGAATGAAACACGGGAGCCTCTGTGTAGCTTGATTGCCATATATATTTTCATTGCTTACTATATATATATATATATAAATGCATAAATATATATTTCTTTGCATTTAACGCTGTATATATTCCATCGAACGTAAGCATCAGCATAAGCTTACTCGTAGTATTATTAATATTAATATTGTTTTTAATGTAACGAAGACGACATATATCTTGCTACACAACTCCCCTCTTTGTATGCTCTATATACATCTGACCTTTAATAATGGCAGCCTTCTACGTGTCAATCACTTGTTTGGGGTGAGTAAAAGATAAATAGAAAGTTAATTTAATTATAATTGCTGTACATATTTTCTTTTAATCATGTTATCCTGTGTTTTCATCTGTCAGAATGGCCGACATTAATACCGCATGATTCATGAACGGCAGTATTGCCTATTAGCAATTAGAACAAATTCACGCACTTGCGTTGTACTGAATTATATCATGAACAGAATTAATGAAATAAGTGTGGCGTCATTTTTATGGTACATGTAGTTACATAACAACCTGCGGTGACGGTGCTGAGAGACCGCGGCATAAGCGGCCACGGTTTGCGTTTGCCCGTTGCAAATGGATAGTGGTTGCACGCACGGTCGAGCCGTGAACTTTATGATTTCTAACGCGATGGTTAAAGCTGTGTTACTATGCAAATTAGTCACCGTTTTCGGCAGCCGATGAAGTTCGATAAAAAGAAGCGAGATTGTGATCGAAGAGAAGAAGAGATTTGGAAGGTAGACAGCTGATGTCGTTTGTGTCTGGTTATTTACTTGAAAAAATTCGTGTGTTTTGGTATCTGGTGAAGTGCTTATACATGCAATATATTGCCCCTCTACGAGGACATAGTTAGACACAGAAACGATTTTTTAGCTTCTTAAAAAGGGGGACCCTAGATTGGAATCAAAATAAAAATGTTAGATAGGGAACAACGCATTCAGAAGGGACTCCATACTGGAAGTAGATGAAGGCACGTTATTTCTAGCCGTGGTAGAGAGCCTATCTCTTTGTGGCTGATAACGCAAGCACGCGGAATCAAACATGGCTGTTTTCCGAGAAACCTTAGTTGATGTAAAGAGCAAAGCGATCTGTCTGCCTGTCTGTCTGTCTGTCTGTCTGCTGTCTGTCTGTATGTCTCTCTCTCTCTTTCTCTCTCTCTCTCTCTCTCTTTCTTACGCTTGCACTAGGTGACCGTCTCTCATTTTAAATAAACCTTTCTTATAAACTAATATAATGGTCTGAGTATGTTTTCTCCAGACGATCAAGGACTTGGTCTACAACAAAGATACTGGTGTATAAAGCATTTACACACCTTTCGGTAAGTGAAAATGTAACAAATATTTCCTCATTCTAGAAAGATATCCCATCCACCAACTGAGGACAGAAATGACGAAGTCTACTATCAGAAGAAAAAAAAATACATCTTGCTCTTAGCAAACATTCTAAGATAGAAAGTCGTATTTTTGTGTGCGTTTTCAACTTTTGCTGTAACACAAACATATGATTAAAAAAAATGTTTTTTAAATGCATCATTAATTAATCGTCCAGTAAGTCCGAAAGATAAGCGTAATTTGGCCCTCGATAGCTAAAAACTAATTTAACATTTTCTATCAGTAGTATAGCTCATTATATAAGTGCTTAGGCTGATTTTCCAATAAATCAATTTCGTAGAATTAATGTAACATCAGATATTTGATTAATTTACTGAATAAAAGAAGACATATTAAAAGAGGAAAAACAATAGGAAATAATGAAACAAATACGAGAACAGGAAAACACATGGATAATCTTGCAGGAAATCAAAGAAAGATAAAAACGAAATTGAGCAAAAACAAAAATGAATTAAGTGAATTAAAAACAAAAGAGAAAAGAGACAAGAATAGCAGAGACCTAGAACAAATATATATATATATATATATATATATATATATATATATATATATATATATACTAGAGATGAAAGATGAGAATAAAAAATTGTAAAAATACAGTATTTATAAAAACATTAAAAAGTTCAACGCAAGGAGTTTCATATCCTTAATCCATGGATTTTCAAAGACATGATGAACGGAATTTATCTTTGAATATTCATGGATTAAGGATATGGAACTTTTTGCTTTGAACTTCTGATGTTCTAATAAACATTGTATCTTTACATTTTTATATTCTCATCTTTCATCTCTAGAATTGATTGCTTTATTCAATATATTGAGTTTTATATCATCACGATCAATTATTATTAATTGATAATGCAATTATCTTTAATTTTATAAAAATATTTAAATATATATATATATATATATATATATATATATTAAAAACAGTACAAAGTGAGAATAAAGATTGCATAATATAAAATATATATATATATCAGTTGTTCAAAACAAGAGGATTAAAATAACATACATTTTATTATTCCTTCCGTAAGTCATGGCCTTTCAAATAATGATATATTATCGTCAAAATGAGTAAAAAAAGAACAGGAAAGATTGAAAAGATATTAAAAGTATACAAAAGAAAATGTTGAAAAAGTGTAAAATATTTGAAACTCCTTGTTAAGAACAATTGATAACTTAATAGATAGTGTATTTTATACAATCTTTATTCTCATTATTTACTTGCTCTATCTCATACATAAAGCATCAACTTTTACGAATCAGTTCTATTTTAAATGGTATATATAATATTTTTTTTATTTTCCTGTCATATATATATACTAGCAGGGCTACCCAGCTTTGTTCGGGGTTATTACATATAAAAAAGAAGAAAAATCGCGTGTGTAACTTCTTTATATTGAAACTTCTATTTCTCTCCTTCTCTCTATAGCTGTCTCTTTATCTTTCCACCTTTCTCTTCCCTGGTCGCCCCATTGCACCGCTACTTACTCATTTGGCCTTTTGCGAAAGCAGTTTCTTCCCCACCATTCCTCTTACCTTACCCAGAGCAAAAGTATGACATATTTCTATAAAATTAGCACCCCTGTTTGCGCCTTCTATATAGATAGATATCTCCGCTCCGGTGTGCATACTATATAAGTATATATCTCCGCCATGGTGTTCATACTAAAAGCGTACCTATCGCCGCCCCGGTGTGCATACTACATAGGTACCTGTTGCCGTCCCGGTATGCATACTACATAAGTACCTATCGCTGCCCGGGTGCGAATGCTAAATACGTACCTATCCCCGCCCCGGAGTGCATGCTAAATATAGACCTATCGCCGCCCTGGTGCGAGTGCTATATACGTACCTATCGCTACCTCTGTGCACATGTACTTACCGTTACCCCTATGCACTACTATACACGTACCCATTGCTACCTCTGTGCACATACTATATATATATATATACCTATCGCCGCCCCGGTGCACATAATATATTGCACCTATCGCCGCCACTATGTGCATACTATATACTTACCTATCTCTGCAAGGGTGCACATACTATATATGTACCTATCTCAAGCCCAGTTGGCATACCTAAGAACTAATATTAATGCGTCGCTGTCATGTCAAAAAAAACAAAATAGTGTTTGCTCATGTTTTGTTACTATCCTAAAAAATAACTCATATTAATGCGCCCCCTGTTGTATCAAAGAACAAAAATCAAGTTCATTCATGTAGTGTCACTATCATAAAAATGAACTCATATTAATGAGCCCTGTTTAAGTTCAAGAAAAAAAAATTCTCTGACCCCCCAAATTTTTACTCTTCAGCTCCACCTCCCAATAAAAGAGTTTACTCTCCCTCAACCCTAAGAAATATTTTAGGATCAAAAATAAAAAAATTTGGCACCATCATCCAAAAAATTTTTCCCGATCCCCCCAATTTTTACACTCCACAACCCTCAGAAATATTTTAAGTCAAAATAAAAAAAAAATTGGACCCCCCAAAAGATTCCCCCTCCATCACCGCCGCCAAAAAATGGTTTTACTCTCCCCCAACCCTGAGAAATATTTTAAGTAAAGAAAAAAAAATTTTTTCGTAGAAGCCCCCCCCCCCCGGTTGCTGTACCGCAGAAGCCTTGTGGTCCTATACCGCATTAGCACTCCCAGTTGCTATACTGCAGAAGATAAATATATATGTGAAAAAGTTTATTTTACTAACATGGCATGGCTACATCTCCTGGAACATGTTTCAGTCGTAGCTATAATTAGCTTGGTTTGACAGGAGAAATAAGTGGCCGTTTTTACGCATTTATATTGTAGCCTGTACGATATGAATGTGTGAAGACAATACCGTTTGCATTGATGGGGGCAGGGGCGCTGTGTACGTCGAGCTAATTATATCAACGGCTAAAACATGTTCTAAAATGTGTCCATGCTATGTTTGCATAAATTATTTTTTTTACTATAAATAAATAGCTCTATTATTATTATTATTATTATTATTATTATTATTATTATTATTATTATTATTATTATTATTATTATTATTATTATTATTATTATTATTATTATTATTATTATTATTATTATTATTATTATTATTATTATTATTATTATTATTATTATTATTATTATTATTATTATTATTATTATTATTATTATTATTATTATTATTATTATTATTATTATTATTATTATTATTATTATTATTATTATTATTGAGCTCCGTTATATAAACGCAAGAACGATTCCCTGGAGGTTTATTCTATGGATACCAACCGTACCTGGATGACTATATATATATATATATATATATATATATTAAGGAGGAAGAAATATAGGAAGAGAGAGTGACTGAATAGACAGGTGCTAGAAAAAGAAAAAGCGATGAGATACATGGAGAAATAAAAGTAACAGGACAATTATATATATATATATATATATATATATATATATATATATATATATATATATATATATATATATATATATATACATGTATATGTGTGTGTCTGTGTGTGTATTGGTGTGTGTTTCGCCAAAAATGGGCCATTGTATAGTGTAGGTTCTTTACAAGACATTTCAATCCAGGACATCTATATTATTTGTGGATTTTTTTATGATTTTCTAGTGTTTCAGAAGCGATATTGACATAAGAATGTGGTTTGGCTCACGGCAAATGAAACGGACCGTAAAAATACATATCACAACAATGTTATGATTTTTTTAAATGTGAAAAAAAAAAATGGTTATTTAAATCTAAAATTAACTCTACTTTTATATATATATATATATATATATATATATATATATATATATATATATATATATATATGTATATAGTGTGTGTGTATTCCGACGGAAGTATAAGTTTTTTTCTTCATTTAGATTAGTAGGGTGCGGTTTCAGGGTACACCACTTAAATGGTGAAGTTTGCCAATAAGAAAATACTGTCCACGTTATCCACCGTGTCGCTTAGAATAGTACCAATAATTTATAATGATAAGTCAATTAATTTAGCGGTTCATCCTGCACAAACATTTTACTTTTGTTATGGAAATCGCTCCAACAGGGCATGCTAGATGGATAAATTCTGAATTAGAAAACAGCAATTTGCCTCCTTTGTCAGAATCATCCCTCATGAAATGTGAGAACTAAAGGCGGAAATAAGAAATGTGAGAGTAACAATGCTGCTGAAAGTGAACTAAATTCCACTTTCTACTATCCTGATACTCGAAATTTTATGTCGAGCAATTTTTTACTCCATTAGCTTTGTTTTATCTTGCTTATTTTAAAAGTTTTTTTTCAGGGATGGGGTTGAGTTTGGTGGCAGATCCGCTAAAGTGTTAAGTTTACAAAAGAAAAAAATAATTTGTTAAGAAGAGAATAATATATATATATATATATATATATATATATATATATATATATATATATATATATATATATAAAACAAAGTTGTATGTATGTGTGTCGTGGCATTACACTTAAACGGTTGAGCTAAGATCCTAAACTTGGATTTGGTGTCGTTCATCAGTTTATGAGTAAACCATGTACATAAAACTATACAAATATATACACTTTATAATGATAGACATATACTAAAGCTCTGTTGATTTTGCTCATTTGTTGTTTCGTTAGTTTGTTATTTAGTCTTTTTTTGTCCGATGCTCAGTACATTACGGAATCATTCGTTTATAAATTTTGCAAAAAGTTAACGGTGTAAGCACAACGTAAAACACGACTTTGGTTGTAATCTTCGCTTGAATCACTTACCTGTCTAGCCATAGCGAAAAACTGTGATACATCTACAAACTCTGTCTGTAGATAAGTATATGATTATTATTATTAAACGTTATCACTTGAAAATTGTTACTAATCTTGCTTCTATCAAGGGTATTTGATAAACTGCAACTTATT
>OY744527.1:40226409-40248909 GCA_963556195.1 Sepiola atlantica | reverse complement strand
CAAATAAACTAGAACGGATATTCTTAGATTGGTCTATTGTAAAGACAGTTATGTTAACATCTATCTATTCAATAATAACGGATATTATAAAATTGGTCCATCAAATAAATACGGATGTATTTATTGGTCTATTCAATAAGGCATGCTGTTCTGAGATTGGTCTACTCAATGAGGATGAAGAATCTTGAATTGGTCCGTACAATGTAAAACGGATATCCATAGTTTGCTCTATTAAATAAGGGCGGATATAATTAGATTTTTTTAATTTAATAAGAACAGATAGTCGTAGTTTGCCGCTTTAAATAATAACAAATAGTCGTAGATTAGTCGTTTCTCTAAGAATGGATATTCTTATAATAGGTTATTAGATAATATGATATATTCTTTGATTGGCCTATTTACCAAGAACGTGCATTCTTTGATTGCCCATTCAATAAAGGCGGATATACTTAGATTGGTCAATTTACAGAAAACTATATTCTTAGATTGGTGCATTCTATAAAAACGTATATTCTTTGATTTGTATATTAAATAAGAACGTACATTCTTAGATTGGTCAATTTAATTAGAAAATATATTCTTAGATAAGTCCATTCAATTAAGACGGATATACTTCGAGTCCTCAATTAAAAAATGACAGCTATTTTTAGATTGGTCCATTAGATTAAGCCATATCTTCTTATATTCGTGAATTACAAAAATTAGATTAGTTCATCTAAAAAAAAATACACATTTATAAGTCCATCCATTTAATAAAATCAGACATTCTTATATTGATCAATTTAATAAGAACATATACCGTAAGATTGGTGCATTTAATAAAAACGGATATTTTTAGATTTGTCCATTCAATACAAACACATATATAATAAGATTGCCCATTTAAAAGGCGTATATTTTTAGATTGGTCCATTCAAAGAATATCCGAATAATCCAAAACATCACGAATCCCCAGTTTCACAAAGTGTAAACAATAAAGAACTACACAATACTCCAGTATTTGACAAACTTATGCTTGACAGACTGGCGGACAGAGTAGTCTTTAACAAAGATACATTAACGCATCCAAACGTCATTCGCTTCTATTCCGTGCTACTATTAAAACATTGTGATGTTTTGGGAGTCGGTCTGCTTGTATGTAAATAAAAATATGGGATTAGTTGACAAAAGAAGGAATAGGCAGAATACACATTACTAAGGAATTACATTAAACGATGTAAGTACCAGAGTTCGAATCTCCCGTAAGTCTAATGGAATTTAAAAAAGTTTATATGTTTTATGAATTTTAAAATATTGACATAGCCTAATATCAGAAACATATTACATAATTTAAAAAATAATAATTGATCTTTTTTCTGATAATCCGAAAAATTGTAGACATAAAGTTCAATGCGAATTATTGTTGCTTTAAACAAATTATTAACGATTTTGTGAATAAAAACAACACGTAAATACAATTATCATAGTTACTTACTCTCTCGTGCTAATATTAAGTAGCGTATCCTTTTCCATGGAATGAAACAAATATTTTCGTTCGACCTGGCTATAAATCAGTAGAGACTAGATAAAGACGAAAATTGATATACCCAGGTACTGCACCAATACCGCCATAGTAGAGAGTATGAACTAATATAAATTAAATAAATTATATTTATTGTGTAGTTCAAAAAAGAAAATTACTTTCCTTTACACTTTATTTGTCCTGGAATAAAAGACCAGTATTTACGTTAATAATCGATGAGTGCCACGGGAGATAAGTTTGTTAAGACTAATGAGTTTAAACTCTAAACTCTACTTAGGCTGATTTATAATCGGCATCGTCTTAAGATCTGTATTGAATGAATAAACCATGACAAGCGGGTAGATATACATACACATATTTCTTATGTATAATAGATATAGTTTGCGTATATTGTCTCAAAACACATCATACGTACACTTTAAATTGGCGATTATTCACTGTTCACCAAATTTATAGCGGCGCGTTTAATTAAAATCTCCCAATCTTTTGCGAATGCGTTCGCATATTCTGTTGAACATTGAAGAAAATAGAACAAATCTTTCAAGAATGAAAGACTATTAAACGAGAATGTATTTGTTTTTGAACATATTGATTCGAAGAAAAAGCCAATGATTGATTAGTTTAAAACGCATAACCAGTAATTCAATTGCATAGTTTGTGGACGTCCATTTAATTTCCTCTTTGCATCGAAATTGAACATTTATGTCATTGATAATAAATTATCCTTGTATTATTGTAGTGTTTCAATTTATTCCCCGTTTCCTTTCTGACAAGGGGTTGGTTATGTTCTTTAAAGACCCGATTGATGCAATAAAAATAAAACCATATATATATATATATATATATATATATATATATATATATATATATATGTTTGTGTGTGTATGTGTGTGTGTATTCACTCTTTTGTTTCATTTTACTTCAGTCGAAGTTCTAAGAAATAAAGGGGCCCTTTTCTGGGCTAACATTTGATCTCTAAATAAGATACATAGATATTGGAATATTCTATTAAAATTCTCCTTTATTTTGAAACGTTGAGTTAGTTAAGAAGTTCAGAACATCCGAATAATCCAAAACATCAGGAATCCCCAGTTTTCTCCCTTTCAATTGACCAGTTAACTACGTTATATTATATCTTTCATGTGGTCTTACCGGATTCCAGCACGATAATTCATCTCGTCTGGTGGAGTATCCAACTATGTGGTGTTATTTGAGGTAACATCACTAGGATAAGGTGCACTCTTCTTCCTATTAGCAAATGTATAGCCGTGCTTAAGGTATCTTATTAGTGCTGCGAATGCTATGTTATTTTGAATATTTTGTCAGGGTTTACTTGTAGGCGTAAGTATCCTCATGCCAGGTTGTCCTCACAAACCCTTATACAGAGAGACCAAAGACAGTCAAGGATGGTATATGTCTGTGTATATATAGCATGTATCACAAGTAAGTATAAAAACGCGATCGTATGTTCTACAATAGCTAATATAAAGTATTTAGAGTAAAAAATGTTTCTCTTAGTGTTCTCTTACTGAACGTTCCTAAAAAGTAGATCTGTCACTACCAGCTGGTTTCTACTCCAGATCCGATATGACCAGATTTGCGAAACCTGGGTACACTCAACAGCCACTGTAATGTATAGGTTTTAAATAAAATACTCTTCCTCTATATTATGTATATCAATATAATTATTTCATGTATCCACATGAAATGTTTTAATATTTATGTATCGATTTTCAGTATTTAGTTCAACAGTGCTCAATACATGAGTAGAGCTAGCAAGTTTTGCAAATGTATTTATGGCAATTAAGCTACACAGAGGCTTCCGCGTTTCATACTCCTATGGAATAGTGAGGCTAAAATGCATCGAATTCGTGTTACCAGATGGGTTGATATATACACGTGGTGTTTACCCTAGCTAGCTAACCAATCATATTTTTTATTATTACCTTTCACAGGTAAATGTTTTAGATAAGCCCACGACAGGGCCTCTTACAAACAAAGGATTTGCTGACTTTTACTTCTTATTCTTTTCTTTAGTTTTCTATTGAGGTGACTCACCCTATTTTGTGAATGTGTCGAATTAATAGGTGATCTTATTTTAACACGTGCGTGCTTTTTTATTTCTATTTTTAGGTGTTGAATTATTTTTATTTTTTTTATTTACTGATTTTATTTTTCTCAATTGTTCTTACCTATATATAAAATTTATTCTGTGTATACAGTGGTTTTCTATTTCACTTTTACAGTTTAATAGGGTTAAGAGGTCTTTGGAATATAGAAATCCATAATTCCCGCTTAGATATAATCTACACAGGTCGTCTTAATTTCTGCATGTACTGGCTTGTACTATTTTCTCCACGATTATTGGCAAGCATTCGCTTTCTTTCAGCTCCAAGTAATGGGTATCTGGTGTTGTTTTGAATGGATGTTTTTTCGAAGTTTAATATGCTTCTGTGAGCGTAATATCTGGTTTTAAACTCTAGATAGGTCATACACACGTAGTACCTTTTGTTATTGGAGCTCTCTTTGGTCACTATTGTGGCTTTTGGTAAGGCATTTATTTTGTAGTTGAGCAAGTGCACAAGTTCTGCAGTTACAGTTTTTCCCTTCATTATTAAATTTCTTATTTCTATTTGGGTGATTGTTATTAGGCTTTGGGGTCATTGCTATTTCTAGTGGTTATATTTTTTTCTTTTTAGTGTTACTTTTATTGTTTCTCTATTGCCCACTTTTTACACATTTTATTATTATTTATTACTCTACTGCTCTCATTTAGTATTTGAAAGATGATATATATATATATATATATATATAAATATATATATATATATATATATTATGTTTCATAATATTTTTCATGGCGATTGATAATATGCATTTAAAAAAATTCGAACTATTGTTCTCACTTTAGATGTAATTCTTACAACGTGTCCACCGTTTCGGCCGATATAACCGCTGACCTTCCTCTGACGTGTCTTGTCAAATTTGGAATACTTCATGTTGATCTATAGATCTGTACGGAAGGACACGTGGTGCAACGGTTAATAGTAGTAATCAGTGTTAAGTAGCAGTCTCTGGAGCTTGAACTGTTCAATCCTTAGTACGGCCAATACTAAAAATACTATTACGAATGGCTGAAGACATCTACCCGAAGTATTATGGAAAGCGACAGCAGCAGAGAATGCTGTTTTTTTTTTCAGATCGACTATCGATTGGTCAAAATCTCTAATCAACAGTTCCTTTCAGCCAACCACGAATACGCAGCAAGAGAAACTCAAAAAATACTGTACACACAAAGACAGCATATGCCCACTTATCTAAACCACGTACACACAAGTTCATACTTACATTATTTCACTGAGAAAACAGAGACACACATAATACATAAACAGAATACACATACATGTATACAGTATATATAATAATTTACGTACACGTAATCTCACATGGTAACTGTTGAAATAGATAAGTATACTCAATTTTTTTTTATATCACACAATAAAATTCGTTTTCCGTCTAAAACATTCTTGGACTTGCTTCACTCTTATTCATTACGAACTCCTAACGTTTTACTTCGCCAAGTTCGTAACTTAAAAGACTCGAAACATTAATTTAAAATAATAAACATTACATTCATAACTTTGTTTTAAACATGAAACAAAATCTTTCTCATTTATTCATGTAGATAATTATGAACACTTTGGTAATTTCTGACAGAAATTAATAAATCTCTGAAATATGACTTTAAAGAAATGGAAAGAAATAATAAATCAAGTTGCTTTTTCACTTGCTATTTAGAAGTAGATCGCAACTTATTGGAAGTCAAGTCTGTCCTTGTAAAAAGGAAGATCCTTTGAACAAGAATGATAAATATTTTGAAAGGACATGCAACAAAATATTGCGAAACCGAACTATTTGTTATATTAAAATAAAAACAATAATTTACTTACAAAACGATAACAGATATTAGTTAATTAATAAAATGTCCTTTTTTCAAAACCAACATGCAAATTAGTTCACCTTGCGACATGGTACTGCATACATATACATATATATATATATATATATATATATATATATATAAGCAGTATATAAACAATGAAGATTCTTCTAAAGTTGAATAGGGCGTTTTGTACTTAACCTTTAGTGCGAGAAATGCGCCCAACTTTCACATTTAGTAATTTGTATATTTGTCACTGAAACATTCGTGGCCTTTTACATATCGCGTGGTCATCGTGCCTTCGGCTCTAAGGATCAATATTTTACGTGTTTTTATAAATTGAACGATGACATGTGATTTGCCATGTGATCTCTAACTTCGAATTTGCGCCGGAGAACCATAAACAAAGTATACTACCCGATGTTTCGATTATTACCCTATTTGATCCACCTAATACCGGATACGAGCACGTTTCATGCTATTCTTGTCGCAATATGTCACATACATTTTTAAGGTACACAACGCAATAAATGATTAATCAACAAATGAAATAAGATAAACAGCGGTTGTAAATGTAAACACTATTTGTATTTGAAGAAAATACGTTTAAGATTGTTTGTGTTCGTGTGTGCAAGTTGCTGTAGTATCAGGACCTTTTTCTGAGTGAAAATTATCACTCACGCTTTTTTTATGTAAATGATAGTCTGTCAGAGAGACAAAAATATGTGTGTGCGTTATCAGCAGTAGTGATATTTCATTAAAGATTCTTGCTCTGAGTATTATATAGACGTTGTTTGTGTGCGTTGTTAGTGGTGGTGTTTGGTATAGATGATTTTGCGCGCGTGGCGAAGATATTGCAATAGCGCTGGCCTGGCGTTAGGACCTATTTCCTCAACGTAGATTTTGGTTGACATCAATACGGCATAAACCTGTTTTGCTTTGATGCTGAGACAGTAGGACATCTGTAAATTGCTGGCTGCAATCTTCTGAGATTAGTTCCTTGTTTTCTTTTATAGATGTTAGCGTTGGACATTCTAAAATATTTTATTCCCGCAACGGTTGGCTAATTGTTGCGTAGGTGTTTTGTTTGCGCCCCCGTAATGTCATTTTTGTGTTAGTAGTCAAAGTGGTAAAATGTCCACTTCGTAATATTATTTCGACAAATTGTTGTTTTCTTCTGAACCTTTCAGTTTATTGTTGTTGTATCTTTACTATATTCATGTTTTTGCGCTTGTTCATCACACCGTATTTTTATTAAGTTTATTAAAATGGACATTTAAAACTAATTTAGTCACTGTGTGGGTCGATATAGAGAGATTTCGATAATTACGGTTTCTTTTAGTTGAACGCTTTAACATGATTAAAGACCGTAGTAAAAACAACGGTCGACGTTGATCATTAGTTAATTAAATACGTAATACGTTATCTTTCTCGAAAGGATGTCACAAGGTTTGAAATCGATATTTTCGATTCGTTTCTTCTACAAATAAAACCCATGGGAAATTGGTCTTTTACAGCGTTCATTATTTTGTAAATTTTATTCGCAAAAATCGATAAGTGTTGCACGTCTCGTTTAGCACAAATACTCTTACTCTATATCAAACTATGTTTCACCCCCCTCTTTATTATTCAATTCATATTAGTGTACGTATTAAGAAATCAAGGGGTCTCTCTTCGGGGTTAACACTTGATCTCTATATGAGGTGCATAGATTTCTGAGTGTTCCATTAACGTTCATCCTTTACCTCTGCAGAAGTAAGGAACATTAATTTTCCTCTCATCAATCAACCAGTTAAATATTTTTAGCGTATCTTTCTTACCGGATTCAAAGACAAGAATGACTCTTGTCTGGCTTTATCTCTAGCTTAACGCTGTTACTAGATGCAACACAACTTGCTGTAGGTGCACAATTTATCGCATGCCCCAGTCTGTAGCAATAACAACGAGATCTAATTTGGGTTTTAAATACTATGTTATTTTGAATATTTTATTTGTAGGGGAAAGTATCCTCATGCCAGGTAATCCTGAGAAACTCCTGTACAAAGAGACCTTAACCACTCGAAGATGGTGTCTAGTTTGCATTCAAATTATCTCTACTCTTTCTTGGTTAATTTTACTTCAGTCGAAGTTGTCAGAAATCCAGGTGTTCTTTTCCTGGAGCAAACCCTTGATCCCTATATAAGATACAAGCTATTCGAGTGTCCCAGTAAAGTTCTTTCTTACCTCTCAATCGTTTAGTTAGTACAGAATTGACGAACATTAATTTTCCTTTTCTCTATTGACCAGTTAACTATATTACAGTATATCTTTTTTTGTGATCGATTTGTCCTGCGGATTCCCGGGACAAAATATTTATCTGGTTTGGTGGAGTATTTAGCTAGGTTTTGTTACTTTAAGTAACATCACTCGAAAAACGTGCACTGTTCCTTGTGTAAGCCACTGTTGGTTAGCCATACCGGGGTGATCTTATTTGGACTTTAAACTCTATGTTAATTTGAATACTTAGTCAGAGTTCTCTTGTGGGCTGTTTTTACACACACATGGAGAGACACCTTAGACACTCGAGGTAAGTATTAGTAGACATTCAATTTTCTCCCCTAGAGGCATTCAAGTTATTCTGGTAATCTATAATAAACACAATTTAGTACAAGTACACTTTCTTAATGGAACATGACACGTCATCAACATTTGTTCTAATTTGTGAGGATGTTTCAATTAAAAGTAGCAACATCTACCCTTCAATATGAATTGAATATTTTTATGATAATTGACTAGCGTTTCTTGCAACAGTTATTAATAAATAAAGAAGAGAACAGTGCTAAAAGTATTTGAAATAATTATTAAATATACCAAAAGTACAGAAATATAATCATTATTCCTACAAAAATAATTTGTAATTAACAATAGTTTTTGGTCAACGTAAAACTATAAAGTTTAAACTAAAATTGTCACTTTGAAGCTAATTAGTTTTTAACAACATTTTGTTCATGTTTGTTTGTATAGGAGTTCATTAAACCATCACACATTAGCTTGACTCTCTTTCTCTGTTACCCGTTAAGTGTTTCAGAAGCATCTAAGAACTCTTTTAGGTTGCGTTCTGCTTAGAGAGATTCATTAACAGAAGACACAATGTGATCAACAACAGATTAAAAGTAAATTTCTAAGAAATCTTCATTTGTAAATTCTTCAGTATCATCATTAACGTATTCGATGATGAAATCCATAGTTAAAACTTATATTTTCTCACAGTTGGCAGACGTTAGGATTATAAGGGATTGGTAAATAACACAAATAATGAAAAAAATCATATAAAATATCATGTCTTTTCTCTTATATCTGGTCAAGATAACACGATGTCTGTAAAACGATATCTGTGAAATATCATATTGTCGCATACTATATATATAAATATATATATATATACATATATATATATACATCTATATATATACATATATATACATATACATACATACATCTACATATACATATACATACATATATATACATATATACATATATATGCATATACACTTATATATATATATATATATATATATACATATATACATACATATATATGCATATATATACATCAATGGAGGCGCGAGAGCACTCTATCCCTTAATAGACTCCACGAATGACCTATGCTGGAAATCTCATTTCTTTGATCAATCATAACTAAACAACCAATAAACCCAATTAGTTAAAACTTTCCACAAAATTTTTCTTTGATAGGTTCTATAAGTGTGTAGAATTTCAGCATGATTTGTACAAGGCAACCCAGAGATCCAGAAAGTTCAATAATGAAATTATATACGTATGTGCCACCCTGTATCTCATCAACTATTTGATGAATTCAGCTGATTTTAGCAGAGATAGATATTCTAGGGTCTAGTTGATGGCATTTTAATTTCAGTTTACCATATACCTTAGTTTTCCAGAAAATTAACAAAAACCCCTTTAAAATGACCATTGTATGAGGCATAGCTTTTACAAAAGTAGTGACATTCCATGATAAATGCCAGTATACTGATATTATATGCTTTAAATAGGGTTAAGATGAAAATTCATATACACTAAATGTACAAAAGCAAAGAAATTCCCAAATGTTTACACTTTTATTGCCATTAAGAGTATGCGAGCAAGACAGGGCTATGTATTTTAGTGGGAGGAATTTTTCTTCAGCGCACCTTACATACTTCATCCACTCATGCATAGAGATTTATACTGTAGTGATGTGATAATGAAATGGTTTGATGTATATGTAGACAATAAAAGTGTAAACATTTGGGAATTTCCTTGCTTTTGTACATTTAGTGTATAGATATTGGAAACAACTTGCATGTCTTCCTTAGATGATGATGATGATGATGATGATGATGATGATAGTGATGATGATGATGATGATGATGATGATCATCATCATCATCATCATCATCATCATCATCATCATCTAAGGAAGACATGCAAGTTGTTTCCAATATCTACGTTACACTCTCTGTTACGGATATCTACGTAAATCAACCTCTAAGTGACCCACAAGGACGGAATCCCTTAAAACTTGAAATACCTATATACGATTTTTCTCAAAGGTTGACGTAGCAAATGTCTGAATTGTGTCAAACTGAAAACATCGAGTGTGCGGGTTTGATATGTATCCCCATCTCCGTTTTAAAATAATATAGTCGAATAATTATTTTTTAATTTTTCTTATTATGATAAGATTTAAGTTAAGAATGTTGGTATATGAAGTATATACCGTCTCTCTGTATGTCTGTCTTTCTGTCTGCCTCTATATCCTTATCGCTCTATCTATACATAGATATATGTATATATATATATATATATATATATATACATACATATACATATACATATACATATATATAAACCAATGTATGTGTGTATATTTGTGTAATTAATGTTAGTTTGTTCTCTCGAGAAAGAAAGGTTTGAGAATCTACATAAAATCTAAAAGTATATTCCTATGTAAAGTTTACTGGGGAAGAAAATGAAAATGTTTCCGAATCTCTAAATGCTCCCCATAATCTAATAAATCTCAAGAATAACACATTTAAGGAAATATGGAGTTCTCAAGATAGCTTAAAGGAATATGCCACATAAAGAAAGTTACTGTAATATCAGTAATGCTATAATCGATAGGAATAGTTCTGAAACACTGGAAAAAGAACATGGGTTAAATGAATGATTGCTACCGTACATTCGTGAATCAAAAGCTGAAATATTAAGGACAATCTTCGAGTGTGGAAACTAATCCACATGCCTGTTAGTAAAAAGGGGACCGAAGGGATTCCACCAATCAGAACTCAACTGGAAAGGTGCGGAGAGTACTGGGAGTTCAGTGGAGGCTTATTGCCACTCAAATTCCAAAGAAAGCCAACGGCTGTTAGCAGCGACTGTTACACGGTAGAATGAATTATAAAATTGATTATAATCTAAGAAAGATAACCCGATTCACACTTGCGTTTGTTTGTTGAAAAGTGTATTCGCTTTGTTTAGTCCATTAATAGACCTTTAAATATTAAATAGAAAACAGAAAGCTTTTTAAAGTGGACACACATATCGTGTTTTGTTTATTCCAGCTTTTAAAAAAACGTCTTTTGACGGGAAGCTGTTCCGGACTTAATTGCTTGCCTGTATTGTCAACGTCCGTTTGCTACAAGACTCCTACGTGCTTACTAAATGGTTCCTAGGCTGACGTGTAAATTTTCATTCACATGTGTTCCTTCCCTACATGGGTTCTTGTACGCCTGTCTCTGACACTGAGAACTAATCTATATTTTGTTGCTTCCCCAAGTTATTATAATACTCATTAACATCATATTCCGTCATATTTTTGTCTACAATTTCCGAGACGATATTTTTTAAATTTATGTTTTTTTATAGTTCACAACAAACAGGGCAGGCCGCCACTGTAGACGTAAGGGCTACTGAGAAAAAGAATGAAAGTTTTGGGACTCAACTAAAATTAGTTTACATTAGTTTTACATTTCAGTACCGTCAGGAAAACAGGGAGCAGTAACGGCGTTCCAGAATCCAGCAGCACGAGGAAAGAAGCTTTTGGAGTAGAAAGCTCTTCGGCATATGGGGAATTCCACAATGAATGAATGAGATTTGGCAGATTGTCGGGTTGGTCTAGCGAATTTACGTCGTGGGGGCACCAGAGCAGCAAGTTCTTGAGATCACAATCGATTGAATTACTTGTAAAAGAAGCACAAGGAAGAACATTGCGGCGCTGGGACAGGTTCTTGAGTTTGGTGGGTAGTAAGAGACCTATTAAGTTGGCCACTCTAAGAGGGAGATACTAGTGTATGATGCGCTAGCCTAGATGTGGCAACAATACTCCATGCATGGGTGGATGGTGGCTTTGTAGAGATTACGTATGTGAGAAGGTGTGAGAAGTTTACAAGCACGATAAGGGGGCCCCACCTTCTTTGCAGCAGCATGGCAATGTCTTCAATGTATTCCCTCGATTTTATAACTTTTTATTTATACCTGATATATCCCCAGATTCCAATTGTCCCATTGTTTGTTCGATTATTTCTAGAAGATATTATCTAATTTCAGTCAGAATTCTTAATCGAATTCCGTTTCAAACATTTGATGAACCGCATTTTACATTGTCCTATATTCGCCTTATTGACGTCACGCCAAAGAAATGCTGTATGCAACAATTGATTTGTTAGAAAAGAATGTTGCAATTAAAAATCGAGAAAATTATTTAAACGTACTTGAGAAATAAGGTTTAGAATAATCATTTAGACTTTTATTATTTCTTTCATAACGTAGCGTCCACTTTAGACGACTTTGGACGTGTGTCTTGCCTAAGTTGTCAGCTATTTGCATCATATTTTCACATGAGAAATAAATCCGTTTTCAGTACGGCTTAATCAGAATGATATCTATCTATCTATCTATCTATCTATCTATCTATCTATCTATCTATCTATCTATCTATCTATCTATCTCTATCTATCTCTTTCTCTCTCTCTCTCTATATATATATATGCATATATATATATATATTTATTTATATATATATATATATATATATATATATAACCTAATGTTTTTGCGTGTGTTTGTGTGACCATTATAGAAAGAAATCTGTCAGAGTTTATATAATATCTAAAAGTGTATTCTTATGTAAAATTCACCGGATATGACAATAAACGTATTACCGAATCTCAAAGGTAACCGTAAGGAAGCTATCAAGATACAACTACCTTCAAACGTTAAATATATTCTATTGTTATGACATTTAAATCATGTGTATAACATTTGGGGGGGGGGGATTTGAGTCAATTCTGAATCACTAAATGGCCTCATAACCTAAGGGAACTATGAAAGCCGAACCTCTTTTACAACTTTAAATATGTCTTATTTAGATAAAATTTACATCACATGTTGAGGATTTTCAAGGGAAGACAATTTAAGTGGTCCTGGATCTCTACATTACCGTATGCTGAATATTTACTTGCCTCCACCTGTAAGGTACCCATTGGGAGAAAACACCCTTAAATCTTAAAATCCGATTTTTAATGAGTGTTATTTCAAAACTCGACATAGTAAATGTCTGAAGTGTTTTGTTAGGAAAGTGTCAAGCTGAAAACATCGAGTGTGCGCTTTCGATTTTACCCTCGATTTAAGAAAATAAATCAAAGCATCCGTTTTCTTTTTATACTGAGATCATCCTCCCAAGCATTAATTCTTCCGTGAGGCAACTGTGCTAGTTCATGATACAATTATTTCAGGCATAAGGTCACTTCTTTTTTTTGTAGAACATGTTCTATTCTCATGATGCCGTTCTCCCAGAGACTTTATCTTCTTATTTTTAGGAGGGTAGGTATATATTAGCAAAACTATGCGATTTTATTAGTATGCCTTAATATGTTATAGTGTTTTAAGAATATTAATTATCAACGAGAGAAAAACATCACAGTTGGAGACACATGACTACATTTTTATTTTCGATATTTTATCTGTTATTTTTAAAGAAAGGTTATTTCTCGGCTATCAAGCAGCGATGATAGCAATTGCTTTTTTATTCAAGACAATCACCATATAGATTATTAGGGTAAAGCATACCCAATATATCTTCAAAACGGTAGCCACCCGATAAAAGTCACGCATAAATTCAATTGTACTCTGAATTATTGATCCAGACAGGTACTTGTTAGAAACTATGACTGTTTTAGGACGACGTAATTTGAGAGATGTCGCTCTTCATTTCTGGATGAAAAAGTGTTTTTATCGTATACTAGCTAGATAAGACAGATCGCTATCGCTTCGAAAAATTCGTTACTTTAAATACTTTGATACATCGATTTTATGTGAGAAACATTTCATTCATAACTTTGAGGATGAAACAAAATATTTTTCATTCATTCATAATGATATATAAATATTAATATTTTGGTAATTTTGATACAACTCTATTCATCGTTTACATGTGACCGTAAAGAAAGAACAGAAAGAAGAAACTAATTTGTGTTTTTGTTTGTAATATAGAAATCGACCACAACTTGTTGAATATCATGTCGGTCACTCTAAAGAAATAAACATTAGAACGCACATGCTGAATATGTGTATAGGAAATAAGACAGTATTGCGAAATGCTAAAATATAACAAAAATTATCGAATAAAACAAAAATAACGCATACTAGTTAATTAATAAAATGTTTGTTTTTTTAACCTATAGACATTACCGGCGACTGATATCGCATATAAAGCACACACCAGTTAATTAATAAAATGCTGTTTTTTTATCCTATAGGCATTAGCTGCGACTGATATTGTATGTATAACACCTACTAGTTAATTAATAAAATTGATTTTTAAAATAACCTATAAGCATTACCGGCGACTGATATTGCATATACATAATCACTATATCAGAAAGATAGGGCGGCTATTGTATGAAGTTGAATTAACTTAAAATAGAGCGTTTTGACCTCATCGTTAGTTTTATAAATAGGCTCAATATTCGTATTTATTTATTTATATGTGAAGTTGAAATGTTAATACCAACAATATGCGAGACTTACGGCATCCTTAATTTCCATTATTATAATGCAAGAAAATGGGTCATATATAGATATAACTTTAGTGATGCACTGATCTCATTGCCGATTTCGAATTTGGCATCATATTGGCTCAGGCAGCAACTCTGACTTGGCTCTGGACGCTCCAGATCGCCTTATGGAATCTAGCAGGCTGCGTGTGCTGAGATTGCAAAACATCCTATTCTGACAAACCACAAAAAATATAATAAAGGGCAAATCCACATCTTTTCAGGAAATAGTTTGTATTATTTTCGGCATGCAATTGTTTCGGCTGATACTAATAATTATAAAATATTCACAAAATACTCATAAAAATTCTAAATAACTTATTCCTGTATATGGCTATCGTCACTGCCGTATCTTCTTCTCCTATATAAAGGCCAGTTGTCTGTATGTTTGTCTGTTTGTTTGTTTGTTTGTTTGTATGTCCAGATACTCCTCCGAGAGGACCCAACAAACAGTCACACGGTTGACATCATTATAACCGGCCAGCCCCGGGACGTATAATATCTCAGAACCGGAACAAAAAATGGACTCTTCGAGGGTCGACTGAGCACTTTTATCCAATGGGGGGTGCCTTTTTCCTCGATTTTCAACGTTGTTTAGTACTAATTTGAGAAAAAAACAAAGAATTTGAGAAATAATGCACCGTCATGATTTTAACAGGAAATGACGTCAGAGGAAATCCCTAACGGCTCTTTTTTGAACATGAGTTTATAGTGAAGCAAGTGTTGCTTAATCACAAACGGCACTTTTTTTGAACACGAGTCCATAGTCAAGCATGGGTTGCTTACTTACTAACGGCACTTTTTTGAACATGAGTCCATAGTGATGCAAGGGTTGCTTAAATCCTAACGGCACTTTTTGATACATGCGTTTATAGTGACGCAAGTGTTGTTTAATCAATAACGGCACTTTTTTTAACATGAGTTCATAGTGAAGCAAGGGTTGCTTAATCCTAACCACATTTTTTCTGTTGACATGATAACATCCTCCTAGGTATTACCTCCTCCTTTTTGAGAGGTGTGAAGTTAGTGTAGTATCAGTAAAATTAAAGTAATAAATAATTATGCTCCCCCACTGTTTTCACTAATATTTGTATGCTCCCCCATTGTTTTCACTAATATTTCTATACATATTGTATACATATTGAAAACTTGGGGTGGGTGTGGGGGGTGTCGGCATTCGCCGGTGTGAGCGCCTTAGGAGAAATTTGGGGAAGAGGGGGGAGGTATCGGCATTCGGCGGTGGGGCGCCTCAGGCCAAATCTGGGAAGGGTGAGTGTCGGCATTCGGCGGTGGGGCGCCTCAGGCGAAATTCGGGGAGGAGTGTTGGCATTCGCCAGTATGAGCGCCTCAGGCCGAATTTGGGGGAGTGTCGGCATTCGCCGGTGTGAGCGACTCAGGCCGAATTTGGTGGAGTGTCGGCATTCACCGGTGGTGCGCCTCAGGCCAAATTTGGAGATTGTCGGCATAATGCAAAGTCACGATTTTAGCAGGAAATGACGTCAGAGGAAATCCCTAACGGCACTTTTTTGAACATGAGTTTATAGTGAAGCACGGGTTGCCTTATCCCAACGAAACATAAGTTTTTATTGAAGCAACTGTTGCTTAATCCCTAACGGCATTTTTTTGAAGATGAGTCCATAGTGAAGCAAGGGTTGCTTAATTCCTAACGGCACTTTTTTGAACATGAATCCACAGTGAAGCCAGGGTTGCTTAATCAATAACGGCACTTTTTTGAACACGAGTTTGTAGTGAAGCCAGGGTTGCTTAATCCTAACTGCATTTCTTCTGTTGACATGATACCATCCTCCCAGGTATAACCTCCTTCTTTTTGAGAGGTGTGAAGTTAGTGTAGTATCAGTAAAATTAAAGTAATAAATAATTATGCTCCACCATTGTTTTCACTAATATTTGTATACATATTAAATAACGTCTCAATAAGTAAAGTAAGAAGTAAAATAATTATGCTCCACCACTGTTTTCACTAATATTTGTATACATATTAAATAACGTCTCAATAAGTAAAGTAAGAAGAAAAATAATTATGCTCCACCATTGTTTTCACTAATATTTGTATACATATGATATAACGTCTATATAAGTAAAGTAAGAAGAAAAATAATTATGCTCCACCACTGTTTTCACTAAAATGTGTATACATATTAAATAACGTCTCAATATGTAACGTAAGAAGAAATATAATTATGCTCCGCTATTGTTTTCACTAATATTTGAATACATGTTAAATAACGTCTCAATAAGTAAAGTAAAAAGAGAAATAATTATGCTCCGCCACTGTTTTCACTAATATTTGTATACATATTAAATAACGTCTCAATAAGTAAAGAAAGAAGAAAAATAATTATGCTCCACCATTGTTTTCACTTATATTTTTATACATGTTAAATAACGTCTCAATAAGTAAAGTAAAAAGAGAAATAATTATGCTCCACCATTGTTTTCACTAATATTTGTATACATGTTAAATAACATTTTTTTGTTTTGAACTCAAAATATTTCTTAGGGTTGTGGGAGAGTTAAAAATTAGGGGGCTGGAGAGATTGAGGGTTCGGGGAAAATTTTAGGGCTCAGGCCGAACTTTTTAGGGGTCAGGCCAAATTTTTTTGTTTTTTTTTGTTTTGAAGTCAAAATATTTCTCATGGTTGGGGGAGAGTGAAAAATTAGGGGGCTGGAGAGATTTAGGGGTCGGGGAAAATTTTAGGGATCAGGACGAACTTTTTAGGGGTCAGGCCAAATTTTTTTCTTTTTTTTGGTTTTGAACTGAAAATATTTCTCAGGGTTGGGGGAGAGTGAAAAATTAGGGGGCTGGAGAGATTTAGGAGTCGGGAAAAATTTTACGGGTCAGGACGAACTTTTTAGAGGTCAGGCTAAATTTTTTTCTTTTTTTTGGTTTTGAACTGAAAATATTTCTCAGGGTTGGGGGAGAGTGAAAAATTAGGGGGCTGGTCAGATTTAGGGGTCGGGAAAAATTTTACGGGTCAGGACGAACTTTTTAGAGGTCAGGCCAAATTTTTTTCTTTTTTTTGGTTTTGAACTGAAAATATTTCTCAGGGTTGGGGGAGAGTGAAAATTTAGGGGGCTGGAGAGATTTAGGGGTCGGGGAAAATTTTAGGGGTCAGGACGAACTTTTTAGGGGTCAGGCCAAATTTTTTTGTTTTTTTTTGTTTTGAAGTCAAAATATATCTCATGGTTGGGGAGAGTGAAAAATTAGGGGGCTGGAGAGATTCAGGGGTCGGGGAAAATTTTAGGGGTCATGACGAACTTTTAAGGGGTCAGGCCAAATTTTTTTGTTTTTTTTTGTTTTGAAGTCAAAATATATCTCATGGTTGGGGGAGAGTGAAAAATTAGGGGGCTGGAGACATTTAGGGTCGGGAAAATTTTAGGGGGCAGGCGGAACTTTTTAGGGGTCAGGCTAAATTTTTTTGTTTTTTTTTGTTTTGAAGTCAAAATATTTCTCATGGTTGGGGGAGAGTGAAAAATTAGGGGCTAGAGAGATTTAGGGGTCGGGGAAAATTTTAGGTGTCAGGCCAAATTTTTAGGGGTCCGCCCAAATTTAGGGGCGGCGATATGTACATATTTAGCTTCCACACCGGGGCGGCGATAGGTACTTATTTAGCATTCAGCGGTGGTGATAGGTACTTATATAGCATGTGCACATGGGCGGTAATAAGTACGTATATAGTATGCGCACCGGGGCAGTGATAGGTATGTATTTAGCATGCGCACTGAGGCAGCTATCGGTTCATATATAGCACGCGCACCGGGGCGGCGATAGGTACGTATATAGCACGCGCACAGCGGCGGTAAAAGGTACATATTTAAAATTCACACCGGGGCGGCGAAAGGTACATATTTAAAATTCACACTGGGGCGGCGATATGTACGTATTTAGCATTCACACCGGGGCGGCGATAGGTATGTATTTAGAATTCATACCGGGGCGGCGATAAGTATGTATTTAGCATTCGCACCGGGGCGGCGATATGTACGTATTTAGCTTCCACACCAGGGCGGCGATAGGTACGTATTCAGAATTCAGGGGTGGCGATAGCCATGTATATAGTATGTACACATGGGCAGCAATAAGTACGTACATAGCATGCGCTCTGCGGCGGAGATCAGTACATATATAGCACGCGCACCGGGGCGGCGAAAGGTATGTATTTCGCATTCGCACCGTGGTGGTGATAGGTACGTATTTAGCATTCGCACCGGGGCGGCTATAGGTACGTATTTAGCATTCGCACCAGGGCGGCTATAGGTACGTATTTAGTATTCGCACTGGGCCGGCGATAGGTACGTATTTAGCATTCACACCAAAGCGGCAATATGTACATATTAATTAATCGCACTAGGGCAGCGATAGGTACTTATGTAGCATGCACACCGGGGCGCAATTGTTATGTCTTTAGTATTCGCACTAGGGCAGCGATAGGTACTTATGTAGCATGCACACCGGGGCGCAATAGGTATGTATTTAGCATTCACACCGGGGCAACGATAGGTACTATTTAGCATTCGCAACGGGGCGGCGATAGGTACTTAAATAGTATCTGCACCGGGGCGGTGATAGGTACGTATATACTATGTGAACTGGGGCGGCGATAGGTACGTATATAGTATGCGCACCGGGGTGATGATAGATACGTATATATTATAATCACCGGCGTGGAGATAAGTACCTATATAGAAGGCACAGATAGAGGTGTTACTTTTTATAGAAATATGTCATACTATTACCCTGGGCAATAGGAGAAATGGTGGGGAAGAAACAGCTTTTGCAAAAGGCAAAATTAGAAAGTAGCGGCGAAATGGGGCGACCAGGGAAGAGAAAGGTAGCAGATAAAGAGACGGCTATAGAGAGAGGGGGCGGACATAGAAGTTTGAATATAAAGATGTTACACACACGATCTTTCTTCAAATATATGTTTTTATGACCCCGAGCAACGCCGGGTAGCCCCGCTAGTATAAAATAAAGAAAAGTCAATAAAAAACCATAGCAGGCAAAGACTTAATTTTAAACCGTATTCAATAATCGTCATGATTTTAAAAAAATAAAGTTTGTTAAAGTAGTCACTATCACCAGAACGCCTGATGATAGTAACTACATCCAGGAAGAGACCAGTCAGTTGCAAGCTAGCCACACTGTTTCTTTTCTCCCTTATGGTAAGAATTCTCGCGTTCGATTTTGAGAATAGTTATTTTTAAGTTATCCATTTTTTTAGTAGATCATTTTAATTGATTGTTATTAATATTGACGAAACTATTGCACATATGTAGATAAGATAGTACAACACACTTAGAAATAAATAACCTCAGGTATTTATTAATTATGAAGCTATTTAAACATACATATTAACATTAGACTATCTAATAACTGCACATCGATCGTTAGGTATTACTATATATAGAATATTTCAAATTTATATTATCGTATAAATGATAGTATCCAGATTTGGATTGCAAAATAAGAGTGATAAGTGAACAAACTTTCGCATTTATCCATATAGATATATATATATATATATATATATATATATATATATATATATATATATATATTGTTTACAATAATTTTGAAGAGAAATGACTCTACTCAAAAGCCAATTGGGTATAATACTCCCTTAACAAAGGTTATGCCTCCCAAATTGGTATCTTCGGGCTTCGGAATCTGGGGTCATGGTTGTAAATCTCGCTGGGTACCGCCACTCTAATGTGACGTGTCGGTTGGTGCTTGTGTTAAACATATATATATATATATATATATATATATATATATATATATTTATGGGAGGGGTGAAGCAGAGGGTCTGTTGAATTCAGATACAAAAGTCATACTTATTCATGATCGAATGCGCCATAATAATTGATAGAGATGATTTCAAGAGGATGCGTTGCGTGTTCAAGAGCCTTGCATTTCGCCAGGGTTGGGAAACTTGCCCGTATTATAAAATCACGTATTATAAAGCGTCTACTCTACACATTTCTTTTCTTATTCAATAACATTATTTTTGTCCATTCAGTTTTTTTGATACCATTTTCTATTGTTTTGTTCTCATACCATTTGTTTGTCGTTCGTGCAGAATCAACTAAAACCATTTGTTGTTTAACGAACATATGTCGTCGTAGACGTAAACAAAATTTCTCCATATATTTCTATGACCTTATACGTATATTCACGCCTACGCATATATTTACGTTGGAAAATTAGTTAAGTTACGCGTTTCAATTCGGCCCATTAGTTATAATTGTAAGACTGTTCGCTAATGGTCTTGGAGACTAGTGTTAAATCCCCGGTCGAGTGATACCAAAGACTTATAAATAAGTATTGTATACCCCTTACTGAATACAACATCATACTGTGAGTATCAAGTATGAGTGGTGACCTACCCTAAACCTCGGTGTATTAGCTAATGAAAAAGAAGCCTTCGTGTCGCCCTCAACTATGGTCGACCACTTTACGTTTTTATTTAAATTAGCAACTTTCAAATTGTTGTTATGAGCTGAAGAGAATTACATCAAGCGATACATTTCAAATACTTATGTTACTATTTACTTATCTACACACGACGACAGAGATATACAAGGGGCGTTCAATAAGTAATGCCCCTGACCCATTTCCCATAGCAATACATAAATGAAACTTGGCACAGTTATTAGGCTTTCTATACATAGTAACTACCCAGAGTTTGGATTTCTCCCATCGTTTGAGAGGAAGGGGGATGGGGGGGAGAATTTCATAGCCACATAACCGTGCTTTTGATCTGACGACATGTGAGTTGTGGACCGGAGCGTTGTTCTGCAGGATGAGGATACCTTTACCGATCATAACCCTGCCTCTTGATTTTGATAGCTTCTCTTAATTTCATCAAAAATGAAGCGTAATAGACTCCTGTAATTGTGGTACCTTTTGCCAGGAAATCTGTTATCACTACTCCGTCCTGAAGACTATGAGCATGACCTTGCCAGCGGAGGGCTGCACTCTCGTCTTCTTTGGAGGTGGTGAGTTCAAGTGCTTCCACTGCATTGGCTGGGCTCTTGTCTCTGGATCATAATGAAAGACCCAAGTTTCATCCTGTGTAATCAGTCTTTTGAAAAGCTTCTCCAAATTCATCCTTGAGCACTCGACGCTTTCTTGCTTCTGAAAAGGTGTGAGCAACCTGGGAATCCATCTGGCAGACACCTTATGCATATGCAAATGGTCATGAATGATAGTTTCCACAGACCCTGTACTAATATTTACCTATTGGGCTATTTGGCGAAATGTAATGCGTCGATTTTCCAAAATAGCAGCCTCAACTTGACGGGGAGATGCCTCATCAATGGCAAAAGAGGGACGACCAGGTCTGGGAGCTGTTTCCACAGACTTCCGGCCATGTTTGAATTCACGATGCCAGCGTTTTCCAAGCTCATATGATAGGACATCATCACCATGAGTTGGGTTAAATTCATCAAAAGTTTCCTTTGGTGTGCGTTTTTTCAAATACAAAAATCAGATCACTGCGCGACACTCAACTGGCTCCATTTCACACCTGCCTCACTTGAGACACCTGTAAATCAGAAACCACAATTAGTTCAGAGCTGTTGTTTGCAATATAACAGATACAGATATAAAAATATACAAGAATATAAAAATATTATAGGAAAAAAATAAAATTGAAAATAATTAATCAAATAATACAAATAAGGCAAGCAAATATTTAAAATATAAATAACGTTCTATTAAAATATGTAAAAATAAAATTATAAGGATGAACTAAAGGAAAGTCAATAACAAAAGATAATAACTCCAAGAAAAATGTATTCATTTTAATCGGATAAATAAATTGAATAAACTTTCTAACTATTCTGTTAAAAAAATAAAAACAATCATAAACTGACTCAATCCTGAATTTCAAGCTTGTTTGTCAAATTAATGGATT